>CAUDMG010002277.1:6052500-6365000 GCA_958450375.1 Homarus gammarus | reverse complement strand
TGCATTTATCAGTATTAAAATTCATTTGCCAGTCTACTGACCACTCATGTAAGGTATCTAGATCTCTTTGAAGGTGTTCAAAGTCACTGTCTGAATTTATCACTCTCCCCATTTTGGTATCATCTGCAAATTTACTAATCCTACTAGTTATGCCTAAATCAAGATCATTAATGAATATAACAAACAGCAGAGGGCCTAATACAGATCCCTGGGGAACTCCGCTTTTGACCGCACCCCAGTCTGACTTTAATCCATTTATGCTGACTCTTTGTTTCCTACCAGTTAACCATGACCTAATCCATTTTAATACTGATCCACCTATTCCATGTGCTTCTACCTTCCTTATCAGGAAGAATGGAAGCATATTCACAAGTAAATTTGATGTTGCCATGTTTCGAATTTAAATAATTTAGGAACATAGGGACGTGATCAAGTGATCTGAAAATTAAAAAAGTGTCATCAACAAACCGACGATAGAACAAAGGCTTAAATTGGGGGGGACATTCGGGAAGCCAAAGCTTCTCGTGGTGACAGAGGAAAGCGTTGGCCAACGTGGGACCTAAAGGTGAACCCATAGCAACACCATCACATTGTTTAAAGCTTTGTTATTAAATAAAAACAAACAATCATTTAAAGCTAGTTTTAAAAATTCTTTAAATGTGTAGGAGGGTGTAGAGATGTGTAGGAGGGTGTAAAGGGTGTGCTGAAGGTGTGGAAGGATGGATAGGGATGTGTAGGAGGGTGTAGGGATGTGTAGGAGGGTGTAGAGATAAATTTATGTAACATATTATCAGTTTTGAAGTGACCATCACTAAGGTTTATTGATTTTAATTCCTTAATCAAACTAGCTTCAACCAGAAGTCTTCCTGTGACACAAGATGATTTGAATACTTCTAAGCTTTTTCCCCCAAGTAATGGGATGATTATTACTCCTAACATGAACCAACAGGGCACTGCTAAGGTGTTTACTTTTTTTTTTTATTTTTACTTTTATCCTCTTCGCCACTGATCGGCTTGTTAGCCGCTTGGGCGATCGGTCACGTCTCTTTTCCTTTATATTCTTCACCAAAAGGTCGGCTCGCTAGCCGCCCGGGCGATCGGTCACGTCTCTGTCACGCACTGTTGGCAAATACTGGGCATGCACCGGCTCCTGAATGTACCTGAACCCGCTCCAGTGTTGGTCAAGTCTTCTCTTGAAAGAGCTCACACTCGGTGCCGTCACAACACTCTCTGGTAGATTGTTCCAAGAGTTTACAACCCTCACTCCGAAAAAGTTTGCCCTCACGGTTTTCTGGACTTGCGGCTTCTTCAATCTTGAGCTGTGACCCCTTGTGGGGCGAGCGTCCACCAGCTCCAAGTAAGGACACTCAACTGAGTAGTGCCCCCTGAGATGCTTATAAACCTCAACTAGGTCCCCCCTTGCCCGTCTGTAGTATAAGCTAGGCAAGTTCAGGCGCTCCAATCTCTCAGGGTAGCTGAGATGCCGAAGTGCAGGCACCAGTCTGGTGGCCCTCCTTTGAACATTTTCAACCAACTGACAGTCCCTAGCATATCTCGGGGACCAGATGGGGTGACAGTACTCCAGATGGGGAAGCACTTCACTCCTGAAGATCGTCACGAGGGACGGACCGTCTAGATATCTGAACGACCTTCTTATAAGACCCAATAATTTATTTGCCTGATTTACCTTCTTCTCACAATGGCCCGAGAACTTCAGCTCATTGTCAACATACATACCTAGGTCCTTCTCACACACAGTCTCAACTAGTACATTTTCTTCATCCCGTTGGGACATATGGTACGCCTCCTTATCGTTGGTACGCCCCAGGTGCATCCTCTTACACTTCGTGACATTGAATCTCAGCAGCCATTCCTTCGACCATTCCTGGAGCCCACAGAGGTCCTTCTGCAGCTCTTCACAGTCCGCTTGGTTCTTAATTTCCCGAAATAACTTGGCGTCATCGGCAAACATTTGTATGGAGGAGTGTACAACGTCAGGCATATCATTTATGAAACAAACAAACAACAGCGGGCCCAATACACTACCCTGCGGTACCCCACTTGTGACAGGTACGGATGACGATTTCGTGCCATTAATCACCGCACATTGCTTGCGGTCATGTAGAAAGTCTTCTATCCACGCTAGGACATTTCCCCGAATTCCGTACCCTTCCAGTTTGATTTTCAGCCTTTCGTGGGGTACACTGTCGAAAGCCTTGGCAAAATCTAGGTAAATATTGTCGATATTACCACCCCGTTCTAGAATATGGGTCCAAATATCCAATACCTTGAGCAATTGTGTCAAGCAAGAGCGCCCCGGCATAAAACCGTGTTGGCAATCTTTTACAAGGTTGTTTCGTAGTAGATGTTCCATCGCTGCATCTCTGATAATACTCTCAAGTACTTTACATATTATGCTGGTCAGGCTCACCGGGCTATAGTTGTTCGTGGAGTGCCTATCGCCCTTCTTGAAGATAGGACTCACATAAGCCACTTTCCATTCACTGGGGACCATTTGTTCATCCAGGCATTTACAAAACAGAATCTTCAGGGGCTCTGCAAGCTCGTTGCACAGCTCCCTTAGCACTCTAGGATGCACCATGTCAGGTCCAGGACTCTTATGGTCCTTTAGCCTGGACAGTTTATTTCTAATACCCTCTTCCGTGAACACAATGTGGGTCAGTGCTGTGTCGAACCGTCTGTCCTCAAACGCAGGAAGGTTAGTTGCATCCTCTCTTGTGAACACCGAGGAAAAGAAGCTGTTCAATGCCTCAGCTTTATCCTGGTCAGAATCTGCGTAACTACCATCTTCAAGCCTCAGGTCTGATACTCCTACTCGCGTTTTCAATTTCGACTTTGCATAGCGGTAAAACGCCTTTGGGTTTGACTTGACCTCGCGTGCAACCAGCCTTTGTAACTCCTTTTCAGCCCTCCTACACTCTATCTTTGCTTGGTTTCTGGCTCTTGCATACATCCTCCTGTCTTGCTCATCGTTTGACCCAACCCACGTCTTGAATTTCTGGGTTTTCTTCTTAATTTTGTCGACCGCCGCATGGTTCATGTGTAGGGATCCCCTCGTATTCCTAGAAGCACTGGGTTTGGTCTTGGGTATATATTTATCGATCAAATGGGTCATTTTACTAGTTATGATATTCAGCGTAGTGTCTGCGTTCTTGTACCTTAATAAGTCAGGCCAGTTGATACCCCTCATCTCTTCCCTCATCCCATTGTAATTTCCCTTGCAATATTTGCACCTTGGCCTGGCCTTATCTTGAACTAGGTAACAGTTAAATCTGAATGACAACACTGTATGGTGACTGGTGCCAACTGGGGCAAGGTGTTCCAGTTTGGCCACCATACCCTCCTCGTTTGTTATGATGAGGTCAAGTGGCTTGGGTGTTTGCTCCCCTCTGTAATGTGTCGGGTCTCTCACATGTTGGAACAGAAAATTATCTCTCAGAGTTTCTACAAAAAGAGTAGCAGGATTATTCAAGTCATTCGGGGTTGACTCGTTTCTCCAGTCGATGTCGCCATAGTTAAAGTCCCCCATGATAAGGAGGTGGCTAGGGTTGAGCATCGCCGCATTGTTTATTAAGGTTCTTAAGTTCCTTTGATTTAGTGGGCCACAGTTCGGGGATCTGTAGATACACCCGACGATAAGTAAGTCCCCTCCCTTTAATTTAATTTTACACCACTTGGACTCTTCAAAAACATCCTCTCCCTGTACCCTCGCCTGGCTGGCTCTAAGGTCTTGCCTAGCGTAGATAACCACACCCCTCCTGCAGGATTCTTGAGTTAGGTTCGTAAATGAGTCATATCCAGCAATACTGAACTCACATTCCTCTGGGTCGATTCTCCTGTTCTTGTACAACAGTTCTACAACGCCTACAATATCTGGTTGGTGTACTCTTAGTAGTGTTTCAAACTCCTCCCTCTTATCAAGGAACGTGTCAGTATTAGTGTACATGACATTCAAGCCAGAATTTGTTCTCGGTAACGTCTCTGCTCTTAGTAATAAACCCGCTCCACCCACATTCTCAGAAGCTGCAGCATTTGCTAAGTACACTGTATTTTGCAGGGTGTGGTTAAAAATGTCATTGTTTACACGGCGCTCGTTCCCTCCTGTCCGGTAGGCTGAGCTGGTGCCGCCTCCCGGGTGGGGGGGGTTGAGTGGGTGGAGGGTGCACTGCTGCCCCCTGGCCCTGTGTCGGCACACTTGTTTCCACTACCCTCCCCCTGAGTATAACCCATGTGTACCTGTCCCCGTTCCTCCTCGACTCCTCCCTCTTCTGCTTCAAGTCAGGCTTTGTGTGAAATATAACAAAGTCTAGGACTGCTTTTAGTATCCTGGTGGTCCAGCGGTTAGCGTTCCCCGGTCACAGTCATAGGCTTGTGGGCCGTGGATTCGAATCCTGGCGGGTTGAGGTGTTGATTGTATGTAGAAGTCGGCGTGCTTTATTGGGCTAATGAAATATAATGCATTATATAAAGATAAAAATATTATTTTTTTTAAAGTTTAATGTGCACACTTACCTATTATTCAATAGTAATTGCATCCCAGTCCTCTTCGTAGTCGTCGGCAGTGTGAACAACTGTAGAGCTGGAAGCATGTGAAGTGCTTGGTTCAGGTTCTCTTGTAACTGTATGCCTCCACAGTCCCTATCTTTCTTAAAATACCACTAGGAAGTTCATAACTTGCACAACAGTTGTTCTGTCTTTTTAACCCATACTTTATTGTAAGAATTGCCTTTAATGTCGATAGTTTCATTTTGTTGCGCAATTTTGATTTCACAAAGTTCATATTACTAAATGTGCCGCTCTACATCTGCGTTTGAATGAGGAAGAGATAAGGCCACTTGTGACCACAATTTTAGGGTGTTAGATGCATGGACGGGCTGACATCAAGTGATCAGGAAATAGACGTGTCCCTCCTTCTGTAGCACGACCCGTTCAAATGTATTAAACTTTTCTTATTATTTATTGTCCCTGTAACCCCGTTGCTATATATTATGGCTCGAAATTAGGAAAACTGAGTTTTCATGGACAGTCCAAAAGTATCCAGAAAGTCGCTAGATTTCTGTGGATATCTCTAGATTTGCGACAAGTCGCAAATCGCTCTAAAATGTCGCTAGAAAAAAACAAAAAGCTCTAGATCAAGCTACAAAGTCGCTAAGTTGGCAACTCTGAGTGTCCAGCTGCCCCATACATGTTGCCATATCGCCAAAATTTATTTATTTTTAATTCTCTATCGTATAAATCGTTGTTGATGTTAGAATAATGACGTATATCAATTATATTCTAACTTATCTTATTACTCTAAAATAAAACCTTGGTGAGCTTTATTGGAAGTAATTAAAGAAACAAACGAGCGAACTATCAAACAAGCACTGGAACGGCTCTTTACGGTACAACAATTCAATAATTATCTTATCACTCATATATTACCGTTACTATGCGAGATTTAAATTACTTTGTAACAGATTTTAACGAAGACAAAAACAAATAAATAAAATAAAATTGTGAGAGGTTTGAGTCATAGACCACGTTCTTTGTAGACTTTATTCTAACAGCGTCAGCTGGTGACTGGCAACCGGGCGCAGCCAGAGACAAGCCCCCCACCCCCCACCTCAACGTGGGAAAACATATCGTACCATGGTACAATCTTACAAAAATCAATAAATAAAACACGAAAATGATCATAAACGCGTAACTCAAGATAGATGGAGGGAGGAGAGGCAGTCCACACACCACCTCCTCCACCTTCATTTATCATCATCTTAATAAATACGTATAAGGAGATCACACACACACACACACAACACTAATGACTGTTGATACGCACATTTATTTTGACTTGTTTTTTGAGGACACACTTTTTCTGTAATTATCACAACTTTACAAGTGTATTCGATGCTAATTAATTAAACTGTGACGGCGTTATGGCTATAGATCACCGGCGTCAAGAATTACATAAAAAGGGAAGCACGTCACTGCCATCCTGCGTTCTAATTAGCGGATTTTACAAGACGTCATCTTGTACTGATGTTAATTGCGTGTTTTCTTATTACGGTTAACTAGTAATTATGTTAAGGGTTCATGTCAGGAATTCAGTGTTGGTAACGAGACAGTTTTTGTGACGTTTATATTGTGTGTAAGGGTAGAGTAACTCATACACTCTATACACGTCTTCACACACACAGAGCAGGGGTGAAATACTCAGCTGGTAGGGCACTGGCTGACGAAGGTATACACATAACCCACCGCCAAGAGCATAAGGAGTCTGCAATTGGCCGGTTGGCCTGTGCATGGCAGCTCATGTCGAGAGTTACTACCACTCTCTATCATCCATGAATCTATCTTGCCTCCTTTTAAAACCCTCCAGGTTCCAGCACTTATAACAAAGTTGCTAAGCTTGTTCCACTCGTCCACCACTCTATTTGTGAACCAGTTCCTTCCTATCTCCCTCCTAAACCTAAACTTATCCAACTTAAATCCGTTGCTACGAGTAAAATCCGTCATGTTTCCTCCGTCAGCTGTGTAATGACCACGGTCATACACATCAGTTAACGTAAAATCAGACGATTCATATTACGCTCAATAGCCCACAAAAGATGTAGCTTCAGGACGCCTGAGTCCTCCGTTTTCTCTCAATCTTGAATGTACCCGAGACTTCATTATTCCTTAGCAATAACATAATTTGAAATTGCAACTGTGGTTGTAATTGGTGAGGCAACCTAGATATATGTCTGTTTACAGTTGGAACATTCAAGATCCATTGTGAGTGGTGTTGAAAGCTTCAACTGTCCTCATTGTTAGTAAACCTTGTCAAGTAGTGAGTGTCGAGTTTGCCAGTTGAGTGGCACATTTTATGTCGTTCGTGGGAGTATCCTGAATTTCCGATCGCAACAGAAGTTATATTATTTTGTCGCCCAAACCTCAGGGAATCCGATGTTTATAGTTTAGTTAGTGTCAGTTGTCTATTTAAGAAAGTCATTAATCTCCTGAACAGTTCCTGTCAAACTCGAAAGTATCCAAGACTTAACGGCTGTTTCGGCCTGGAATGCGTTTGTAGTGGAATTCTCCCCTACAAACGCTGTTTGTCGCTGCCTAGCCGACCCCACCAATTCCCCAGTGTATGCCTCGTGGTCTAGGTCAACCAGCGCCGTGGTGATCTGCCTCTTTCTACCTACAGCCGCAGCCAGCAACACCTCCTCCGCCGCTGCCTGGCGGCCCTCGCTCCTCCGCCTGCCAGGCGGTCCTCTCTCCCGCTGGCGAGCATGGCGACCCACAAGCTGTCCTTCTCTGAGCGTCCTCACCAACCAGCTCTCTCTACATCACGCTTGTAACCATGCTGCCTTCCCAGCACCAAGCTGCATTGTACATCCAATACAACATGTATATAGAGAGCACATTGTGAGTTTCCTTTCTCCATCCCATCCTGAGTGTGAACCAAACATCCTGAACCCCACACGTTCATATTTTACCATCCAGATATTCATATGTGTTTGTGTTTCTCTTGCTTCTGACCATCCTTCATTTATTTACTAACATTTTTTTATCTCTTAATTGCCATCGTTACCTGGACTCTGATGAATTACCCGAGTTTACCTTACCTATTAGTACCCGCTTACAGGGAAAATACAGTTTGTCATGTGTTGACATACGTGTGTCTGTTGGGCTAGGTATATAGACTCATTTTGGTCGAGGTTACTGCCCCGGATCTAGAGTTTAATAACCTAATCCAACCTAACTTAATCTGAACTAAAACTAACTTGAAGTCTGGTTTAGTTTAAAATACATTATTTTAAACTAAACCAGACCTAACTTACCCTAAACTAGAGCTATTTTTAATTAGTCTAACCAAACCAAACCTTTACCATTATTGTTAGTATAGAGTCTGGACAGAAATCAAAGACACCTACTGCAGCTCACCCATGCCGTGTGACTCGGGCCAAATCACCGTCGTGGTAGCGTGCTGGTGCCGCTTACACCGTACACCAGGTAAGGCTCACCCAACGTCTCCACCGTAAATAAATTATAAACAGGTGTGTGTGGGTCAGCGACAACATAATCTCTCTGTTTTAATTGGTGTTTTTTTAGGTTTATGTTTAATGTGTATTGGTTTACGTCAAGTTTTATAATGGACACGTTTATTTTGTGGGATTTTGTTGAATTGTCTGTGGGGTACGGTAATGTTAGTTCACACTCAGAATGGAATGGAGAAAGGAAACTCACAATGTGCTTGTAGCGTACTGTATGTGGCCAGTTGTCAGTTTTCTTATTGTGGGCACACAAACGTACGTACATGTAGATATCTCACACTCAGGAATGAGGTAGGATAGAAACTCACAATGCGCTTTCTGTATATATATCTATATATTGTTGTACAGCGCAGTGCTTAGGAGTGACTAGGTGAGGAGAAACTTGCTCAGAGGTCCTGTAGGGCGAGGAGGTTTCTGAGGAAGCTGGGTGGTGTGGAGCTGTGAGAGGTGCTGTTGGTCCGGTAGCCGAGTGTAGAATGGTCTCCCGATGATGATTATGATGATGATAATGGAGATAAAATGGCAATGGTTTGCCATGGGAACGGAGAGAAGAGGTAAGGTAAAAGGAAAGTTATGAAACGGGAAGTAAAGTAGTAGAGAATAAGAGCAGGTGGGCTATCCACCTAGCAGAGACGATTTGATTGGCTGTGGTGAAGGCCGCACTAAGAGGTCGCCTGAGCTCAAGGGAACAGGGGGGGAGGAGGCTAAGCTAGCTCGCAAGGGGTTGTTTGTTATTGTGTTAGTTGGAGAGGTCTACTAGGTCCTTGTGTAACTAGTAGAAAATTCTCATCTTTTATCTTATTGGCGTCAAGAAGTCTCCCTCGATCGATCGATGGGTGAAGTAAAGTATGAAGAAATCTTGATGCAGGTGCGTAGATTGGTGGTGCGGGAACTGGACTTAAAGAATAATGGTGGAATTTGGAGGGACTTGGGGTTGGTGGATAGTGCAGAAGAAAAGCGAGGAAATTGGAAAATAGTAGTAGAATGCTAGGTCTTGGGGCTCAACCCAAGTGCTTCTGTTTTCTCATGTTTGTGTTTCAGCTAATTTTCGTCTTAGGCATTATATTTATGTCAGGTGTTTGTATGTTTAGCAAATATTGCAATTTTATGCCTTACATTTTCGGGTCTTATGTCCTAGCCAATGGTGAGGAGTCTAGGGCAGGTACTTGTGTTTCTGCTAAGAACATCCCGTCTTTTTATGATCAAATGTTGTAAGTGGTAGGGCTGCCAAGGTTGTCACTGGGGTAACGTTGCATCTTTCAATAGAGTGGAGTTGGTGTGGGTTCTTGGGCTCTTCTTTTACTGCGAGGGAACCACGAGTGTTCTCTTCTTCCTTCTTCTGTCTCTTCCATCCATTCTTTGATTGGCCCTGGCTCTATTTCTTCTAACTTTGTCCTTATTCTTTTTGAGTGTTAGTGTAGGTAAACGTTTAGGGGTTCTATTTGCGCTCGTTGGTGTAGTCGACGGTTGGTGACTATGTCAGGATATCTGATGTTACATACATCCCTTAGGGCTAAGTTTTGAATTGTCTGCAGTTTCTTTATGTTTGCTTGTTTTATTGCATGTAGGGGAATTGGTGGATATACTAGTCGGGACTGGACAAAGGCTCTATATAACTTTAACTTGTTTTTTACTGACAGGCTTCTGAAGCGTTGTAATTTAATTACCATGTTTCTGGTTTTTGCAAGTTTTTCGGTGATGAATGTTTTGTAGCCTTTTGTTATTATCTTCAACCCTAGGACAGTGCCTTCCATGGCATATGGAATCACTTTGTTGTCTACTATAATGGGGTCTTTTTTCCTTTTAGCAATTGGGATTATTTTGAACTTGTTGGTGTTCGTTTGTATCTTCCACTTTTTTTCGTACTGGTTGATATTCTCTATTGCGTTGGCAGTATGTTGTGCCATTATTGCTGTTGATTTGCCGGGGTATGTGATGATTTGTGTGATATCGTCTGCAAAACTTATGTATTCACTGTAGGGTGCTGGTTCTGGTAGGTCTGCTGTGTAGATATTGTACAGAGTGGGTGAAAGGACACTGCCTTGGGGTACTCCACTTTTCTGTTCTATGGGTGGTCCTATATAGCTGCCAATTTGTATTTGTGCCGTGCGGTCGTCTAGGAAGTCACAGACGATTTTTTCTATTGGTTCTGGAAGATTTAATTGAAGCAGTTTAAATTTTAATCCTAGGTGCCATACTTTATCAAAGGCTTTCTTAACGTCTCTTAATACAATGTTGACTTGGTTTCTTTCTGCTTTCTTGTTGGCTAACGTTTCCGTGATTATGGCTAGTGCAGTATGTGTTCCCTTTTTTTCAGTGAATCCATGTTGTCTGGGGTTTAGTAGTCACTTACTCTACCCGTGGGGAGGGCTAACTAGGGTTGACAGTCCTGAACGCTCGTGAGGTAGTCCGGTGGCAGTCGTGGTCGTTTCCAAAGGCGGAGGCCCCCAAGGGGCGTTGCCCCAAAAAAGATTTCTGGGAAGGCCAGTGGTAGACAGAGAGGTCGTGTTGTAATCAGGTCGTCAACAGTAGAAAGAAGGCTGGCTGCTTTAGCAGTGAAGGGTCAGAAGAGAGGTCCGTTCACGGCGAAGGCGAGGAGGTTTCTCTGGCCAGGCTTGGCTTGGCCGTATTTATACAATTTACGAGGATCAGGATTTGGGGTGAGTGTAGCGAGAGGGCCAATCACAGCAGCTTAAGCATAAGGTGTGAAACGCTCTGATCCTGAGCTGGAGGTTGAAGGTCGAGACTAGGTCGGTGATCGTACCCCTACGTCCTCTGCATAGACCTAGTCTCTCGGCGTAGCTGGCTGTACGCTCAGCACTCTCTAACCCTCTCTCACCATGAACGGTTACGAGTTTGATAACGTGGCGCGGATACGTCCGGATACGCCGACCTGCCCCAAGAAATTAAACCTCCTAGTTCTCAAGAAGTTCTTTGAAACTAATGAGATCGTGGGGGTCACCAAGGTGGAACGACTGAAGCTCCATGGTGACATCAAGATCACCTTCGCCGAGAAGGGTATGCCTGTACAGCTCGCGGAGATCCCAGACATCAACGGCATTCCATATAAAATGATTGCCTACAAGTGGGACAACCTGAAGCTGGGAGTAATCTCCCACGCCGAAATTGCCCACGTGGACCAAGCAGAGCTGAGTGAGCTCCTCAAGGGGCAACTCCAAGTTGTGAAGAAGCTGTCCGAAACCACTGCCCTCATCGGACACCATACAACCTTACCCAAGGAGGCTCAACTGGCGTGGGTAACTGTGCCAGTCAAGCCCTACTGCAGACCGAAACGCTGTTACAAATGCCAGCACTACGGACACACTGTCAACAAGTGTGAGGCGCAGGAGGACACCTGCTCCCTGTGCGGCAGCCCCGGACACCGCTACATGGTCTGCCCCAACACAGTAAAAAAATGCGCTGCCTGTGGCGGCCCACATTCCTCCGCCGATCGGACCTGCCCGAAATGGAAGGAGGAATGCAGGATAGCCAAGGCCCGACTTGACAAGAAACTGAGCTACAAAGAGGCCCTCCTTGCTGTACGCTCCCAAGACAAGAAAAAACCAGCAGAAAAGAAAAACCAAGTAAAGAAAACTCAAGAAAAGACACCCACCACACAGAATCAAGAACACCACGAGGCCCGTGGAGCTGAAGCCTACATGGTCAACCTCACCGTCTCCAACTTCTTCCACACCTATGAGGACATAAGACACGAGGAAGACGAACAACAAGACCCAAACACGAATGAATGGACACTTCAAGAGAGCAAGAAGAGGAGGAGAGTTAGAAGAAAATCTACATCAAGCTAAGAAGAATACCAAGACAGAAGACCAAGACATTTCCTCCACACAAGAAAACAACACACACAATCTAGCCGACCAAGCACTGAGAATCCATGGCCCAACCCAACACGCACCTGACGCTAGCCTGACTCTGTCCTGCCGCCTCCTGGCCGCGTCCGGGCGAGTTGCTGCTGCCTCCAACTTATACTCCCTCACGCAAGCGGTGTTTAGCCACTGCACCTATTCTCTCCTCCTAAAATTCACTTCAATCCTCCCTTTATTCTTCCCCTGAACCTCCTTCCCCCCTGTCACTAGCATTTCATGTTCATGGCTATACGCTGATTGGCTGGTAGGCGCGCGGCCAAGCTCAGTTGGGAGTTGTAGGAGAGAGGATCCACTACATTACAACGACAACTACCCTTACACATACATACGTATATACATACATACTACATACACCGCAATTATACCCCACTGTTTATTATGTAATATGACACTATTTTGTAATGGGCATAATGTTGCTATTAGAAATATTATTTGGTGATATTTACTAGAAAAATTATTAAGCGGAGAAATAATAAATACTCTTAGGCCAGACTCACTCACTCTCTCTCTATAACCCTATATATATCTCTATCTCTTCCCGTTTCCTTAACACCCTCCCTCTATCTCTCACGCCCTAAATACCCTTTCATCATTCTCTCCCTCTATCTTTCATTCTTTCTCTCCCCCAACAGGCAACAGTTGGCGGCACAAGTCACTTTACCATCGGCAGCGTCTATCATACCCCCCTCCCTTTAAAATCCTCCTATTTAGACCTCATTTAACCCCATTTATGAGTCACATCATAGTTGAAACAATGTTATTCTTGTGGTTTTTGATGTTATGAACGAATTTAGGTAAATTTTCATAAGTGCACACAACTCTGTTAGAAAGTAAAATATATGTTTTTCTGGTGTATGTGTGTTTAGATCGGTTATGACTTTCATTTCCGTCGGAAATTGGACGTTTTTTTCTGTTTTTTTTTTTTTTTTTTGGTGGGGTGTTTTCCGACAAATATTATGGCCAAGCATTTACAAAAAAAAAACACAATAAAAACATAAACCTGACCTAAACTAACTTAACCTAACTGGATTGTCGCCTTATGATGGAATCACTTATTTCTTACCTTATTGGCCTGGTTCTGGTTCGTCGTTGGATTCTGAGATTAGTACAGGTTGGTGATGCTGTTTCTCACTTAACGGGGGGTATAGAGAGAGAGAGACCCAAAATAAAAATCGAATTTGATTGGGCCAAAAATTCCATGAATTAAACCACAAATCATTTTAATTGATTGTCCCCCAAAGAACGCTTTTGATTGGCCGCATAAAGTGTACGGGAACGCATGCGTGTGATGATTTATGAAGGAGATACGAAGTGTGGGAGGCGAGGTAGGCGATAATGGCGGATGACTAATGGAAGAAAATAGAGAAAATTTTGGATACATTGTCCGTTATTACACATTTGTGACGGTAATGTAATAGAAGAAAATTATCTTATAATTAGTCGTCTTATTGGAAGATGATAATAGATTAGGGGCAGGAATGTTCTGTGCGCAAATGCAATAATACCCGAATTTAAACCTACATCTGTGGTGCAAATGAAAGTTGGTAAGTAGAGGAGCACCTTTATATAATAACTATATCATTGGAAGTGAAATAGAATTACGGTAAGAGTAGTTGTATACCACAAGACGTCGATCAAGAGTGTAAGTAAAGTGAACAGGAGACGAGACTAAGTACGGTAAACATGTTGATTTTCACTCTTTAATTGGAGATACAGTGGTCTCTCGGTTAACGAATTACCTTCCATAAGAATCTTCAATTCAGTTAATGAAAAAAAAATTGATTAACGAAATCCTTACGAAAATCACGTTTTGTTTTGAACATCAGCTGATAAGCTGAGGAAGTATTCAGCCAATTCAGTAATCTTTTCTATGTTTACATTTGTTTCCATTGGAGTAAGTATCAGGAAAATTGTGCTCTTTAATATTTGTGCATTTTTTTTATACAGTACTGTATGTCGTTTATGAAAAATTCCAAGCTCTACCACCGGCGAGTTGTTACGTCGTCGTATAAAGTAATTAACGGTGGTTAATGGGTACTCACATTAGCGAAGGGAGACTTATCCTGGTCTGTGTGAAGTGTCAGGAACTATATACTGTTCATTGTGGAAATGTTAGATAGCTCTGCATCCTTTGTGTCATCTTGGCTTGAAATTGGCCATCCTGTCATCCCGGCGGTCAGTTGCTCAGGGTCAACTCTTCACATTTATTTTTCATCGTTTTACCGTGTATCTTACGGCATATAAGACACACGGCCATATAAGACACACGGCCATATAAGACGCACGGCCATATAAGACACACGGCCATATAAGACACACGGCCATATAAGACTCACGGCCATATAAGACGCACGGCCATATAAGACACACAGCCATATAAGACACACCACCTATAACAGCAGGGAATATTTAGGGACAAAAACTTGTGTGTATTTTCCTCCTGTAGCCATAATTTTGTTAAAATACTATTAACAGTAAATGTGTGGAATAAATATTATATAAGTTACCTGTATAACAAAAAATAATGTAGTATTGCCATTCGGTTGCTGAACGAATTTTGTTAATGGTGTCGTTTCACTCCACATGGCAGACGGCTCAGAACAGCTGAGATACCTCGCTCCTCTTAACACGCGTAGAAAGTTTATTCTGTTATGTTTCTGGCTTTATGATAATTATTTATCTTGTTTATTTTGTATGTGTTCTATGTAAGATTGAGTACTTGTAAAATAGTAAAAACAGAAATGATAAATGAATTTAGAAAATTATATGTATCGATGCAAAATTACGAGTTGAAAAATAAACATAAAGCCTCGCAGCTCGGCCCAGTAGCCCGGCGGCTCGCGAGGAGTCTAACTCGGCTACAGTGCCACCGGTGATGTTAACAGATGCAAATGTGAAAAGAAAGTTACCTGTAAATTTTTATTTGTATCGGGCATTTGTAGATGTAAAAATAATGTTTTTAAGTAAGCAATAACATAGTATTAATTCTGGAGTTGTGTTGGGTAGAATTTAACCTACCGGAGACAGCAAGTAAGGGGTTCATTAGCCTACGGGAGACCGCAACTTCACATGTAGAACGTGGGAAGATTTTGTAGCCATTTTTCCGAAAAAAGTACATCTCGTATGCCATAAAATACGGTAATTGTGTGTGTGGGCGTTACGTTAAATTGGATAATCGACGATTTAAGCTTTAAAAAGCAACCCAAAAGTTTGTCAGATAGAAATAACTTTATAATTTTAGTGCTACAGGTCGATGGGAATTAATTTTTATATGAAATGTGTTGTGATTCATTTAAGAGTTTGTTTATCATGTTATGTTTGGGAAATTGTAGCTAAAGTAGGTGAGGTTAGGTTAGGTTTTGTAGTGTTATTCTGTAAGTACTTAATTAGTTAAACCCCTTAAATTTAAATTCTGTGAAAAAAGTATATTTTGGGCGAAAAATTACCAAGGGGTAAGGCTTACCTTTTCAACAGTTTCAGCCCAAAAATTAGATTTTTTTAAAAATCACATTATAAGTACAGTACAGGTAGTCGTCGACTTACGACCGAGATTGGTTACGGCCAACCGGTCGTAAGTTGATCTGGTCGTAAGTCGGCCTATGTTATAATTACCTTACGTATATTATAATGTGTAATGATAATATAATCATCTTTAAGTCATATTTTATCAACATTTTCTTTGTTCATTATTGTTACGGTCGTCAGGTTTAAGTAAATCACTGCATATTACAGTACAATTGGTTTATTATTTACACAACATACAAAAAAAAAAAAAATACAGGTGCAAAACATATAAAACATTTTAGTTGCAAAACATACAAACATACAAAAAACATCTTATTGGCCGCTGGTGCTTGGCTGTGGATCGTCGGGGTCGTCAGCTGGGGCAGCCTTTGGGGTAGCCGGAGGAGTTGTTTTTTCCATGAACATGGTGAGCTTTGTCTGAATTGTTCGTTTCTTCTTCTCCTCGTAAATTTCTTGATATGGACGAAACGAATTGCGTGCCATCCGCTCAATCCTTGCAAATCGTTCAATGTTTGGGTCCGTTCCTTCAAAATGGGCAAGAAGTTTATTTAGTAGAGATAAACCTTCTGATAATCCCTTAGTGGTGAACGTCCTTTGTGGCTCCTCCTCCTCTTCGTTATCCGCTGCTTCTCTCCTTTCTTCTTCTGCTACATTTTCTTCTTCCAATTCGATTAGCTCTTCATTTGTAAGTTCCTCTGATTCTTGGTCTAGCAACTCCTCAACATCTTCCACTTCACATTCCATAGAAAGATCTTTTGCCAGTTTTACTATTTTTTCCCGAATAACTTCAAGCTCATTTTCACTGTCAAATCCTGCAAAAGTATGAACATAGCGCTTAACACACTTTTTCCAGATGCCATTCATGCACTTCTCCGTCACAGCCTCCCAGGCGTTTGCCAGATTCTTGATACCCATAAGAATGTTGTACTGTTTCCAAAAGTCACGCAACGATAGTTCTGGGTCGGCATCTATAGCGGCTATGGCTTGGGCAAAGGTGGTTCGGAGATAGATAGCCTTGAAAGTAGCAATTGAACCTTGGTCCATAGGCTGCAAAATTGAAGTCGTGTTTGGCGGCATAAAAATCACTTTCACGTCCGGATGCATATCTGATAGATGAGGTGGATGTCCAGGCGCATTGTCCAGTAGCAATAAAATCTTGAAAGGAATTTCTTTCGTCAAACAATATTCACGAGCTTGAGGAATAAAACAATTTACAAACCAGTCTTCAAACAGTGCCTGTGTCATCCATGCTTTACGGTTAGAACGAAAGTAAACGGGCAGCGTGTGCTTGTTTACATTTTTCAACGCCCGCGGGTTTTCTGAATGGAAGATTAGGAAAGGTTTCAGCTTAAACCCCGCGATGTTCCTGCCAAGCAGCAGAGTAAGCCTATCCTTAAATGCTTTAAATCCAGACATGCTTTTGGCTTCTTTTTGGATGTAAGTGCGTTCTGGCATCCGTTTCCAATACAATCCCGTTTCATCCACATTAAATATCTGCTCTGCTAGATATCCCTCATCCGTAATTAATTCATCCAGACTGTCAACAAACTTGCGTGCTCCTTCCTCGTCTGCACTCGCTGCTTCCCCAGTCACTCGAACATTATGAAATTGAAATCTTTTCTTGAATCTCTTGAACCAGCCAGTACTTGCTGCAAATTCTTGACTGTAGTCTTCTCCGGCGCGCTCCTTCAAAGTCTGAAATAGACTTCTAGCCTTCGTCTGCACAGTAAAAAGGCTTAACGGTGTCCGTTTCTGGATCTGATCTTCCATCCAAATGTAAAGTAATTTCTCCATTTCGTGGAGAGGCCCAGTCCGTTGCTTCGTTATAACTGTCGCTTGCATGGGTGCAGAACCTTTCACAGCTTCACGAATCCTTTCTTTATCCTTCAAAATCGTCGACACAGTAGAGTGTGATAGCGTCAGATCACGTGCAATCTCATTCACTTTCTTACCCCCTTCGTGCTGTTTAATCACCATCATTTTAGTGTTTAAATCAATGGCCTTTCTTTGCTTCTCGGCAGGTTGAGGAGTAGATGAAGACAGTTTCCTCTTGGTAGACATCTTGGGGGGGGTGGTGGTTCAAGAAAAATTTCCGAGACAAAAGAAAGGCACAAGGCAAACAGACACGGAGGGAAGTGTGCTGTACCAGCGAGAGTGTTTGTAATTGAGCGCGGGGATGCGCGCGGCTCCAGCTCCCGGCAGCGTCAGGAGGCTGGGGCCAAAACTGTCGTACCGCCGGTCGTAAAGTCGAACAGACGTAAGTCGCATAGGTCGTAAGTCGACGACTACCTGTACTTCAGAACCTGCTGAATTCGAATATATGGTGCACAATTCGATTTCGGGGTAATTTATGGCTGTAATGACCCTTGGAATTTTTAATTACATTTTTCAATGTACATGAGGTAGACAGGGAGGGGCGTGGCAAGAGGTGTGGCGAGGAAAGCATCTCTCAGGTTTCCCTGTCGCGATTCCTGTCAGCGGCAAGGGCGAGTTTGAGGAGAGGGATGACCCGGATGGCGGTGATGTCTGCCAGCACCGACTGCAGGAGAGAGAAGGTGTCTGTAGTTTACTGACATACGAGATACATAGCTTAGAATACTGTAGCTCAAAGAATAACGTACATAATCTACTCCACTTTAGGACGCCTTTGACCCATATACTTACATACAAGCTCCCTAGAATTGTATTTAACTCTAAAAAAAGTAATTAAATTTTGCAATTACACGTTTTATGTTTTTGTCCTCGAAAATACAAGAACTTAGACGGGAATGCTTTAGCTAACCACTGTCAGAAATTAATTAGTACGGTTGATTTTCCTCATGACTGATTATTCTGAAAACTCTTCTCATCAGAAACTGAGAGCGATGGGTAATGAATAAAAGTGAACACACCGGTACTAATGAGCTCATAAGCACGATTCAGAAACGAGGTCATGTTCGTAAATTTCTTAACGAACACGTTATAATTCACTAACAATATTAATACACTACTGTATAGGCCAATTGTAGACGTATTTTCGTATCCTTTGTGTGTCTGATAAGAACAAGCTTTAATGTATATTTAGATCTGGGCACCCCTGATTAAAGGTGTCTATGCTATACTGTCTTTTCTTGCAACAGATTTGATATATTTTTTTTTTTTTTTTTTTTTTTTTTTTTAAGGGGATTAACTCACCCAGGCACAGGTCACTGACCCACATCAGGGCCTGGGGGGTGAAAATGTAATAATTATTCATAATAAATAAAATTTATAATAAAAAGTAAAATAAAATAATATTAATAATAAAGATATTAAAAAATGAAAAAAAATCAAGTGAGAAACAATATATGTCTTGTGTTGTCAAGTAAGAGAAACAATTGAGACCCTGCAATTGTGTTTAATTGAGGCAGAAAGACAGATCAGCAACCTTGGATTTGGTCACAATTTTCGTGATGCCATATAGAAGCAGGGTCTACCATTAGACAACACATTATGTTTCCAATATCTTCCCAACCGGTAGTATCCCCCTATTTGATAGCTACCTACTACCTTACATGCAGTCAGAACAAAATATGTCATTGACACTGTCGACTCTAAATTTACTCTTTTCAACTCTTTTTCTCGCGACCTTCCTCGAGTATTCTACCCAGACAAGAAGACAAGAGCGTAGCTTCCTTGATGATAGTTGACAGGTAGTGACGTTATTACATGCATACAGGTTCATACCGAGAGTAATAAAAGTGGTTCAGTAATAACCTCAGCAGCCTGCTGGGAGGTAACGTCCATAAGGTTCTCCCGGCGGAAGCTGACAATAGCGAGGGCAAGGACGGGTAGTACCTCGACAGACTCCCAGGCCAGCACGACATCCCATAGGTGGAACAGCTGGTCAGGTATCAGGTACCCGCTGAACCCCCTCACCATCCATTTGAATACTATGGGCAGTCTATGGAAGGGAAAACAACTATTAGTGGTGCCAGGGTATAATTAGCGAGTGTCATTATAGTGATAATATTTTTTTTTAAAGAGTGATAATTAACATTACTGTATATGCCACCAAGACACAAACTCATCTTTTATTGCAGTGAAATACATCTTCGTCATAATTATGATGTGCAAGATATTTCTAGCATGAATGCAAGATACTTGTCAGATCCTTTGCCCTTCAGAGGACACATTGTTATGTGCTCCTCCGCTAGACCGTCACACAGTATTAAAAAAAAAGTTACATTAGATTCTACGGTTTATTGTATTACTTAAGAGAGTATTGTTCCTGTAAATTTGGAAAACTACTACTTATATACACCTTATGAGCTGTATCAAGGAGTAAATACAGTGAAAAGAGGTTGACCTACTCACAGCTGTATGCTCATGGCGGCACAGTGTTGCCAGAGTCGTGTTTCACAACTCTGTAGCAACAACTCGAACTGCAGAGCCAGAGCTGCCGCGCCCTGTACACAGGAGGAGGTACAGTTAGCCACCTTGTTATTCCCTATTATACCTAGTACACACATCAACAGCTGTACACTTCTATAAATGTGATATAGTTCAGTGGTTGAAGATTTATTTATCGTATATATAAAATCCAAAGAAGGTAGAGGGTCTGTAGACCACTGCTTCCAAAGGCCAAACTAATGCGTTAAAATTTGCATTAAATTTACGTGGACATTGTTAAAACAGCACAACTAATGCTGACCTGCGGGTGGCTGGAGACGATGTGAAGACGGTACCAATAGCGGCAGTACATCTCCCTGAAGGTGAAGTATAGATGTACAGGGTCCTCATACAGGCAACTGAGAGGTGCAGCTGCAGCAGCACACGAGACCAGAGGCATGAAAGAATACAATGAAGAATGTTCCAGTGTAAGACTTTGGTTTCATTAACTTATTGTGAGTGAAGAAAGATTTTTTTATACGGAAAGTATCTTACATTATCATGCAAGTAATCGTTGTATTTAATAAGCAACCTGTCCAGATCACATTATAGCAATGATGATTTAATTTTCCTTATTCATGGACTGTTATGGTTCAAGAATTTATTATAACTGTGAGCATGGTGGACTGACCGAACATGGTGAAGCCGTGGAAGGGGATAACACCGCAGGGTGGGTAGGCCACCAAGGAGTCTGGAGAGGGAGTGTTGCCCCGAGCTGCTGCCAGGGGAGGTGAGGCACTGCTGTGTTCAAAGTGGCTTAGTACCTCCGTGTCTCGGAAGAAACATAGTAACACCTGAAATGTATGCAAAGTACCAAGTGCATAATATAGTACAGTATAGTCTGCATTTATGCGGTCAATTGAACCCGTGGAGGTCCGCGTAAAACGAGAAACTCATAAACGAAATAACAGAACATATGGGATTAATTAAAATAGAGACTGGGCCGACCCCCAAACTCCACTTTTTCCGACACAATACGTACGTTGTAGTAAAAATAACACACACACACAACTCCTGATTTATGTACTGTACAGCCCTGTAAATGTATTCAATGCATATTATATTATTATGTCTAAATCAAATGTAAGTCTGTATATTTTCAGCCACCGGCTGCAACTCTATTCATAAACCGTTTATGATTATTATTACAATATTATTATTATTATTACACACACACACACACACAGGTTACACCAATTCCTTCAATGTACATAAATGGATATTGTATTACTATGTATGATAAAGATGTTCGTATTCAGAGCTATAAATTTTATAACAACCATTCATTGGGGGTTTTCTTGGGCTAAACTTGGTTGACGAACTATTTATGGTGATTTTAATGAAAAACATCAATCACTCAAGCAATTTATTGCTGGGACAAAGGAAAGACACTGAGTAGCTAAGTGTTAGGAATGCTAGGATTAACACATCCGAAGGTGACTGTTTTACCTGGAACAATATGTCTTCAAACACGAAGTACTGGTCATCATTGGAGGCTGTCAGCTGTAAGTCCTGTGTGAAATATTTTGATATTACTACACAAACAATTTCTGATGTTCATAATTTGTTCTGTTACATCTCAAAATCAATTTACACCAGATGACTTAGATATATTATACTGTATATTATTCTAGATGTATGAACCCTCTTTTGCTTTATACATTTTTTTTTCTTTTTTTTAACGGGGATTAGCCCACCCTAGCACAGGTCACTGATCCATATCGGGGCCTGGGGGGCGTAAATGTAATAAATAAATAAATAAATAAATAAATAAATAATAATAATAATAATAATAATAATAATAATACAGGTTGTACCTCTCTAGTCCGGCAACCTCGGGACCTGACCGGTGCCGGACCATGGAAATCACCCTTTTCCTGGACAGATAGTGACTTGCGCTTACATTAGCACCACTTTCACTGCTTCGTGGTCTCTTTTGAAGACATATTGAAGGGTTAAATGGCGTACAGTAGCTTCTCAAATTTCGCGAGTTTTTAATTCAACGTATTTTATTTAGACACCAAAAAAACACTACATAATTTAAAATTTTGAAGGCGGAAACTCAAATTTCGACGGGTTTGAACAGCCCGCCAACGTTCAGAAGACGTGCACAATCGTGTAAACAGCATCATTTCTCTTATGTACAAAAGATTCACTGTTGTTTATTACTGAATGTCTTTTTTTGAATTAATGTTTATGTGTGCAAAATGAGCAATACAATTCATTAATAATACGTAGAATATTAAAACACACGAGGAAAGGAGACAGCATTGTTTTTGTTGATTACAAAACCAGTGACTGAGTGGTTCTACATATAAAACAAGAAAATAAGACCCTGGTTATAACTGTAGTAAAATTAATGTAAAAAATTAATATGGTTGTTTTAAGTAATGTTATCTAATGTTAACAAAGAGAACAATAAAAGTAGCAAACCATTAATGTTAAAGAAAAAAGTGAGACTGCGCGTATGTACGTTAAGTGAGCACATGTGAAAAACATATCATTACTCTACATAAGAATATGAAAGCAGCACTTATTTACTGTTCATATATGTTTTAATTAATGTTTCTGATTTTTTTCATTGAATTAATGTTTGTGTGTGCAAAATGAACAATACAATTTATTAATAATTCGTGGAATATTAAAACACACGAGGAGACGAGATGGCTGCCGGCATTGTTTTCGTTAATGTTTACAAAACCAGTGACTGATTGGTTCTACATATAAAACAAGAAAATAAGACCCTGGTTGTAGCTGTAGTAAAATTAATGTAAAAATTAATATGGTTGTTTGAAGTAATGTTATATAATGTTAATAAATGGAACAATATAAGTAGCTAACCATTAATGCTAAAGAAAAAAGTGAGACTGCGCGTATGTAAGTGAGCACATGTAAAAACATATCGTCATTACTCTATATAGGAATATGAAAGCAACACTTATTTACTGTTCATATATATTGAAGGGTTAAATGTTGTACTCTGTACTGTATAGACAACAGAGAGAGAGAGAGAGAGCCGAACTGCCGGATGTAAACAAACCTTAATTATTGGGTTTTTTTTTTTACGGGGATTAGCCCACCCGGGCACAGGTCACTGACCCACATTGGGGCCTGAGGGGCGAAAATGTAATATTCCTGTAATAAAAATAATAATTCAGATAAAAAGAAAAAAAGCTGCCTATCTAATTATTGGGCAAGCTAAAATCGTTCCGGACCACAGAATGCCAGACTGGAGAGGTACAACCTGTAATAATAAAAATATTAATAATAATAATAATAATAATAATAATAATAATAATAGTAGTAGTAGTAGTAATAATAATTCAGTCAATAAAATTATATTAAAAAATACAAAATTGAAAATAAAATAAATTAATAATGATAATATAATAATAATAACAACAATACTAATACTGTAGTAATAATATTAATAATAAAGATAATAAAAAATGAAAAAAAAATCAATAGTGAGAAACAATATATGTCTGTTGTGATGTCAAGTAAGAGAAACAATTGAGACCCTGCAATTGTGTGTAAATGAGGCAGAAAGCCAGATCAGCAACCTGGGACTAGGTCACAATTTTCATGAGGCGGTAGTACCTCCCTGTTTGATAGCTGCCTACTACCTACATGACTAAATTTTCATTACTCAATACATTTACTTTGACATAGATATGATCACTTGTGAGGGTCAATGTTGGTTATTTTGAAGCCAAAGTTAACATACTGAGATGACTTCCAAACCTTCATGATGAGTTTGTCCACCAGCAGTTCGTGTTGCAGGACCCCCTGCACCAGCTCCTCGAAGTACTTACAGTGCTGGCGAAACACATGGTCGTCTTAGGAATATTGCCTGTCATCTCTTTTTCATAAATTGATGTGGTATTGATTTGTAAAATCTGATAATTATTCCAGTCATAACTAGTGCTTCAATATGATTTGTCGTCTGAGATGAATACGTTGCGATTTCAACAGTAACAACTGTTTTGATCATAGTACATATAAGTATGAATATATATGATCTCTATATTCATTAAACTTACAATGAAATAAAGAGGAAGATAGAAGGTGGACTGACCTTGTCAGTGATCTCAAGGCCTAGCACCTGGTGCCAGAGAGTCCCTCTCAGGCTGGCGGGGCACCCAGTCTTACACAGCTCCCGGCTCAGTGGTCCATGGTTCCTCTCCACCACTAACACACACACAAACACTTACATAATAGTCCAGGTGTGGATGAGAGGGTGAGAATTGAGACAAGTGTTGTACTTATTGTTTGTTATATATTAATAATGAAAATAATTATCTGAGACTAGAAAGTATAAGTAACTAGTTCAACAAATAATTAATGTACATTAAATATATATTCTAATTTTGGTTCATTATAAAACATTCATAAACTATTCTCCTGTAACAGATATTCTGTATTGCCTTCAGCGCAACAGGTTGCCAATCTATGTATTTGTCTGTCTGTATGTGAAGGTTATAGTAAATATCATGTGCGTAAGCACATATATAAGACAGGTTATATGATTATTTCAGCATATATTTTAATATTCATTATCACATAACAGTGATCATGGAGATACTAAGTTACACAGTAATAAACCACATATCTAATTGTCTTCCAAAACACTCTTATTCAAAGATATTAACACCTACTGCTGTGTCCTCTTTGTTTACAAATCTATCAATCACTTGCTTGACAATAATTATTTCCAGTTCCAGAATAATCAGAGATACAACTTAAGGCACCCAGAGCTACTAAGACCACCCCCCATGCGCTCCTCTCAGTCCCAGACCTCCATAAAATATCACAGTGTGAAAGTGTGGAACAACTTACCCCCACCCATCCGAGCAAAGGCTACGCTCCCTTCCTTTAAATCATCTCTCTTAAAAAATATCTTTTGTTGAAGTATTAATATTTCTTGTAACACTTACTATATTTACAGTACCTGCTTTTATTGTACCATCAAAACCATTTTATCGGAAATTATCATGTAAATAAATAAGTAAATACCATTGCAATAAACATAATTGCCAACTAGACATAATCCTGACAACTCTGTCCTCTTGTTCAACCTTATTACTGTACAACCCATGTTGTACTGCTCCCCAATTATACTTATGTTTTTCAATTCCACTGTAATTTATATGTACATGTGTATGTATATGTATGTGTACGTGTATATATGTATACAGTAATACCCTGATTTATGCTGTCAATTGAACCCGCGGAGGTCCGTGTAAAACGAGAAACGCGTAAATGGAATAACAGAACATATGGGTTTAATTGAAATAGAGACTGGGCCGACTCCCAAACTCCACATTTTCCGACACAATACCTATGTTGTAGTAAAAATTACATTTAATTTTATGATGGTATGCACACAATTAATATTTAAGAGAAATACAGTCGCCAGGTTAATGTCCATTCAAATAATGGACTCAACTCCCCCCCCCCTCTTCCCAAGCTCGCTGGCTCCTCCCTCTCTGAGAAATGTTTGGGTGAAAACACTAGATTTTAAGGTATAGTAATAAATAATACCTCAGACTAAAGTTAGGATAATATAATTGACATTGCTGGATTCCTTGCAATACCAGGAATATTTTGAATATACACGTCATATATTTTGCACAAAATATAACATATTTGCTCTGTGTAAAATTTTTTTTTTACATTAGATCTAAAATTTGTATGTTGAATGCAAAATTCATGATGTTTATATTCAAAATGATCATCATATTGTAAGAATTCCAGCAATGTAAATTATATTCTGGCCGGGTAATTTGTATGAATTTTATGAGCTAAATAAAAAAATTATACTTCACCCGCGTATATGAGTAGATGCACTGCGTAAAGTGAGAATTCCGGTTCTGGCGGGGTACTATGTAAATGTAGAAACGCGTAAACGAGAACCGTGTAAAGCGGGGTATTACTGTATATATGTACCGTTTATACCCGTGTATAGCACGAGTTCTTAAGACCAAATTTTTTGGCAAAAAGTTGGGGGTCGACCTCTATACGGGTAATAGTTTCGTTAGGTTGAAAAATATTTACCAGTAACTACCAGTAAACAATGGAAACGACGCACCAACGCACCACCCACTGTGAGTGTCGGTACAGTTGCCAGGGCAGATCTCTTGCGTCATCATAGCAAGCCCAAAGTAGCCAAATGCATGGTATGGTATGCACAGGAGTATGTAAAACATAAAGTATTCATTTTTAAAAGTTTATTTATAGATACATAAATTTTTGTTAATTAAATTTGAAACATCAATCTTTGTTAATTAAATTTGAAACAAAAGAAAAATACGATACCTTATTTATAAATATTTTTATTAAAATATTACATCACAAGTATATTTTACCTTAACTGTGCCTGAATGAATATATTCTCAGAAATAAATATGGAAATGTAATATTTTTGCTGAAATGACGTACGTATTACAGTGGAAAGTGGGATAAAATCATGACGAAAACAATGACTTTCGCTTTCTTTCGTTGTTCAAAAGATTTTACCGTAATTGCTTTTCGAATGGTTTTCAGTTAAAAAACTGTTGTATTACAATAATATTCTATCCTAATTGACTTGAATAAATACTACGATACCATATTTCTGAATATTTTCATTAAAATCCATCAAAATCATTTTCCTTGTCATCATCTGCAGCACCAAACAGCTCCTCCCAGTCCTCTCCTTGAACAGCATCGTCATATGGATCAACACCATCATCAGCCATAGGATCATCAATATCTTCATCCTCAATCACGCTCTCATTAGGCTCATAATCCCACAACAAGTCGTCTTCTATTCCATCAAGAGCATTCGAAATCCCACATTTCTTAAAAGATTTCACCACAATTTCTGGTCTGATTGCATCCCAGGCCTCTACAATCCATTCACATAATGTTGCTCGTGATGGAGCTTGGATGTTGCCTCCTTTTGTGTATGTCTTATCGCCTTCTATCATCCAGTTGTTCCACTTCACTCTTACCGCATCTTTAAATGGTTTGTTTATGGAAACATCCAGTGGTTGGACAAGACTTGTTAATCCACCAGGAATCACAGCTGTATCAGTGTTTTCCTTCCTAACCCCAGCAGTAACACTGTCAACAAGATGTGACCGAAACATATCCCACACAAGAAGACTTTTTTCTTTGCTCAGTCCCCCTGGTCTAAAGTTCCAGACTTTTTTAAGCCATATTTGTATGCCGCCTTCATCCATCCATCCTTTCTCGTGCACATGGATGATTAAAAAAATGCTGTCTGACTTGCAACACTGTTGGTAGGGTCAGGTGGTTCTAACGGCACCTGCCAGGACCCGGTAATCAAATTTATAACAGTGTCTAACCTCAATTACTGTAGTTTATCTGATGTAGGCAATATGAAGTAAAAAATACCAGTTAAGTGAGAAATTGGAAGAGAATAAACAAGAAAGATGTCGTTGGGCTATTTTTGGTAGGGCTGAGGGAGAGAGTACCAGCTGTTTGGTCTTTTTTGGCGGGAGAGTCACGCAAATAACCGTAGTACTGGTATTTGTTTGGTGTCTTCTGTATTTTTAAAAATGAATACTGTACAGTACTTGTAAATTAAAAGTACCGTAACATTGTATTATATACAAACTTGTCATATTTCTGGAAAATAAGAATATACCGGTAAACACAATTTTAACGTACGCTAAAATTAAAAGCTGCTCAAGAAGGGCCGATGCAAACACAAAGCCTCCGCGACCAGGGCTCTGCCGTATCAGCTAGACGGTACACGTGTTTTTCGAATCGTTTTCAGTTAAAAAACTGTTCCATCACAAGTGAATTAGGATAGAATATTATTGTAATACAACAGTTTTTAACTGAAAACCATTCGAAAAGCGATTACGGTAACATCTTTTCAATGAAAGAAAGCGAAAATCATTGTTTTTGTCACAATTTTATCCCACTTTCCACTACTGTATAATACGTACGTCATTTCAGCAAAAATATTACATTTCCATATTCTCAGAAATAAATAGTAGTTTTGCTGAAACGTGATGTATTTCAATGTAAATTAGAATAAACTACATGACGAAAACAAAAGACTTTACCAAACCTTCCGATGTTCAAGATATGTTACTTGTTTTTTAATAGTTTTCGGTTAAAATACTGTTATATTAGTGACATTCTATTCATACTGTGGCTGATATAATACATTCATGGAAATGTAATATTTTTTGCTGAAATGACGTACGTATTTCAGTGGAAAGTGGGATAAAATTGTGACGAAAACAATGACTTTTGCTTTCTTTCGTTCAAAATATGTTACCGTAATCGCTTTTCGAATGGTTTTCAGTTAAAAAACTATTGTATTACAATAATATTTCCTCCTAATTGACTTGAATAAATACTTGAATGGAAATATACAATATTTTTGTTGAAACTACCCGCGTTTCAGTGTAAAGTGTCGTAATAAATGGGAAACAAGTTTATAGGACGTAGTGTTTTCTGAAGGTTTTGTTGTTCCTTTACCCTCAAAAACTTGGGTCGACCTATAAATGAGGAATATCATAAATTAACTATTTCTTGGTAAATAAATCGGGGTCGACCTATATACGAAGGGGGGTTATAGACGAGTATATACGGTATATATATATATATATATACAGTATATATACAGTAAGTCCCCAAGTTACGTACATAATGGGGACCAAAAGGTTGTACTTAACTCGAAATGTACGTAACTCGATAATTTCCGCGAGTTTCTTTGGAAAATCCTGTGCTGTTTTCCAATCAGCACTCGCCGCCTCACCAGTCACTCGAACATTATGCAGCTTATTTCGCACCTTGAATCGGTTAAACCACCCATTGCTAGCATTGAATGTCATAGTATCATCAGGGTGATCTTTCTTTAGGTCGTTGAAAAGACTTAGGGCTTTCTCCTGAATCATACTGAGACACAGAGGCTTACGTTTTTGTGTGCAGTCCTCGATCCACAGCGCAAGATATTTTTCCATTTCTTCCAGAACCTTCCCTCTTCTTTTAGTTATAATCGTAGATTGCATTGGCACTGCAGATTTCACATGTTCCTTGATCTTTTCTTTGCCCTTATCAATTGTATTAACAGTTGACCGACTCAGGTTAAATTTGCGGGCAACATTGGTCAACTTTTCACCACTTTCAAGCAGTTTTATTATGTCCATTTTTACCTCTAGTGAGATTGCTTGACGTTTCGTAGCACTCCCACTGGCTTCACCACTCTTACGCTTTACACCAGTCATTGCACACAGAGTAAAGTGTACAAAATAGGGCAGAAATTCACAGGAGAAGTACTGTATGCACAATGACCACACTTGTTGTTTTGGTGCGTCTAGCGGTCGTCTGCATGGTCAGTGATAGTGGCGGCGCGGTGCGGCTGGCTCGCCCGCCAAATTTAAAAATTGCTCGCCCTTTTAAGACTATATTTTTGCAATTAAAGACTTCAGAAACGATGTACGTATCGGCCGTTTGTACGTAATTCGGATGTACGTAATTCGGGGACGAACTGTATATATTTTTATTTTTTACAGGAATTAGCCCACCCGGGCACAGGTCAAATGACCCACAATGGAGCCTGGGGGGGGGGGGCAAAAAAAAAAAGGAAAGAAATTGTAAATATAGAAGAAAAAAAAAAGGTTATACTTTTTTACTTTTTACTTTTATCCTCTTCGCCACTGATCGGCTTGTTAGCCGCTTGGGCGATCAGTCACGTCTCTTTTCCTTTATATTCTTCACCAAAACGTCGGCTCGCTAGCCGCCCGGGCGATCGGTCACGTCTCTGTCACGCACTGTTGGCAAATACTGGGCATGCACCGGCTCCTGAATGTACCTGAACCCGCTCCAGTGTTGGTCAAGTCTTCTCTTGAAAGAGCTCACACTCGGTGCTGTCACAACACTCTCTGGTAGATTGTTCCAAGAGTTTACAACCCTCACTCCGAAAAAGTTTGCCCTCACGGTTTTCTGGACTTGCGGCTTCTTCAATCTTGAGCTGTGACCCCTTGTGGGGCGAGCGTCCGCCAGCTCCAAGTAAGGACACTCAACTGAGTAGTGCCCCCTGAGATGCTTATAAACCTCAACTAGGTCCCCCCTTGCCCGTCTGTAGTATAAGCTAGGCAAGTTCAGGCGCTCCAATCTCTCAGGGTAGCTGAGGTGCCGAAGTGCAGGCACCAGTTTGGTGGCCCTCCTTTGAACATTTTCAACCAACTGACAGTCCCTAGCATATCTCAGGGACCTGATGGGGTGACAGTACTCCAGATGGAAAAGCACTTCACTCCTGAAGATCGTCACGAGGGACGGACCGTCTAGATATCTGAACGACCTTCTTATAAGACCCAATAATTTATTTGCCTGATTTACCTTCTTCTCACAATGGCCCGAGAACTTCAGCTCATTGTCAACATACACACCTAGGTCCTTCTCACACACAGTCTCAACTAGTACATTTTCTTCATCCCGTTGGGACATATGGTACGCCTCCTTACCGTTGGTACGCCCCAGGTGCATCCTTTTACACTTCGTGACATTGAATCTCAGCAGCCATTCCTTCGACCATTCCTGGAGCCCACAGAGGTCCTTCTGCAGCTCTTCACAGTCCGCTTGGTTCTTAATTTCCCGAAATAACTTGGCGTCATCGGCAAACATTTGTATGGAGGAGTGTACAACGTCAGGCATATCATTTATGAAACAAACAAACAACAGCGGGCCCAATACACTACCCTACGGTACCCCACTTGTTACAGGTACAGATGACGATTTCGTGCCATTAATCACCACACATTGCTTGCGGTCATGTAGAAAGTCTTCTATCCACGCTAGGACATTTCCCCGAATTCCGTACCCTTCCAGTTTGATTTTCAGCCTTTCGTGGGGTACACTATCGAAAGCCTTGGCAAAATCTAGGCAAATATTGTCGATATTACCACCCCGTTCTAGAATAAGGGTCCAAATATCCAATACCTTGAGCAATTGTGTCAAGCAAGAGCGCCCCGGCATAAAACCGTGTTGGCAATCTTTTACAAGGTTGTTTCGTAGTAGATGCTCCATCGCTGCATCTCTGATAATACTCTCAAGTACTTTACATATTATGCTGGTCAGGCTCACCGGTCTATAGTTGTTCGTGGAGTGACTATCGCCCTTCTTGAAGATAGGACTCACATAAGCCACTTTCCATTCACTGGGGACCATTTGTTCATCCAGGCATTTACAAAACAGAATCTTCAGGGGCTCTGCAAGCTCGTATTAATTTACACCACGAACATGCCGGAAAACCAGCTTTTTAAAGTGAGACACATTGTAAGAGCATGGAAACACAGAAGAAGGCAGAGCATTCCACAGTTTGACTGTGTGAGGAAAGGAGGTACTATAACGGGTTATTCTCGTGTGACCGATATCCACAGAGAAACGGTGGGCATCACGGGAAAGACGTGTGTTATGAACCCACTGCCTTGCCGGCGGTACACAGGATGCCAAATCCACCGAACATTTCCCTTTAAAGTACCTGTAAAAAGAAAGTGAAGCAACATTGCGGCGAAGAGAAAGGGAAGAGAGATTGTCGACTAAAGGAGGAGAGTTAATAAGACGAAATGCCTTTGATTCCACCCTATCTAATAGTTGGACAGAAGAAGAGCCACCCCAGATATGAGAGCAGTACTCCAAGTTAGGACGAATGAATCCCTTATATAATTGGAGTAACTGCTCAGGAGTGAAGTAGCTGCGGCATCTGTATATGTATGTGTATGTATATATAAAAAAAAAATAAAAAAATAATAATAAATAAATAAAATAAAATATTGAAGTGATAACCGTGGCAACATTATGAGATGTTCTTATTACCACCATGGTATTCTACTATTCCAGATGATACTAAATGTTACATAATACTTCCTTGAGATAAATGAATAGTATATATCAGGTGCCTCAAAGGGACCTCAGGTTCTCAACTGGCTCAGCCATGTTAATATTGTTATTATTATCCACTCTGTATCTGTATTTTTCTGGCTAAATAAACTGTTTCAATTCAATTCAATCTATCTGTTGCAGCAGTTCTACAGTGAAAATTCACCCTAAAAACTACTGCGCATTTTTTTTTCATCATGGCACGCCAGTTTTAATACCTATTGCATCTGAGAAATATATTGACTTGAAGTAAAACTGTAAAGATACAAATATCCATATATTTTATGGAAAACTCCTAGTTATGCTATATTCTAGTCTGATTATAGCAGTGATGAAACACTTTGAGTGTGGACTGTGAGGACACTAGAGTAAACATTATGATTTGTTACCATAAAATGACAAGGTCTCAGTGCACAGTTAATGATATGTAAAGAACTAAATTACATATTCCTATGAAGTGGTGTCGATGAAGCTGACTTTGATACATAAACGTGATATTCTCCACAAAAGTCTTAAATTAAGACTCATTGGTATGCTGAGCTTAAATTAGATCATATGGAACCCCAAATATACGAAGCTAATGATGAGGTGAAAGAGAAAATTGGTCCCTTAGGCATGACGGTTCATTAGGTACAGTATGGATACAGTACCCTACATAATAAGCCTTCGATATGCAAAAAGGCAACTTGGCTGGCACTACACTCAACCGCCCTTACTTCCCCTGTTGCTGCTGTGTATATTGAGAGTGCCCTGGGATTACTAATTACCGAAAGGACACAAGGTGAACACTATTCACTCAGCCACTGCACCCCGACGATGAGTAATTCACCTTTCTGTCCGATGACAAGTCTCTCCTCAGCCAGGGTGAGGTTAGGCTTGTATTCTCCCGCTACACCCTCGTCCAGGCCCGTGTGTTTACAGCAGCAGGCCAGTTCTCCGTACAACTCCACCTGCACCAACCAACAATATAGTCCACACGTGTATTAGGTCTCTGCAACTCCAGTCTCGTAAGTGTTAAAAATCAAGACTCAAAGCAATATAAACTACATTAAGTCAGTCAGGCAAGGAATAAGACTGTACATTGTTATGGTGTAAATAAATAAAACAGTTCATAATAGGTAGGTAGTAGGCAGCTATCAAACAGGGAGATATTTCCACCTGGGAAGATATTGGAAGCATAAGGTACTGTCTAATGGCAGACCCTACTGCCATATGGCGTCACAAAAATTGTGACCAAGCCCCAGGTTGCTGATCTGACTTTCTGCCTCATTTACACATAATTGCAGGGTCTCAATTGTTTCTCTTACTACTGACAACACAACATACATATATTGTTTCTCACTATTGATTTTTTTCATTTTTGTATTTCTTTATGGTTCTTTATTATTATTATTATTACAGTCATGCGCCGGTTAACGTCCTAGATACGTTCTTGGAAATGTGACGTTAACCGAAATGGACGTTGTCCAATCATCACAAACTTTGTATTTATACTTACGTGTATGTGGAATACTATATACGTACATACACACTTTTACTCTTAAATCACTACTGCAATGTGATACAGGCGATTTATTTTTATCTCTTGTGCAAAATACATGACGTTTATATTAAAATTATTCACTGTTTTACAAGGATTCCAGCAATGCCGGGCAGATGGGGGGTGAGAGAGAGGGTGGGAGCAAGCGAGGGGGCGTGGGGGGAGGGGAGGTAGTACATTTGACAGTTGGCACTGGCCCAGGTCTAACGTGTGTATATTAATCAGTTCTTAAGTGACTAAGCTTCTCTCTTATAAAAAGCCAGTGAAATGACCTTGGATGAATATAATTAACATTGCTGGGATTCTTGTAACATACTGATTAACTTGAATATACAGTAAACATGCTATAATTTGCACTAGACAAAACAATTTTAGTACTGTAATCAAATTAGTACATGTGCACTCCAGCTTTGCACTAAGGTCATTTATTTCTATTATGTTTCTTTTAGTATGGTGTGTGCATGTAAATGGATGAAAATAAATGAAGAAATCAATGTAAATCTATCCAGAAATACAGTTGAAAATCTTTTTTATAAAATGTACTACAGTACTGTACGCTAATCTACAAATTTTTTTATCTCTTGAGCAAAATATATGATGTTTTTATTCAAAATATTGGCTGTCTTGCAAGGATTCCAGCAATGCAAATTATAATCTCCTAACTTTAGTCTGAGATATTATATCAGATAAAAACTGTAAGCCTAAAAGGCTGGGGGTGGGGGGGGAGGGACTGACAGAGCCAGCCAGTCAGCGCGGGGTTGGGGGGTTGAGGTGATAAGTTTGAGCCAAAGGTCTCTGTGTGTTTATTTAACAGTCCTACTAAGCTTCTCTCATTTTAAAATGCCAGTAATATGACCTAGGAGAATATAATTAACATAGCTGGGATTCTTGTAAGATACTGATTTATTTGAATATAAACATGTTGTACAAGTAATTCGCACTAGACATAACAATTTTAGTACCGTAATCAAATTACACAAGTACACACACCTCTTTAAATATCATCTCTTGGAACTGCTTATCAGTTGTCATTTTCATCAATTTAAAAAAAAATATCTGTATAAGAAGGTGAAATCTTTAATACAGCACTCATTTTATACACCTGGTCATCTCCGCGTCAAGCGGGCTGTAGTGTTTACATCCTTTCTCTTGTTTCTATCGGTACGACAACGACGGGCAATATTTTTCAACAGTAGAAGGTAAGCAAATGTAAACATGTATATCAACGTCTAAATAAAACAAAACAATTTTTATTTAAAAACAAAAAATTCAAAGTAAAAAAAAACCTGTAAAATCAGTTGAATTGAAATTTTTGGTAAGCAAACAATACATATCACAAAAAACAGTAAATCTCTAAATATCATGTCCAGTAAAACAGTCAAAAGCATTTTATTCATCTTCAAATCCTGAGAAGTCGTCACTGTTGGATTCATCACCAAGTTCTGAATCATCACGGGAGGAAATATCATCACTACTGTCAGTCTTGTACAACAAGTTGTCTTTGGTGCCATCCATAGCATTACTGATACCACATTTTTTGAAAAACTTAACGATAACTTTAGTTTTAATATCACACCATGACTTCAGCACCCATTCACACACACTTCAGATATTGATGGACGTTTCATCCTTCCAGTCGGCGTCAGATCATGATTCCCCTCTGTCATCCATTTATTCCATTGCTGACATCTAGTGGCTATAACTGGGAAGTCAGGCCACCAGGAATTATTGCCAGCTGTGTGTTGAGCCACTTTGCTAGCCTTTTGGTGTTTTCAGTCCTGTGAGCACTAAACTGATCCCATACTTGCAGTGAATTCTTTCATAGTAGGCCACCAGGACACTTGGACCACACTTTATCCAACCATACCTTGACACATTCTCTATCCATCCATCCCTTTGGTTGTACAATGACATGAATTCCATTTGGCAGTTTTTCCTTCGGTATTGTTCTTCTCTTGAAAATTAACAGAGGCGGTAGTTTGGTCCCGTTGGCACAGCAAGCTAAAACTACCGTGTAGTGAGTCTTTTCGTGTCCAGTGGTTTTAACAATCACCGATTTCATCCCTTTTACATTTACACTTTTATTAGATGGCACATCAAAAGTCAAAGGTACTTCATCCATAGACATTCAAGTATCAGTAGGTTCTCAAATTTTGTGAGTTTTTAATTCAGCATTTTTATTTGGACAAAAAAAAAAAAAAAAAAACACCACTACACAATTTCAAATTTCTACAGCGGAAACTCGAATTTCAACGGGTTTGAGTGTGCAAAATGAACAATACAAATAATTAATAATACATATTACCGGTATATTAATACATACGAGGAGACGAGAAGGAATTGTTTTCGTTAATGTTTACAAAATTAGTGACCGATTGGTTCTACATATAAAACTGAAGAAAATAAGACCCTGGTTGTAGCTGTAGTAAAATTACTGTAAAAAAAAATAATATGGTTGTTTTAGGTACGTAATGTTATTTAAAGTTAATAAATGGAACAATAGAAGTAGCTAACCATTAATGATAGAGAAAAAAGTGAGATCGCGTATGTAAGTGAGCACATGTGAAAACATATCGTCATTACTCTACATAAGAATATGAAAGCAACACTTATTTACTGTTCATATAATTATTAATTAATGTTTCTGAATTTAATACAAAAATTCTACCCACCAGTGGTGTTAAAGTTGAAAACATAAGGACAGTCAATGTTGTTGTGTGTGTTTTTACTCAGATGACAAAGTTGCCAAGTCATCAGGTTCAACTCTAGCTGAAGCTGTAGAACATAAAACCTTTTTCTGTGTTGTTTTTAGTTTTTATTTAACTTTATCTGTGTTATTTTCGTTGGTTTATTTGGATGTTTCTTTATTACAGGTAGTAAATCGCCCAAAAAGTAGCGTAAATAAGACAAAATTTCGCCAAACATTGAAAGTACCAGACTCAAATTAATTTTCTCCAAAGGATGTTGTATTTAAAATTGGACGATTTGAATTTTGCGAGGTTTTTACAGTCTAAATAGGTGTCCAAATATGAGAGCCTACATATGAAGAAACAAACATTCCTGCTTTTTGAGACCAGCAGACCTTTAGCAATTCCTCAATAGATGGCGCTGCCACATCACTGCCATTAGTAAACAAACCGCACAGCAGCAAGGGTTGTGTAGCTGCGGCCGCTTATTTTTCCTACTGAGTAAGTTAATAATTGTATTTTTCACAGTATATCAACAATATTAGTTAAATCAATAGTTTTATAGTACTGTACAGTACAGGTATAGAGAATACTTGTAATTGCTAAGTACTGTAATGAGGTAACAGTCTTTGTAAGGGGCTGATTTCAGTTGACCCTAAGAAGACCTCTGCTACAACCCATCAACTAGTGTCATGGAAGACGCATGGTAATTTTCAAGGTATATTTTTGTAATAAAAAAAGCGCCTTCCATGCTGAAAAATACGGTAGAATATATGCACTCCAGCTTTGCACTAAGGTCATTTATTTCTTTTACGTTTCTTTTAGTATGGTGTGTGCATGTAAATGGATGAAAATAAATGAAGAAATTTATGTAAATCTACCCAAAAATACAGTTGAAAAACTTTTTATAAAATGTACTACAGTATTGTACACTAATGTACTACATTTTTTATATCTTGGGCAAAATATATGGCGCTTATATTCAAATTAATCTCTGTCTTGCAAGGATTTCAGCAATGCAAATTATATTATCCTAACTTTAGTCTGAGATATTATATAAAATAAACATAAAGAAATCACCACTCTTTTGTCTGGGAACACAAGGAGGATGGGAAGAGGGGGGGAGGGGGCGGGAGGTGAGGTGACAGAATGTCTGGCGTTTGTTTGTTTGTTTATTTATTTGAGATAAGATTTGACATTTGGCGCTGAAGGCCTGCCTAAGTGTTTATTTATCATTACTTAAGAGTGACTAAGCTCTTCTCATAATTTGCCACCCAAACGACCTGGGTGAATATAACTTACATTGGAGGGATTCTTGTAAGATAGTAATTTATTTGAATACCTGTATAAACAAGCTATATTTGCAATATACATAACAATTTTAGTACCATAATCATTTAGTACATGTACAATACAGGTTTGCACTTAGGTCCATTGTTACTGTACAATATTGACTAAATTCACTAGATAACGTACGCGATGCTTACGTGACTGTGCCCGCTCTAAGGCCATTTAGGTTCGCTAGGTCCCATTATTTGAATGTTTTTTTTCAATTGAAATTTTAATTGTTTATTCCTTGATAGAGGAAGCGGGATCCTAGTGCTGTCACTTGGTACCCCTGTACCATAACACCAGAAGCAACTGGCCAGTGTCACAAGTATATACAGTACAGTACAGTACAGTACAGTCATCCCTTGGTTATCCCGCCTAATTGGGACCCCGCCGATAACGAAAGTACAGAACCTATGGGATTTATTCAAATTGGTTCCAGGCACCCAAGACCCAACCCCAAGTTTCCCATTTTACGGCCATATATACCCACTAAATATATATATATATATATAATGTTATTGTAAATATCATAAACACACATAGGCATGGCTAGGTTTATTACAAAGTGATGAAAAGGGTACGCTTAATACTGTAGTCCACAAAACATGTAGCTATGCTTTTTTTTATTTGGTCCCCCATCATACGAGTTAGTTTTCTCTCACATCAGGACGCCTGAGTCCTCTGTTTTCTCTCTTAATCTTAGAGTGCACCAGAGACTTCACTATACTTAGTAATACCACAGAATTTGAAATTGCAACCCCAATTGCAACTGGGGTTGCAATTGTTGAGGCAACTAGATATGTCTGATTTCAGCAAATGTGTTACTGTCAATTTGTAGGTGAAAGATTTTATCCTCAATAGATGTAGGTTAACATTACACCTGGAGGGAAATGTTTAAAAAAAGCCTAAGGAAGGAAGCATATTCCTTTAACACATAATATCTGACCAGTATGGGGAGGATCATCGTGTCTCCGTCAGGGGGTCGTGGAGTGGTGGTCCAGCAGGCGTCATGGATTTTTTTTGGGGGGGGGGGGGGGTGCCACGGACGTATATGCGATCGGACATTGTTCGGTCGGACGTTAACCGGCGCATGACTGTTGTATTATTATTATTATTATTATTATTATTAGTGTTGTCATTATTATTATTATTATAATTGATAATTATTATCAATATTATTTTATTATTTTAATTTTAATTTTGTATTTTTATTATAAATTTTATGTACTATGAATTATTATTTAATTTTAAATTTTGTATTTTTATTAAAAAAATTATTTATTATAAATTTTATTTACCATGAAGTATTATTATTATTATTATTATTATTATTATTATTATTATTATTATTATTATTATTGTTATTATTATCCCCCCAGGCCCCGATGTGGATCAGTGACCTGTGCCCAGGTGGGCTATTCCCCATAAAAAAAAAGTTTTGTTGCTCACAGTCTCCATACACACACACCTTTAATCAGTCTATCGGAATAAAAAAAATTAGTTATACCATCTTTGATCCTGTACAAAAAGTTCACCGATTTACCAAATCATTCCAGGTCACCCGTGACTCACCAAGCACCGTTAACTTGCCAGACCCCATAACTCACCAAGCCCTTGATGTCGTTCACCTTGAGTGGAAGCTGAATACTCCCCCACAGGTTCTCTTCTCTGTTGTGGGAGAAACGCTTGTTACTGAGGTAGTGATCACACTCTGCCATAACTATAACTGTCACGTATATTGTCATACTAATACTACCACAACTAATAATACTTGTAGTAACAATGCAGTCAACCCTCGCTTTACACGGTCCCACATTCCACGTTTCCACGTTTACGTGGTGCCCTGCCGAAACAGGAATGCTCACATTCCGCGGTGCGTGTACCCCTTTACGCGGAGAGTGGCTGGCGAGCCGAGCCATTTTTGGATTCAAACCTCCTGCCATCTCTCCCGCCATCCGCCATGTTGTGTAAGCTGCGCGAGCATGGTGCGCACAAGGTCGCTCAGTCATCAAAACATTACCGAGTTCTTCACCGCCACCCACCACAGCCGGCCCAAGTCAGTGATAGTGATAATTATAGTGAAGATATGGACTTATATGGACTTTGAGGGGTTTGACAAAGAGGCCCTGCAAGCCTCTATGGTGGATAGTGATACAATTGATACAAGTGATACAGGTGGGGGCCAATAATCTGCCCTCTGCCTCGGAACCAACCGCCCATTCCCATGTGCCCAGCCATCTTTTCTACTAATGTAAGTGTTAGAAAACCTAATATTATTGATATTTCTCTTAATTATTAATTGTTTGTGCATACCATCATAAAGTTAAGATAATATTTTTACTACAACATAGTTGTGTGTCGTCAAAAAGTGGAGTTTGGGGGTCGGCCCGGACTCTATTTCAATTAATCCCATATGTTATGTTATTCACTTTACGCGTTCCTCACTTTCCGCGGCACCCTGTGGGTTACATTAACCGCGTAAAGTGAGGGTTGACTGTACAATAATAATACTGCTACTACTATTACCAGATTTATTTCTCATTGAAATTTCATATTATCATAGTTATAAGTGAAGGGGCGAGTTGATGGTTCTGGGTAAACACAAGCAATACACTCTGACACGTTCATAGAGTGATAAGGTATTATATAATTTGTTTAAAGTCCTGCTATAATAAGGCGTTTACTGTGAGGCGTTTCCAATTTACACAATAGCTAACGCGTTAGCGTCTAAAACCCCTCCACCCACAGCTTCCTCTGGGCCAAGAGCCTTGTAGATTGAGACGACCTCCACACTAGTTTGGGAGATGGATGAAGGCCAGTAAACTCGGGTAAATTCGTGAACACAAGCGTCAGGAACTAACCACCTCCTCTGGGGCCCAGTCAACTGGCCAGCCGTTCACCTGACGCGTTCACTGTCCAGCTTGTTGATATCACAGGCCGAGCAAATACTGCCAGCCCCCATCATTGTTATGAATCCACTACTCAGTAGGGCTATATGGTGGCTGTGTTATTCCACCGAGTACACCTGTATATATTCACCTGAATTGTCCGAGTGTTTGGAGTCAGCAAGAGTAGGTTAACCATCACTTTGCTTGTGGGCAAAGGTACCACAGTGGTGAAGAGAAGCTACTACTTCTGGTGATGTTAAAGTATTAGTGTTGGTGCTGTAACTGGCATCATTGCCATTTGTAAAAATGTTGCTCAAAGGTGCTATGCAAGAATATTATGTGTGTTCTTGTACAGTCAGCCAAAGATGCACCAACCCCACCCTGGATCTCATGCTCGCAATTTTACCTGGCAATACTTGGTAAAGGAAGGCTGTGTGTAAAGGTGATTGTGATTGGTGGATTTGTTTTAGGCTGTATCATTGCCAGGATAATTATTAAACAAACCAAAGGTAGAATTTTTTATAATAATAAACTATTCATTGTTATTTAAGGTTATGAGAGGTTCCAAATGTTTGTATATTTGTTTAAATAATGAGGAAAATTTGATGTGAGGATCTTGTGGCAGCTTTTGTTGTAGTTGAGTTGCCAATTCATTAATATAATTTTCTTCATTATTTAAACAAATATACGAAAATTTTGAAACTTCTCATGAATTTAGTATAAAAATTTTACCTTTGGTTTCTCTAATAATTATCCTGACAACGATACAGCCAAAAACAGATCCACCAATCACAATCACCTTTACATACAGTCTTCCTTCACCAAGTACAGTGGGGTATGCTACAATGAACGGATCCTACTACGAATATTCCTATAACGAACGAATGCTATAACGAACAAGGTTCTAGAACCAATTAGATTCGTTATAGCATACCCACTGTATTGCCAGGTTAAATTGCAAGCATGAGACCCAGGGTGGGGTCGGTGCATCTTTGGCTGACTGTACAGTCACCCAAAAAAGTCCTGTCGCGAACCACAAACCCTGAGATTCAGACTCGTGAACCTGAAGCAGTCGACACTGATACATTATTCTGTCCATAAATGCTTCAGATTCAAGAGTCTGAATCTCGGGGTTCATGGTTCGCAACAGGACTTTTTTGGGTGACTATACATGTACACCCAGTCATGGTGTAAGTGGAAAATGTACCTAAGTTTAACAGTACAAAATAAGTAAAGCCAGGGAGTTGACCCCTGCAGTTGAGTGTTACTGAAATTATTCATAAAATATAACTTCATTTTAATAAACCATTTTATTTGTATGTTAGGAGTATCATTTACCTGCAGTATTTTACCGTCAGTCTTTCCCATTGCTCGGTAACAGAATTACAATGTACCCATGTGTCATAACCCTTGAACCCAGGTATCAAAGGTCAGAGGTTATGGAGTAACAATATGAAATGAAATAACTAGACAAAACTAATGGAGAAAACAAATGAATTAAAAAACTAAGAGGAAACCAAGTTGAAGAGTTTACAAGGTAACTACCAGGGTATAAATAAAAAATAAAATAAAAGGAGAAATGCAGCTCCTATATCATTACTCATAAGATACTTTTAATACTTAAAACGAACCTGAAATTCGTCGTATTGCGTGTTTATGTAAGCAAACAGATCTAAACAATGAATAGCAGCGAGACGAGCGTACGTAGTGTGGTTTAAAGCTCCCACCCCAGTACCCAGACCACCCACCTTTACAACGGGCCCGATTTTTTGTGTTATTCTTAGTTATTGTTGACTGATTGACTTTTTTCCTTTTTTGTCTTTCTCTCCATAATTTTCTTTATATTTTCATCACTATCCCTTTCCATATTGTGTCCAAATAACAGTTCTCCTAATTTTATTGTTTTCTGAAGACTGTGTTGTACAACAGTTATTCCCAAGATGAGGTACAATGTCGTACAGTGATCCCTCGGTTAACGAGCGCCTCGGTTAACGAGATTTCGGTTAACGATTTACCTTCCATAAGATTCTTAACTTCGGTTAACGAGCAATCCCTCGATTAATGAGTTTTTTACGAGCCGACTTCAACATGTTTTCGCTTGCATTTGGCAGTCCACCAGCTGTAGTATTAGTCCGCCAATACAGTGATTGGTTTTAGGGCTTAAATTCCTTACTATTTTAGTAAATATCAAGAAGTTTATACTATTCAATAATTTTAAAAGTTTAATATTAACTTTTTTAGTCATTTTAACAATTATTGAACATAATTGAAGGTAAAGAAACTAGTTTCTGGCGTGCCATCCAGCCTGTTAACACACCAGACAGGTGTGTTTTCAGTAGAGGTAACATCTTGCTTGAGACTCTCTTCAACTAAACGCTTTTTTTCTGTGTTTCCAAGCAAATTATTGGTCATTTTGAAATTTATTTTACATATTGACAATATATAATGCAGTGCAGTGTTGATTTAAAGAAAATAATCTTGAATTACACCAAGAGAACTAAAATTTTATGGGTGAAATGGTGCCATGGGGTGACTTCTCGTCCACCCCAATGCCTTCTCTTCTCCCTTCTCCTCCACCCCCATTCTAATTCCCATCATCATCATCATCATCATCCAGGAGCCTTCTACATACACACCTCAAAGTAAGTGTACTTTTCTACCTTTTTTGTTGAATTTAGGCAATCTTCGGTGAGCTGGAACCAATTACCCAAAAATCCATTGAAACAATGGTTTCGGTTAATGAGTTTTCGGTTAACGAGCAACCTGCTGGAACGAATTGTGCTCGTTAACCGAGGACCACTGTATTTATTAGATATTTTAATTGCCTGTATGCTGGCCTGGCGAAGTGGCTAGGAATTAACATACCTAGGTAGCATTTGCTGACGTCGCATTCGAGCTATATCACAAAAACTGGTTTTTAGAAAAAACGGCTTTTTTATTGACAGTCTGGGAAAGCTAAAGCGTTAGCTATTCCGTGCTTCTTAAAATGCATTTCAATAAACACTTATAGTCGAGGTAAGTTTATTTTTCTTGACACAGGGCCGCCATTTGCAATGACGTCACTAGTTTCAAACTCATCACTGCAATCGGAGGTAGTAGAAAGGATGGCCTCTTCAGACCCCAAATGCCACATTCAGGTAAGTTTTAAGGGTGTTTTTTATGGTCTAAGTCATGGACATATCGTAAGTATGTGAAGAAATATGCCGTGAAGAGCTGCTACGAACATAAGTTGGATGGATATATGAATGATAGGGGTTGGGTGTAAATGAGACTGCCCAGAATGGGCCAATAAGCCCTCTGCAGTTTCCTCCATTCTCATGTTCTTTTGGACATAAAAAAACTCCCATGTTCACACCAACTCAGCTGTCATGTACTTTTAACTGGTAGACTTTCTCTTCTTTTTGTTCAGTGCATTTACAGAGTATATCAGTACTAGATGGAGATAGCAGTAAATTTAGAAGTAATGACATTGTCTGGACTTTGTTTTGAGAATGCCTGATGCTAGCTAAACATGACAACACAGTGCTGTTATTGTTTTGATGATTCACTAATGAACCACTGGGATATTTCATCATTTATATTAATTAATGGGTAAAATTTTACTTTAACTACCATGAGTATTTGGATGTTTAGATTCGAGGTAGGCTATATTGGATAAAATTTAAGTTTTGGTCATCCCTGTACTTAGACATACAGACTTTTTTTTCTGATGGTTTGCGATGTGTCATGAACGATTTAGACCTTCATTTCTATTGGAAATCACTAGTTTTGAGTTACTACCCCCCCCCCTCTTACCGATGTATTTTAAGCTAACCTGATAACTCATCATACCCTAACCTAACCTAACCTAACCTAACCTACCATATGATCTGTACTTTCTTATACGATCGAAAAATGTTTTGCGACAGAAATCCTGTAGAGATAATGTGTCTTATTGTTTAAAGTACTTAATCCCATAGTAGTTAGAATTTTAAGGTTCCCAGATAATCAAAACCCAAATAATACCAATACAGTCGGCCCTTCACATACGCGGGTTTAGCATTCACGGATTCGCAAATATGCGGATTGCCCCGCCGGAGGAATATTCTGTACATTGAAGTAATTGAAGTACACTCAAATTGCGCGCCATTCAAATCGCGGGCGGCACCAAACACTGCACACCGCCCGCTCCCGCTACCTCACACACACACACACATAGCGCGTCGTCACCTTCATTCAGCTTGTGTTGACATCAGCACTGTAGTTGCAAAAATATTACATTTCCGTGTATGTATTATATTGTAGTGGATTCCTCCCCTACAAACACTGTTTGTCGCTGAGTAGCCGACCCCACGAATTCCCCAGTGTATGCCTCGTGGTCTAGGTCAACCAGCGCCGCCTTACATGACGGAGGTCAACTATTAAGGCACGCCTACCTCCGCTATATAAGACCTGACCTCGTGGTGACCTACCCTTTTCTACCTACACCAACCAGTAAGCAACACCACCTCCTCTGCACCTGCCTGGCGGCCCTCGCTCCCGCCGGCGAACATGGCGACCCACAAGCTGGTCTTCCTCTGAGCATCCTCACCAACCAGCTCTCTCTACATCACGCTTGTAACCACGCTGCCACTTCCCAGCACCAAGCTGCACTGTACATCCAATACAATATGTATACAGAGAGCACATTGTGAGCTTCCTTTCTCCATCCCATCCTGAGTGTGAGCCAAATATCACGTACCCCACAAATGGTGACCCCGGAGTGACCACTCACACAGAAAGGAGGAGAAACTGATCACTCTCCCAGTCTTCAAGCAACATGGAAGATTGGCTTACCCATGCAGAGACAGCTCTGCTACTCTAAACAGACAGCCGCTCCTCTTCCTGCCCCAAGCACCATGTCCTACCGACCCCAGCACACCCGTCCTGCCTCAGACGCCGCCCCCGGCCCAGCAGTACCCCCTGCCACTGTCCTGGACGTCACAACCAATCACAGAGCTATTTAGCAACTTTAACCCTTATTTTTGACACTTTTTGGCCCAATTTATTTAAAAACATCATTACCATAGTGAATTTAAGTGTTTTCTTTCCCCATTGACCTGTTATCTTATGAAAAAAATTCCGACCGTCAACTCGTCCATTAGTGAAATATTCCTAACACAAATGTCGTATAAGACAGATTATTGACAAATAAACCAATGGATGCTAATCGACATGGTTAATGAGGCGATATCTGGCGGTTAGGGCCTTAAGGTTGAAAATATGACTTACGAACGAAACGATGATCTGATATCGTACCGTAATCATCTGTCTGTGTTTTGCACCTGTTCTTGGGTTAAAAGGTTTTTACAGCATTGTTTACCTTTTTTTATTATTAGTTATGTTGTGCCTCGTTGTCTCAAACAATTAGCTGTCTTTTGGTGTTAGTTGGTATTGTTTTGGTGTTACTGGACGTTACTTACAGGGCATCGTCTTAGATATTTATTTGTCTTGTCATTGTTACTTAGCATTGCTTACATGGTCTTGTCATAGATACTTAACGTTATTTGTCTCGCCATAGATACTTGGCGCTATTTATATGATCTCGTCTTAGTTCACGTCAATTACTGTTTTTTTTTTTTTTTACGGGAACTAGCCCACCCGGGCACAGGTCAAGCGACCCACAACAGGGCCTGGGGGGCGAAAAAAAAAAGAACAGAAATAAATTCAAAATAGAGAACAAAAAGGTTATACTATTGTGTTTATCTATACCACGAAGATGCAGGAAAAACAGCTTTTTAAAGTGAGACAGATTGTATAAGTATGGACACACAGAAGAAGGCAGAGCATTCCACAGTTTGGCTGTGTGAGGAAAGAAGGAGGTACTATAACAGGTTATTCTCGTGCGACCGACATCCACAGAGAACTGTGGGCACCACGGGCAAGATGTGTGTTACGAGCCCACGGTCTTGCCGGCGGTACACAGGATGCCAAATCCCCTGAACATTGTCCGTTAAAGTACCTGTAAAAGAGAGAGAGTGAAGCAACATTGCAGCGAAGAGAAAGGGGAGAGAGATTGTCGACTAAAGGAGGAGAGTTAATAAGACGAAATGCCTTTGATTCCACCCTATCTAATAGTTGGACAGAAAAAGAGCCACCCCAGATATGAGAGCAGTACTCCAAGTTAGGACGAATGAATCCCTTATATAATTGGAGAAACTGCTCAGGAGTGAAGTAGCTACGGCATCTGCACAGCATTGCCAACTTTCAGGAGGCAGCTTTAGCTATATAAGGATGTGTGATTTCCAGGACATAATGGAAGAAATGGTGAGGCCTAACATATTTATTTCAGAATTTGGCAGGATGATAGCGTCCTGAAATGTAATTGGTGGGAGATCGTCTAATTTACAGAGTGTAATTGGTAAATATTGAGTTTTATTACTATTGAACTTAACCAAGTTTGTACCTCCCCATTCAGAGATGCTGCACAGATCCGCATTGATAGAAGTAATGATATCAGTTCTAGAAACAGATCTAGTTTGAGAGTTAGGAGGAAGGGGAAAATGTGAAGAAGAGTGGAGAGTAGAATCATCAGCGTAAGAATGGATAGAATTAGTTGTAGTGTGAAGTAATTCATTGATAAAAAGAAGGAAGAGAGTAGGTGAAAGAACAGAACCCTGAGGGATACCACTACTGGTAGAGAAAGAACGAGAGATCGAACTTTCGACAACAACTGCCATGGATCGGTTCTCAAGGAAGCTAGAGATGAGAGAACAAAGTGGGGGAGAGAAACCAAAAGAGGGAAGTTTAGATGGCAAAGACGTGTGCCATACCCTGTCAAATGCTTTGGAGATGTCGAGGGCTACGACAAAAGTTTCCCCATAATCCCTAAGAGAGGATGACCAAAGACGGGTGCAATAGGAGAGCAGATCACCAGTAGATCTTGCCTGGTGAAAGCCATACTGGTGATCCGACAAAAGAGAAAGGCGTTCAAGGAGACGGAGAAAATGGGAGTTTAAGATAGTTTCGAAAATCTTAGAGGGATGAAGTTAGGGCAATGCGGCGATAGTTAGAGGGATTAGAAAGGTCACCCTTCTTCGGGATGGGCTGAACCAAGGCATGCTTCCAAGAAGAAGGAAAAGTTGGGTTTTGAGGCAGAGGTGAGTAAGCACAGGGGCCATTGTCAGTGTTACTTTATGTTAATTACAAGATCTCATGAGTTACTTGACATCACTTACAGAGTATCGTCAGTGTTAATTTTACTTACATGGTTTCGTCGTAGTTGGGGTTCCTCAGGTTGGCCAGCACCTCCAAGAAGTCCTTAGGGGCGTATACCGGCCGGATCATCGACAAATCTCCACCGGGAACCAAGAAAATATACATCAGTTTTGTTGACACTCTCATACTTGGATCAAAGCGACTATGACTAAAACTTTTATGATGGTGCACTTTTATAGACGGAGGTGAAACTGGTATTAGGCTTTATTCTTAATACCTTTGTGTACACACAAGATGGGAGAGGGGTAACGTCTGTCAATTTTTTGTTCTGTATCAGATATTTCATAGTGTCGTTTGAAAGAAGTTGATGTATTGTTTTGTTATTTTGGGAGAAATAATGAATTACGTGAAGATTAGGCACACCAGCTTATTTCACCAGCCCCTAACATTAACATAATCAGTCAGGTATCAAGTGAAATAAGCTGGGCTGCCCAATTTACACATGTTCTGAATTAATGTATTGTCACTTCATTGCAACAACAGGCTAAAACTGAATTAATTAGTGGAAGATTGATTTAATTTATTACTTTTTTTTTCACTTTTATACCTTTAAGTTCTTAATTGGGTAGATATGATGCACGTTTCTAACAAGGGTGGTTAAGTGAGGTACTGCACCTCTTTCCTTCTCCCAATACTCTCTCCCTATCCCTGTTTCTTTTCTCTTTTTTCCTCTTTTCCTTTCCTCCCCGTGTCTCTCTTCCTTTCTCTCCCTGCAACTCACCGTTTTCGTCTGTCGAGAGGTCAGCCCAGCGGTCAGTGATGTCTTCCCTCTCTTGTTTGGTCCTCCGCCGGGCCAGAGGCACATTTAGTTCTGCCGCCATGCTGTTGACGCACTTCACCAGTCGACGCTCCCATGAACTCTATAAACAAATACTCTCTAAGCTTTACTGTCTTTCTAGAAGTTTCTCTCTCTCTTTTAGAATGTCTGTCATTCAAGGACTATTTCAAGAAGTAAAATAATTTTACATTGAGTGTGAAGCATAGTACTGTACTGTGTTTTACCAAGCTAAACTCACATAAGCTCATCAGTATCTATATTAATAGGATTCCATTAAAATAGTTCCAGTACTGGGTGGTAGTACCTGAGCCTTCCTGATGTAGGCGAGGGGTTCTTTGAGGACGTGTCTGGGGGTGTCAGGGTTAGCTAGGAGAGTGGGCTGGACGTGCATTAGGTGGTAGAGGGCGTTTCGAAGGCGGGTGTCGAGGGAGCTGCCCTGCGCCCACTCATAACACTCGCCAGCAAACCGTTCTCTACTAAAGTTCTGCGTTGCCATTGTCGTCTGGAAAATGTAATCTGTGTTGTTTGAACCCTGGTGTAAAAATGACTGGCTAATATTCCTCAGTGAGTTATGTAACGTATTATTGTTTTACTGGCACCTGCTACAAACTGGGTAGAGACTTTTTGGGAGTTCCTTCCGTCTCCTACATGTTCTGTCATTGTTTAGCCCGAAGAAAGACTTTGCGAGAGAGCTACGCTTTTTCTACTGCCTTCACAAAATTACTCGTTTTTAGCAGTTAATTTAAACTTTGTCATAGAAAGGCTATTGAAAAATTATATTAAATTTATCCCCTTATTTATTTAAAGTTCATTTAGAAATAAATGTTTGCAGCTCACTCTGTTCCCCTTTACCCCTTACTTTTATTTGGGGGTAATTTAAGGGGGGGGGGGGGGGTAACAGAATTTATTGTCTGGGCATATTGAAAAATTATGGAGGTGAACTGCTGGTGGGGGTACTCGCTTACAATAAATTTGTTGCGGTGAACAATACGGGAAGGTAAATATTAGGTTCCCCTAGAGAAGATAAACACTGGCATGTAACAGGTTTGGGAAGGGGTGACAGGCACCCCTGTAGCAAAGACTATAATAAGAAAGACAGGAAAGTAAGGCGAAAAACCACGTAAGCCACTTAGCTTATAGTTGGCCGTGGGATCAACAGATGGCGTTAGTTACAAGGCGCAGGTCGTTTATACGTCGTCTGTCAGGGATCCGCAACCTTTCTTTTTCTGGCCGCATGTGGCCGGGAATTGTTATACACATGCGGCTGGCTGAACGACAAATTCGGGCTATGCGGCTGGAAGTTTTAACCGCAAGCGTGGGTGCATCCACTTACACTTCGTGACATTGAATCTCAGCAGCCATTTCTTCGACCATTCTTGGACCCCACAGAGGTCCTTCTGCAGCTCTTCACAGTCCGTTTGGTTCTTGATTTCCCGAAATAACTTGGCGTCGTCGGCAAACATTTGTATGGACGAGAGTACGTCAGGTATGTCATTTATGAAACAAACAAACAGCAGCAGGCCCAATACACTGCCCTGTGGTATCCCGCTTGTGACAGGTACGGATGATGATTTCGTGCCATTAATCACCACACACTGCTTGCGGTCACGTAGAAAGTCTTCTATCCACGCTAGGACATTTCCCCGAATTCCGTACCCTTTCAGTTTGATTTTCAGCCTTTCGTACAATACTGTAGTTGTAACTGCAAAGATAGTTTGTTTTAAGAGTTAAGTAAGAACTAACAATTGATTCAGTTTCAAAATTTGTTTTGTGAAAGTTATAATATTGTTTTGTGTCACAAAGTTAGGTACTGCACCAAATTTTTTTGAAGTAAGCTATCTAACTGATCTTTTTTAGTTTTTATTGTGTGAAATTTCAAAAAAGTGATAATTGCACATTAGAGTAATTTTTTATTTTGTGACCAGTGGATATTTACAGACATTGAGTAGGCAGTATACATCTGCCATGTTAAGAGTGTGATGAACAGTGTTCATCTCTGAGTGTCACCAGAAGTGTTATATGTACAAAGGTTATGTAATCTAATGTTTTATTTGTAACTGTGGCATTTATTGGAAGTATTGATGTGATTTCAATACAAAGTGTTCAGATTCTCACTTGAAGTATTTTTCTAACTTTTGAAATTTTTATATAACCCAAGTGAGTGTTATATGAATTTTTTTTTATGCGTTTATGTTATTATTTTTTCTTTTGCTAGTAACCTGAATTGTAAACTGACTAGAAAGAGTTTTAGTTCTCAGTTGGAGTAAATTTGTGACAATTGAATTTACTGATATAACACAAGTTTGCTGTTAAATTTTTCAGTGTGGTATTTTTCAACCTGTTTCTTTTAACTGAAAATTTTATTACCTACTGCATTACAATTTCTTACAGTGAAGACTGATATGCATTGTTGGTAAAGAGGTTATATGTATTTGAGAACTGTACATGTAAGGACCACCAATTGCGAGTACAACACAGAGTAAATTGTGAATTGTGAGGGCAAACTTTTTCGGAGTGAGGGTTGTAAACTCTTGGAACAATCTACCAGAGAGTGTTGTGACGGCACCGAGTGTGAGCTCTTTCAAGAGAAGACTTGACCAACACTGGAGCGGGTTCAGGTACATTCAGGAGCCGGTGCATGCCCAGTATTTGCCAACAGTGCGTGACAGAGACGTGACCGATCGCTCGGGCGACTAGCGAGCCGATCTTTTGGTGAAGAATATAAATGAAAAGAGACGTGACCGATCGCCCAAGCGGCTAACAAGCCGATCAGTGGCGAAGAGGATAAAAGTAAAAGTGTCAAGGTAGTGAAAGGGACAGTGAATTCTTGAGCACAGAAAATCCGCTTTGTGTTAATCCTTCGTGAAATCTACAGAGTTATATTTTCTTGAGACATTCTCGTCAAGTATCATCAAGTATTTTATTTTGAGCATTACTCTGAGTACCTTGTGAGTTGAAACTGTATATTGTTCTCTTTAGAGATATTTAATTTTCTGGGCGACAGTCTCCAATACTATTACTGATTAGTTGTATGAATATCCATTTAAGAAGTATCCGAGGCATTTATGTGTCAATGTTTACCCCCTTTGCCGGTGGAAAGGTATTAACTGAGTTTCTCTTTATGTGTGAAGTTGTGGTGACATCAAGGCATAATGATCACAGTAGTTGTGAATAAGTTACAACTTGTGTGTGAGTTCCGAGCAGAACTTACCAAAGCCATGGAAGCAAGTATTCAGCGGGAAAGAAAGTTGAAGGCTTGGAGAGGTAGTGAGAAAATCCTGTTTGGAGATTTTCCGTCAGGGTCAGAACCTGATAAAAGGAAAACTGCCGGCGTGGCTGAGGAAGCTAGTTGTTGTCATGGTTACTAGACTTTGGGTTTGAGGGGGGAAGTCAGTGTTTTGAATAGATCTTTTGATAAGTATGCTTAGACTTACCCAACTTAGATGAATTAGTAGAAAGAGAGTAGCAAGCAATGAATAGTATTCTACCTTAGACTTGAAAGACGTGCATTATTAGAGTAAAACTTAACGACAAAAGTCGAGACCTAACCACATTTAGTGATGGATATAACTTATGAAGGTTTACACGCTTACCTTTTGGGCTTTTCAGCCCGTCCCGTCATTTCTTTTTTATTTTTACCAGAGAAGTAAACCAAGAAGTAGCCCCTTTTTGCAACGAAGAACTGAGTTGAATGGAACTACCCCGATGATGTTATAGTGTGGGTTAGTGATTTTACAACCTTGTCAGACAGTTTTGCCAGAGTATTGAGAAATTCCTTCCAGTGTTTCCCCTTTCATACACTTGCCTGCGGGAGGGTGTAATTGTACAGTTTTAATTGATACAGGCAGTGAAGTGCATTTAATTTCTCTAAGTTTTGTCAATACCTTAGGCATAGGGCCCATTAGGCCTTGTAAGTACAAATACGAAACTGTTACCAGGAATGAGCTGAATGTGAAAAGCACTGCAGTAGTAAAAGTAAATGTGACCACCTGATGATTCTTCATCTGATTCAGAACAGGATGAAAGAGTGTGTGTAGGCAGTCACAGGAACCCAGTGGAAGTTCCTGCCGCTAGATTTCCAAGGAGAAGGAGGGGACCAATGATCCGTATGGATCTTTGGGGACAGACCCGGTTGGGCGGTCGGGTCTCTCGGTTGCCGTCAAGGGCATTTACATCTTGTTTGGATGTGCTGATGATGAACATCAACTGTTTGGTTTTGCCATTCAAGTTTGGTCAGAGTGAGACTTTTTGTGGAGGGATTGTCAGTATGTGGCATGGACAAGAGGAATGAGTAGATGTGTCTTACTGCAGTGAGAACATCGTTTGGTGTGAGTGATCAGGTTCACCTGGAGGTACTATCTGCAGTAGGCCTGGGTTTGTGTAGGAGGTAGTTGTGCTGGACTTTAGTCACTGCTAGGCATGTACAGGAGTACATGGGCCTAGTGCAATTTAAGACGCTTGTATTACGAAGTAACAGAAGGGCACTGGAGGTTTTGGAGTGTTTCATGTGGACCGGGTCGCCGGCATTATAGTCTATTTGAGTCCATGTTAGCTCTGGCCGCTTAGATCTTGCCTCGTCTCTTGAGTGAAGAATGATTCTTTTGTGATAAGGTCAACCAGAATACTTCAGTGGCTGGATGGGGTCAGTCTATCTACTCCTAGCTTGAGATCTCAATTGTTGAATTTTGTGGTTGGGTCCAGTGTCATACATATCTGATCAATTGCCTAGATGGAAACTACACGTAATCCTGGTGGATGCTGTCATTAAAATTGTACAAAAATGTAATTGAGGCTAGCCTGTTTTTTTTTTTATTATTATGGTCTGTAATATTGATGTATGATGTTCTTCTGTGTGTCATGACCAGTATCGCTTTGCTAGTTTTATCTGCCCATGGCTGGGAGTTTTTTGGTGATTATTCATTTGAGGTGCAAAATTTTATGTATGTGAAAATTTTGTAACATGTAGGTTGCCTGTATTGTTGACCATTACCCCAGTATTACAGGATATTGTGTTTTGAAAATTATGTATTTACTGTGAATGTTTTGTTGACTATACTGCATAATATGAATCTTTTGGGAGGGGAAAGCTTTGTATTGACCACGGTCATACACGTCAGTTAACGTAAAATCAGACGATTCATATTACGCTCAATAGCCCACAAAACATGTAGCTATGCTTTCTTATTGGAGTTCCCCATCTGAGGAGTCCGTTTTCTCATCGCTTCAGGATGCCTGAGTCCTCCGTTTTCCCTCAATCTTAAATGTTCCCGAGACTTCATTATTCCTTAGTATGACAGAATTTGAAATTGCAACTGTGGTTGTAATTGGTGAGGCAACCTAGATATGTCTGTTTACAGTTGGAACATTCAAGATCCATTGTGAGTGGTGTTGAAAGCTTCAACTGTCCTTATTGTTAGTAAAACTTAGTAAGTGAGTCGAATTTGCCAGCTAGAGTGACATATTTTATGTCGTTCGTGGGGTTATCCTGAATTTCTGATCGCTACTGAAGTTATATTCTTTTGTCGCCCAAACCTCAGGGAATCTGATGTTTATAGTTTAGTTAGTGTCAGTTGTCTATTTAAGAAAGTCATTAATCTCCTGAACTATTCTGTCAACCTGTAAAATCTCCAAGACTTAACGGCTGTTTTGACCTGGAATGTGGTCTGCGGTCAGGCCAGTAGAGTTGCTAGTGCATATATAACTCCATTTCATCTCTTTCCTGACAAACTCAATCTCTGATTAGATCATAGAGATAGACGTAGAAAATTAACCTGACCTGTGACACCGACGGTCACAGCTTGGTGTCCAGCGACCACTTTGAATTGAAGGTCTATTGTTAGTAAAATTAGTCTTTCTGGTAGGGATATGCCCTCAGGCTTGCATATATACCAATGCACAAAGAAAAATCACTCTCTTGTGATTTCTTCTCGACGCATCTCCAGGTTTGTGAATGATTGTTTCTCGCCATCATGTTAATTCAGTTTAACTTAGTCGATTTTTGTGAATATCAGTGTTCATGTTTTAAAATAGTGAGATATTCTGTGCCAAATAAGTCGAGTAACGTAGATATCGTCTGTACCATTGCCAGACGTATGTTTTGTATAGTTGAAGTTAAACATTCACACTCTTGTGATTTCTCCTCGACACATCTCCAGAGGCTGTTTGTGTGTTGGCAACACTACTGAGGTTCGGGAGCTGCCTATGAAAAAGATGGCTCTCGAAGGATATCTTTAAGGTGGCGAGATTAGAATCCCAGAGCGAGATTTCCTCGACAGGTGCCACAGCTGAGTCACTGCCATGAGTCAACCCATCGCGCGCTCCTAGCGAGCGAGCGAGCCTGTAAACAATTTTGCACCGTTGACTCCCATCTTGTGATTGTTGCCCATCCATTGATCTTGGCTATATGTATGGAGCCGTATTAATATCTCTGGTTGGGGATGACTAGTAGAAATATAGTCATCCCAGGTTAAGTATTGAATCCATGAATGTTGGTGGTACCCGGGTTATTGTTATTCTCGGGGTTGAGTCCACCAAACCACTGAATACTAGTTAAAGTGTCACTTTAGTCATTCTGAAATAACATGTTGTTATAAAGAATATTTTAATTTGGGATAGTGTCAAGTGTGTGACATAATACCCACTTGCAGTAACAATGGAATAATATAATTATTGTTAAATGTTGTAACCAAGAATTGAAGATGTAATTTGTTACTTATAAAAGTAAGACCTGAGGGTCCAGTGTTATCTGACCGTGTGTAATAACTCCTGACTCTTATGTGACAGAGGAATAATCCAACAATTGTCTAATGAAGTCATAAGTACTTGGAGTTGTTTAATGATATAATAAGTACTTGAAGTGTTTCATGAATTAATAAGTAATTGCGGATCTGTTTGGTCAATGGTACAGTAAGACCTGAGGGTCCAGTCTTGTCTGAGTGAATTTAAGTAACACCTTATTCACTCGCTGTGTTGATAAATATTGAATTAGTAATTTACGAGTATCACCACGCTACTCCTTCTAAACATTGGTTCCCAGAAAATAATACTGACTCACGTGCCTATAAACACTCTACCACACTACCCAAAAGCTTTCCATGAGTTATGGTATATTCTAATAAAAGTCTGGGTGGTGGCAGGCTACCCTTGTAAGTATAATAAGTGTTGTACTAAGAATAACATGGTTCCCCAGACTAATCCATGTTTGAGAATATAAGTAAAAACAGAGTACAGTGGGGTATGCTATTACAAATCTAATTGGTTCTAGAACCTTGTTCGTTATAGCATTCGTTCGTTATAGGATTAATCTGTTCCAGGCCCCCAAATACAACCACTTAACACTGAAAAATATAATATAAAATTGTAAAAAAGTGCATAAATATGCATCTAAACCCCTGAAATAAAGAATATCATTAATACTTGTAATAAAAAAACAATAAATTAGTAAAAAAAAAAAAAAAAAATTTTTTTTTTTTTAAATAATGTTCGTTGTAGGAGTTTCGTTCGTTATAGCATTCTCAATTTTATAGGTAAAACCGTTCGTTATAGGAATATTCGTAGTAGGATCGGTTCGTTATAGCATACCCCACTGTATACTTCAGAAAGGTATGGACATTGAAATTTAGAAAATATAATATTACATATGGAAAGAAAATAAAAGACTTAGAAATGATAAGCAGAGAAATATCAGAATTACTTATATAAGAATATAAGCAAGAACATAAGGTATAGGTAGATAAAGAATCAAAGAATAATAACAGAAAAGAATATCTGGATGATAAAATATAAAGTGAAAGAACTCGGCCCATTACAAATGGTGACAGCTCCGATCATTACACCCGTTCCAGAATATGGGTCCAAATATCCATCACCTTGAGCAATTGTGTTAAGCAGGAGCGCATGGCATAAAACTGTGTTGGCAATCCTTTACAAGGTTGTTTCGTAGTAGATGTTCCATTGCGGCATCTCTGATAATACTCTCAAGTACTTTACATATTATGCTGGTCAGGCTCACCGGTTTATAGTTGTTCGTGGAGTGACGATCGCCCTTCTTGAAGATAGTACTCACATAAGCCACTTTCCATTTCACTGGGTACCTTTTGTTCATCCAGGCATTTACAAAACAGGATCTTCAGGGGCTCGACAAGCTCCTTGCTGAACTATCTTAACACTCTAGGTTCAGGTACATTCAGGAGCCGGTGCATGCCCAGTACTTGCCAACAGTGCGTAACAGAGACGTAACCGATCACCCAAGCGGCTAACGAGCTGATCAATTGGTGAAGAGGATAAAAGAAAAAGAAAAGTAACAGAGACATGACCGATCGCCCAAGCGGCTAACGAGCCGATCAGAACTTGTGAAGGCTGCTGTTACCAAATTTAAACCAAATTTTGCTGAAATTGCAAATCATATCCAGGCTCAACCCTCACATGCATTTTAGTATTGTTCTGTGCACAGGTATCTGTACTTGGCATGCGAGTCCTTATTTTGCATTTCAAAAAGCCAGCTTTATGCTACCTAATAGTAACAGCTGAAAGGCATTTTTATGTTAAAAATATCACAAGGCTTTTTTTTTGTTTATGCACTACAATATATCGTAAAGTACTTTTCTCTGTGTCTTTTTTTTTTATTTCAAATGTGAATGTCTTTAAGAATTCTTATGTTAAATATAGTTCTGCATTTCTGCATTCAATCCTGTGGAATGCATTGTTGACTTTTGTTTTTTGAGTACAGCTGCGGCCGATCGCCGATTATTTGCCAGCTGAAGTGGCCGACTAGTATAAAAAGGTTACGGACCCATGGTTTACACGAAGATCGGGACATTTAACCATGAGTGGGCGTCACCATCACCCTTGTGCCGTATGCAAACGTACAAAAACAGATCACCCTGAGCTTGTGTTTCATGTTTTCACGTTGCTATATATTGTTGATCATATAGAATATACCATGTGATATTTTATGTGTGTGTCAGTATGTATATATGATTGTGTGCGTGTGTGGATGTGTACACGTTAAGAACGTCAATGCAAAGACGTCAAAGTAATAATATTACCTGGCGTTCTTAATGTGTACACATGCACACACACACGCATACCGACACACACACACATACAATTTCACACAGTAAATTCCATATGATCAATGATATATAGCAACGGGAAAACATGAAAGACAAGTTCACTCCGTTGGTTACCATGGAAACATGGATATGCTACCCTTACGTTACCCAGGCTTTTAGTTAGCCGCGTTGCCAACAGATGGAGTTGATCGCAGCGCAGTGGCTCACGTTTTTTTTTTAATCAGTAGAGATACACGCTTTTTTGTCTTTCTTATTATAGTCTTTGCCTGGAGCATATAAGATGCAGATAAACGTCTCTTACCTGAACATCAGCGAGGAAGTCTGGGTAGAAGGGTGTGTTTTGGAGCTCTGACGCCAGCCTGTTGACAATGGCTGTGATGTTGGTGCCCAGCTCGTGGCGCAGCATCTTGTGTGTTTGGGTGTCTGCCGGCAACAAACGATACTTAAAACAATATCTTATCTGTCAAAAGTAACAGACATTGGGTGTGGGGAGAGCAGTACATACCTGGATCTTTGAAAGTAAAAGTTGTGAGGAACAGACAGGAGACATCAAAGTAAAATTATGTAGTGGACCCCATCCCCTACAAGTGACGACTGAGCTCCCGCGCGCCTACCAGCCAATCAGCGTACACGTAGCAACGCTAGGACCAAAGTGCCAGGGATTCCTGGCCTCCTCCTCTGTGATTGGCTCTCACTCTACGCGCACCCCAAATCCTGATGTTTCTAAATTGTATAAATACGACCGTGGCTGGCCAGGGAAAAAGGTTCCCCTAACGGGGCTTCTGGGTGAGTGACACAGGAACCACTCCACGATCACTTGACCAGCAAGTGGCGGTGGGGAGTGCTGTAATTCCTGTGTTAGGTTGCTCGCCTGGAATAGGTAGGGTGCCTGTAACTTTCGTCAAATCACAACAAGAATGTTGCCATGGAGAACGACCAAAGCAAATGACTAGGACAACTGGAAACAGGATACGGGTACGCTCCCTCCAGGGGGGCGTATCCGAAAAACGCAAGGAGGAACTGGGCATACTATTATGTGCCCAGCTAAACATCAAATTCGCCGCCTTGATCGAAACAAAGGACTCCTTCGTAGTCCTTTGCCTGGAAGAAAAGGATGTAGACAATATGCTCTCTGCTGACTCAACAAAGAAGTTAAAAGAACGGGATTTAGAAACAGTAATACCACCACAACCACGTGCAAAAAAATCCGTAGTTATTAAAAGGGTAGATAGAAATATACTGAAAGAAACACCAAGCTACATTGCTAACAATATAGAAGAGAGGAACCCATGGGCCAGAGTTGAGGAGGTGGTGCTAATGCCTGGTGCTCCTACCATGATGAAGGTCAGGTTTGGAGAGATCTCCATGCCACAAAATGCCCTAGAGAATGGCCTCTGTATCTCCCACTACCACCTATCAAAACAACAATTAAGCAGGAGGAATTTTACGCAATAACACCATGTTGGAACTGCAACAAATACAATCATCTAGCCTTAAACTGTCCCCAAAAAGATAAGAAGTTTTGCTCCGAATGTGCAGCAGAGGGCCACACATTCAGAGAATGTAGCAACAAAGATAACCCCAAATGCCTGAACTGCAATGGGGACCACCAAACACTAGCAGCACGCTGCCCCATAAGGAAAGAAATAATTAGGAATTTGAGAGAAAAAGAAAAGGCAAATAAGAAGATAGAAACAGACCCTCACTAGACATATGCAGCAACTGCAAAGCTGCAAGATACCACCTCCAAAGTCCTGAAGAAAACCAAAGAAAACCCCCTCATGCAACCTACATACCTTAATCTGAGCGAAGGATTACCATTCACAATTCTAACTAGTGTTATTCATGCACACATCAACAACATCGCAAAACCAGGATCCTTTGGAAAAACGATTAGGGAAACGTTTGCTGCAAATAATCTGCCGGAGGTGAAATTCCCAGACGACGTCCCTTCAACAGAAATACGCCTGTATTTAAAATTGTCACCGAGAATAGCCTAGGAATAACCAAACCACAGGAGCACACAACCAAACAAGTCATAGAAGAAAACGTGATGGAAATAGACCCAATCAGCCAACCAGTCACGCCACACCACAAATCATCAGATTCCACAACTCAGCAAACAGAGAAACCACAACCTGCAAAAGCTGACCCAACCAAAGCGAAAACAAGAAAAGAATCCCATTCCGGCCATCGTGCCCCCCCCATCTTCACCAACCAATGTGCAGCCAGCAGACTTAGGAAATGAGATCGGTATCTGCTTCTACTCAATCAACACACCACCTACAATAACAAATGATAGACTTCTGCAGGAAATCAAGGAAGGTACAGTCAAATTCACCTTCGAAGATGTCAGGGTAGAAGAATCCTACATAGACCAGTTGATAAATGCAGGACTAATAAACACCAAATATAACAAAATTGAAAGAGTAGATATAACTAAGTTTAAGAAAATCAAAACAGGATTAAAGGAGGAAAGGAATAGACACTCGCCAGGAGATACACGAGCCAGCAAACACCCTACACCAAGTTCTCGGGATCCACGACTATACAAAAAGAAAATTCAACACAACGTCCTTGCCTGGACTCTGGCGAGGAAAACAGAACTCATTAACGTATATGTACAGCACAATAGACACAGACACCACCCCCTCAACGCACACGGGCGAAAAGACAATGAAAAAATAAAAATATTTAATTATCGCGTCTACCAAAAAAATATCCACGAAGAGTTACATGACAGGATAGCAATAGCAATAAAACGAACGATTCAACACAAAATAATTGACAACTTCCAAGGTAACTTCCTGGCAGTAGAAGTAAACACCACCAAAGGACCAACAATAATAGGAACATCATACCTACCATTCAGAAGACCAATATTCCCGACAGGTGACCTCCTAAAACTAACCAGGCGAAACAGTCCGGCATACTTCCTTGGCGACCTGAACTCTCGACACCAAACCCTTGGACATCACAACAGAAACCCCGCTGGAGTAGTACTGCACAACCTAATTGAGCAAGGCAGCATTACACACCTAGGCCCAGTCTTTCAAACATTCATAACACCGGGAAACTCCGGGAATCCCGACATAATTCTGAAAAACAGACACCATCATTTTCACACACACATAAAACCTGGACCCGCCAGCACCAGTGACCACATACCCATAATAGCAACTATTTCCACATCTCCAATACAAATTCCCTCGACACTAAGATATTCATTTAATAGAGCTAACTGGGAAAGTTTCAAAACAGCTCTCAACACCGACGAAACAATAACTCTCCACAATAAAAACACCAACGAGATCGATATTGCCTTAACAACCTGGTATTCGAAAATCACAATTGCCATGAAAAACAACATCCCAAAAACAACATATCGCACACTACCATATGCACAACTAACACACGAAGAAAAAATCATCCAAACCAGGTTCACCAACCTACATGAATTTATAAAAACATACGGCTGAAGCCCACACATCACTGTATTATATAGAAATCTTAAAGAAGAACTACTAGAGATGCAAAGTAAAACATGACGAGAAATGGAACCAGCTAATAGCCAACACACAGGCAGACTACAGAAACCCAAAAGCCTTTTGGACTAAAATAAAAAATCTCATAGGAACCAACTCAGAGGAGAGCAGCTACCTGGGGCCAGATACTCAAAACACCTCATAAGTTACGTATATTAGCGAGATACAGTACCATATATTGCAGACTCCTCACAGTCCCGTAAATTTAGCATACTCAAAATTTAATTCCAGTTCCGTAAGCAGTTCATAAGTTATCATAACTCTAGTGTTTACCCTGTAAATTCAGTTCTCTTGTCGGAAGGTAGATGGCAGTGCAGGAGCTAGTTGGCCAATCAGCGCTCGGTCAACAAAGTCATCAACCAATCACAAGAGAAGGAGAAATCAGCTGAGAGCGACGCACGTGATATTAGTTTGTAAACAAAAGATGGAAGGACAACCACCTGAAGAAACGACCAAATTTTAGTGAGACTGAAGTATGCGCCATGGTGTGTGAAGTCGCCAAAAGAAAGAAAATAATTTTAGGGAAATTTAGCCTAGAACATGGTGTTTTTCTTACAATGTTTGGGTCATTTGGTCTGAATTGTCTTCAAGTTCATACAAAAAACAACAATTTAAAACCTGAAAATATATCTGATTTTCCGTAAATTTTCTTCAATTAATACTCTACCCAATGATACTGTTCATGAAAAGTCTGGAACTAGACCTAAGGTAGCTGCTAGACAAAGTGTCTCACTGACAGCCTGACACTCACATTCTCTAACCTAACCTAAAATACCATAACATAAAATAACATAACCAAACCTAGCCTATAACCTATTGGTATAATTTCTTATTTAAATATTCCTCATGTTATAACTAAATTGAGTAGGCCCCACGTTTAAACATTTATTGGCCTAAGAATGAAAAAGGAGATTTATATGCCCCTATTAATCAAGTTAATTGCAATCCATATTTTACGCATATCATTTAATTTTGGCGAACCTTTAGAGCCTTTCATGTTATCATAAGCCATATACATAAGAAAATAGGGCTAGGCTATTGGTTGCATATTAGAAAAACAAGGCGAAGTCTAGGCAGGAATGTTCACTTGACCTCACATTTGGCTTTCATTACTGAGGGATATTTACGGCTATACAACATTAATAAGGTCTATCCATAAGTTTACTCAGTCATAAAACATATTTTTACCCTAAGTGTGAACAATATAAACCTTCTGTTCTGGTAAAAAATACTTTATAATTTGTAAGAAGACAAAAGATGCGTCTCTTCCAAACTGCACCAAATACAAACACTCAAAGCCTCGTAATATTGCAACAAAAATTTTACGAAAAAGACAAACTGAAATACTGTATTTCAGTATGTTGATGTACAAAACATTTTCTTAATTATTCTATGATAAAAAAGTCTAACAAGCATTATTACAACATATATTATTATTATTTTTTATACAATCGGGAATTAGTGACTACTACACCCGGGTTGAGAGTGTTACAGAGCCTCAGGGGCTGGTGTAAGTTATGGGCTTTAACTTACGGAGTTCGATGTTAAATATTTGTTTTGAGTATACCATCAGTGTTTTGAGTATACTGATCTGAGACTGTAAGTCCAGTTACGGGGTACGCAAAGACATACAGTCCCATAAATGTTTTTGAGTATCCGTCCCCTTATAGACAACAATGGCAAGAAGATTACAGAACCTAAACTCAAGGAACCAATATTCAGAACATTCTGGAGCAGCATCTACCAAATCACGAATGAGGACAATCGAAACTTCTGCAGAGAAACAGAACACGTGGTTGAAACACACTTGAACCAAAACACAGACAAATGGCAACAATCCAGGACAATCAACCTCAATACATTAGATAATAACGACCCCCTAATTGCTCCAAGAACTACACATGACATCACAAAAACAATTGCCAGCTTCAAGAATAAATCGCCAGGAATAAGTCAAATAAACAAAACTGTGTTGCAAAACATACCACCACCAATAATCAAACAGCTTGCAGACATCTTCAATGCATCAATAACAAGTGGATTATTCTCATCCAAATTTAAAAAGGCAAAAATAAGACTCATTCCAAAGCAAGGAAAGAACCCAACACAGGCAGAAAACTACAGACCCATTTCACTCCTCGAAACACCTGGCAAAATCCTTGAAAAAATAATAAACCAGAGACTAAGAAACTACTTAGAGTATGAAGATAAATACAACCATAGACAACACGGCTTCAGGAAAAACCGAGGCACCTACACTGCAATAGCCTTAATATATGAGTCCATCGCAAATGCAGCCAGCAACAGAAACCAATGTAACATAGTACTCAGAGATGTCAGCAAAGCCTTCGACAAAGTATGGCATGAAGGGCTCAAATACAAGATCATTCAACTCAACATGCCACCCAACATCACGGCTCTCTGCAATTTCCTTGACAACAGATAATGCAAACTCACCATCGACAACTACATAGGTCAAAACTTCACCCTCTACAGTGGAGTACCCCAAGGCAGCAACATATCACCAACACTATACACCATATATACAGCGGACATGCCCAAACCAAGAAACTCAGAGTACATTGCATATGCAGACAACGTAACCCAAATTATACAATTCCCAGGGAAATGCAAACAAATGATGGCAATCAGAACTAGCCGAGAAATAGAAACCATAAACAATTACAAAAGGAAATGGAAAATTAAAACTAACATACAAAAACTGAAGATAATTCATATAGCTAAAACCAGACCTTACCCAATCATGGTCAACAATCAAAACATTCCATACGCAGAAAATGGGAAAATCCTCGGCCTCAAAATCACAAGGAACGGCATACTACCACACATCACAGAAAGAATTGCAAAAGCCAAGGTCCAACTAACTAAACTCAGAAGATTCCGCAAATTAAACACCAACAAACAACTACACCTTTACAAAGCACTAGTCAGACCACACCTGGAATATCCCCCAATTCCACTTAACACTATATCAAAATCAAATAAACTCAAAATACAAGCAATCCAAAACATAGCCCTCAGAAGAGCAGCAAAACTCAGACCACCATATACAAAAAATTCCAGAGAGCTACTCACAGAACATAACCTAACCACAATCAACATCAGAACACAATCAAGCATTAGCAATATGGGAAAAACTACAATAACTCGAAGACCCCATATTCCAACAACTAATGCAAGAAGACAATACCAGAACACACAACTGGTGGCCAAAGAGCATAACATTTGACACCACAGAACCAATATACACGAAATAAAAACGAAGAATACTTAAAGGACATGGAGGGCCCCCCTCCCCAAACACCACAATCTACCTTAGCGTAGATTAGCTTGGCTTCCCTTCCCTTGGACATGAACTGCTGGCATGGCAGATTTAACCTCGTCCCTGCAAGGTGGACAGCCCACCTGCTATTAATCTCCCTCTTTATTTCCCACTTCCCAACCTTTACCTTCCTCCTACACCGTCTTCCATCTTCCTAAGCCAATAGGCTCTCTTCTCTCCATCGGATCGGATCGGGAGACCATTTCTACTCTGACCTACTGGACCAGCAACATCTCTCTCCAGCGCCTCACCACCCAGCTCCCTCAGAAACCTCCTCGCCCTACAGGACCTCTGAGCAAGCTACTCCTCACCTAGTAACTCCTTAGCACTGCACTGTACAACAATATATATACAGAAAACACATTGTGAGTTTCTATTCTACCTCATTCCTGAGTGTGAGATATCTACATGTCCGTACGTTTGTGTGCCCATACAAAGAGACAATAGACAACTAAAGAGAATTGACAACTGGCCACATACTGTACACTTCAAGTACGAGTCTTTGTGAAGAGACAGGGAATGATTTTGAATTATTTACTACTGGAGGAAAATAAAAAGGAATAAATGACACAAGACCTTATCCTTGGAGAAGTACAAACAAAGAGAGACAAGTACTATTTTTTGTGGGAGAAGAGCTGGGAGATAAACGGCGTAAAATCTTGTATTTTTAGGAGGAACAGAAGATGGAATCTGGACCTCATGACCAACAATATGTGGAACAACAGACAAGAATACATGCGACGACATCCCAGATGATGGGTATTTCACAAAGAAGCAGGATGATAACGTTGTTTATTTGCCCCCAGTGTACTGTATTACGTAGGGATATTTGTGTATTTCATATGTATCAGCATTTTTATTTGCCTTGTAATTATTGTTATCTTTATCCATATAAGTTTGCAGTGATGAAATTTGAAGTGCATGATAAGGCCATAGCCTCATAGGACAATTTGTACGGGCGCAAATTCTCACCTGACCGCAGCAGCCGTCCTCCTCCCAAGGCCACAGTTGTTTACAGCCGTTACCTAGCAACCGAGAGTGTTTGAAGCCTTTACTTCATTCTTATTTTCAGTTTGATGGTTTATGCTTTAATATAAAATATTAACGATAATTTTATTATAGAACGCTTCCAAATATAATTTCTTAATTACACTGAATTACAGTAAAGTGTTGAAATGATTCTTATCTAAAACATCAGATAACCAATCAAAAGATATTTTTTTTTATAACCTGTAGTTATCACCTAACACTTGGGCTGGTAGTTGTGTTTTACAGTAGCTGACATCTACGAGATTAAATTTGTATTTACGCTCAACAGATTTAATTGAAGTACGTCCAAGATGAATTTTTTCCCACGAGGTAAATTGATAATTGAGAACTTAAATAGAGCAACGTCGATCATCGGTGACTTAACGAGGACCAGGCGTGAGCTGGTGTACGGTGGCTTGGGGGTCCTGGTGGGCACCCTCATTACCGTCAAGTATGGACCAGATTTAAGGCATAGGCGAGTATACAGTATTAATGAGTTTATTAATTCGTAGTGGGCTAATATACGACTAGTGTCCTTCAGCGGTTCGGTAATTATGGAGAGTGTTTTTAGACAGTATTTTATGCTGATTACTCTCACTTTTATAATATTCTTGGGAAAATGCCTAGTTTTCCAGTTATAGGTGAGTTAAGATAGCATGTTACAGTGGGTCCGACTAATTACCCAAATGTAGCTGCAATGAAGTCAAATAATGGTCCTACATGAATAAATCGGACTGCCAATCACTTCTCAACTAGTATTTGGTGTCACAAAGTAAAAAAAATTGGAAAACTTAATTAAATCTGAGTTAATAGATCGTGTGCATGAACCAAGGGAGCGAGTAAATACCCAAATGTAGTCGCAATGAAGTCAAATGATGGTCCTACAAGCGTAAATCGGGCTGTGAGTCACTTCTCGATTAGTATTTCGTGTCACGAAGTCACAAAACATTGGTAAACTTAATTTAATCTGAGTTAATAGAACGAGTGCATGTACCTAACCTAACCTAACACAACTCAGATTAAATTAAGTTTACCAATTTTTTTGTGACTTTATGACACCAAATAATAATCGAGAAATGACCCACAGCCCGATTTACGCTTGTAGGACCATCATTTGACTTCATTGCGGCTACATTTGGGTAATTACTCGCTCCCTCGGTAGAAGCACGCGATCTATTAACTCGGTTTAAATTAAGTTTTTCCAATTTTTTGTGACTTTGTGACACCAAATACTAGTCGAGAAGTGGTTGGCAGTCCGATTTATTCACGTAGGACCATTATTTGACTTCATTGCGGCTACATTTGGGTAATTAATTGGACCGTGTTACAGTTGCTTCATCAGCTGTGATGCGGCAGATGTAAACAAAGTACCATGGTCTTCAGAGTTCGGTTATTATGAGGGACGTGGCTGTCTGCGGTTTGGTAATTTTGAGGGTGTTTTTTAGACAATTTTGCACTATGATTACTTTGTTTATTTATTTTCTTGTGTAAATGCTTAGTTTTCTAAATATAGGTGAGTTAATATATAGCTTAGGTCTTCTTAGGCTTAGTTAGCACATGATTTCAGCCATTTTTATATTTTTCCCAGTATAATATAGTATCCCCTAATAAAAATCGGTAAGGTAAAATTATCGTTTCAGTCATGCACCTATTTTCCGAAGGTCAGAATCGTCAAGACATCAAAAAGCATCAGAAAAACATAATTACAACCTTACCTAAATTTGCTGCATGGGTATTTTTAAACCTATTTTCAATGAGAAACAGCGGACGGTCATTATCCGAATAATTACCCAGAATGGATATAGGTACGGTAGCCATACACCCAAAAATCACACTGGATATAGGTACGGTGTGATGTGAAATTTCTTCCGATGTGAAATATCTACCAATTTCCCCACCAATATCAATAAAATGGAGCAAAATGCAAGTGACAGCTCGCAATATCCTTCTTATTTTAAGCTATATATACAGGATACTTCATCAACCAGCAATAACTAAAATCACCTACCACCACTTGTAAGATATTTTGAGCAAAAGGTTCGGTCTTGTGGCGGTAAAATTGCCGTTTCAGCCAATATGCCCTTGTAGTTCAGTATTTATAGAAAACCTACTAATGTGTGTTCATACATTCATTATTATTCTGCCCACCATAATAGAGTCAAACAGTCAGTATTTTCAACAATGTTTTTACGTGCTTTGAGAATTTGCAGCCCGGAATTCATTGATGAGGAATATAAATATATCTCTAATATTGGCTCAAACATTAAATATCCTAGATCTTTCATAGACAAATGCCTGAACATTACTAAGAAATATTTTTATAGAACTGATCCCAAGCCCACCTATGACCATAAGAACCTCTTAGTATTACCATTTCACAAAAATTTCTCTCAAATTCCTTTACAACTAAAAACCTGGAACGTCAATGTGGCATTTAGAAACTCATGCACTGTTAAACAAATGTTAATCTAGAACTCCCCCAACAATACAAATGGCTGCATTTATAAAGTCCCTTGCAAGGAATGTAATATGTTTTACTCAGGCCAGACAGGTAAAGATCTTATAACTAGACTTAAACAACATAAATATAGTGTTAGGACAGGCCAGGAATCCAATGCTTTGTTTGTTCATCTGAGGGATAATAAACATTGCATTAACTGGGATAATGCCTCCTCAATATTATCTTGTAATTCAAATGACAGTAGGAACATTATAGAATCTAGTTTCGTTAAACATACCGAATCCGTTAACATGAATTTGAGTAATGGTATGTACAAATTGGACAATTGTGTAATTAAGAAGATTTGTAACCAGGTGAGAAGGTTGGGTCAGTTTCTCCCTCTGACCTGACTTCCGACCGCTGCGGTGCTTTTGTGAAGATTAGTAGGGTCATTACCTATACTTGACCTCTGTGGACTTGATCTCACCCTCGATCTCACCCTCCTCTGTATATATATATATATATATATATATATATATATATATATATATATATATATATATATATATATATATATATATATATATATGCTGATAACCACCAGGAAAGAAGAAAACACGAAGTTCCCAAGCGCTTTCGTGTAATTCACATCTTCAGGGGTGAGTACAGACTAGATAGAGTAATGCAGAACAAGATGAATATATACAGAGGAGGGTGAGACCAGGTCCACAATGGTCAGATAATGACCCTACTAATCTTTAAATGGCACACAACGGTTGGTGGTTGGGTCAGATGGGACAGTGACCCGCCCTCTCACCTGATCACAAATCTTCTTAATTACAAAGTTGTCCAGCTTGTACATGCCGTTACTCAAATTCATGTTGAATGCTTCGGTATGTTTAATAAGACTAGATTCTATGATGTTCCTACTATCAATTGAATTACATGGTAATATTGAGGAGGCATTATCCCAGTCAATGCAATGCTTGTTATCCCTCAAATGAACAAACAGAGCATTGGATTCCTGGCCTGTCCTGACACTGTATTTGTGTTGTTTAATTCTAGTTACAAGATCTTTACCTGTCTGGCCTAAGTAAAACATATTACATTCCTTGCAAGGAACTTTATAAATGCAACCAATTGTGTTGTTGGGGGAGTTCTTGATTAACATTTGTTTAACAGTGCATGAGTTTTTAAATGCCACATTGACGTTCCAAGATTTTAGCTGTGCCGGAACGTGTGAGAAATTTTTGTGAAATGGTAATATTAAGATATTCTTATGGTCATGGGTGGGCTTGGGATCAGTTCTATAAAAAGTTTTCTTAGTAATGTTTAAGCATTTGTCTATGAAAGATCTAGGGTATTTAAGGTTTGAGCCAATATTATATATATATTTGTATTCCTCATCGATGAATTCCGGACTGCAAATTCTCAAGGCACGTAAAAACATTGTTGTAAATACTGACTGTTTGACTTTATTATGGTGGGCAGAATAATAATGAATGTATGAACACACATTGGTTGGTTTTCTATAAATACTGAACTTAAAAGTGTTACCTATTCTGTGTATCAGACAGTCTAGGAATGGCAATTTACAGTCTTGCTCTAATTCCACAGTGAATTTGATCGAGGGGGCTAAGTTGTTAAGTTGTGGTAGGAAAACTTTTAGGTCCTCATTACATGGCCAGAGACATAATACATCATCAACATATCTAAACCAGACTGCTGAGGGTGGTAAAATATTACTTAATAGTTTCTTTTCAAAGAATTCCATATATAGGTTGCTTAATACAGGTGAGAGTGGATTACCCATTGCCATACCAAATTTTTGAGCATAATATTCCCCATTGAATTCGAATTTGCAATCCTTAATACATAGTTTGATAGTAGGAACATCATAGAATCTAGTCTTATTAAACATACCGAAGCATTCAACATGAATTTGAGTAACGGCATGTACAAGCTGGACAACTTTGTAATTAAGAAGATTTGTGATCAGGTGAGAGGGCGGGTCACTGTCCCATCTGACCCAACCACCAACCGTTGTGTGCCATTTAAAGATTAGTAGGGTCATTACCTGACCATTGTGGACCTGGTCTCACCCTCCTCTGTATATATTCATCTTGTTCTGCATTACTCTATCTAGTCTGTACTCACCCCTGAAGATGTGAATTACACGAAAGCGCTTGGGAACTTCGTGTTTTCTTCTTTCCTGGTGGTTATCAGCATATACCTAGATCACGCGCACCTACAGTGATTTACTTGCATATATATATATATATATATGATCTCACCCTCGATCTCACCCTCCTCTGTATATATATATATATATATATATATATATATATATATATATATATATATATATATATATATATATATATATATATATTTCATTAGCCCAATAAAGCACGCGGACTTCTATATACAATCAACACCTCAACCCGCCAGGATTCGAACCCACGGCCCACAAGCCTATGACTGTGACCGGGGAACGCTAACCGCTGGACCACCAGGATGCTAAAAGCAGTCCTAGACTTTGTTATATTTCACACAAAGCCTGTTCAACGAGCCGTGGATCCTCGTGTTTCGAAGCCGGATTTGGTAAAACGTTACTCTGACCACCTAAGTGGTGCGGGTGGTCCCCATTAGAGGTTCACGGCGCCATAAGCTCGTTGAACAGGCTTTGTGTGAAATATAACAAAGTCTAGGACTGCTTTTAGCATCCTGGTGGTCCAGCGGTTAGCGTTCCCCGGTCACAGTCATAGGCTTGTGGGCCGTGGGTTCGAATCCTGGCGGGTTGAGGTGTTGATTGTATGTAGAAGTCCGCGTGCTTTATTGGGCTAATGAAATATATATGGATCCTCGTGTTTCGAAGCCGGATTTGGTAAAACGTTACTCTGACCACTTAAGTGGTGCGGGTGGTCCCCATTAGAGGTTCACGGCGCCATAAGCTCGTTGAACAGGCTTTGTGTGAAATATAACAAAGTCTAGGACTGCTTTTAGCATCCTGGTGGTCCAGCGGTTAGCGTTCCCCGGTCACAGTCATAGGCTTGTGGGCCGTGGGTTCGAATCCTGGCGGGTTGAGGTGTTGATTGTATGTAGAAGTCCGCGTGCTTTATTGGGCTAATGAAATATATATGGATCCTCGTGTTTCGAAGCCGGATTTGGTAAAACGTTACTCTGACCACCTAAGTGGTGCGGGTGGTCCCCATTAGAGGTTCACGGCGCCATAAGCTCGTTGAACAGGCTTTGTGTGAAATATAACAAAGTCTAGGACTGCTTTTAGCATCCTGGTGGTCCAGCGGTTAGCGTTCCCCGGTCACAGTCATAGGCTTGTGGGCCGTGGGTTCGAATCCTGGCGGGTTGAGGTGTTGATTGTATGTAGAAGTCCGCGTGCTTTATTGGGCTAATGAAATATATATGGATCCTCGTGTTTCGAAGCCGGATTTGGTAAAACGTTACTCTGACCACCTAAGTGGTGCGGGTGGTCCCCATTAGAGGTTCACGGCGCCATAAGCTCGTTGAACAGGCTTTGTGTGAAATATAACAAAGTCTAGGACTGCTTTTAGCATCCTGGTGGTCCAGCGGTTAGCGTTCCCCGGTCACAGTCATAGGCTTGTGGGCCGTGGGTTCGAATCCTGGCGGGTTGAGGTGTTGATTGTATGTATATATATATATATATATATATATATATATATATATATATATATATATATATATATATATAACTTGTTCTGAACTTCTACTTAGTCTGTACTGACCCCTGAAGATGTGAATCATACAAAAGCGCTTGGGAACTTCGTGTTTTCTTTTTCCTTGTGGTTATCAGCATATATATATATATATATATATATATATATATATATATATATATATATATATATATATATATATATATATATATATATATAATAGGTATAGAAAACTTTGAAATTCATTTGACATTATTCTTTGCCCCCCTGGTTGAAATGGGTTTAGAAATACTCCAAATAAGGTAAGGTTGGGATGGTTAAAACAGTCGGCTGTGTATTGTCCCCCCCACCCCCCTAAAATTAATGAAAAACTTTAAAATTCCTTTCCGAAGTTATTAGTCTTTGCTCCCTAGTTGAAATGGGGTTAGAAATGCTCCAAGTAAGGAGATTAAAAGTTTTGGATGGTTAAAACAGTCGGCCGTGTATCCCCTTTCCTCCCCTTCACAGTTAACAAAACCTAACCTAATTTAATTTAAACTAAGCAAACCTAACCATAGACTGTTGTAAAAGTATGGAAAAACTTTAAAATTCATTTCTGAAGTTATTATTCTTTGCCCCCTGTTTGAAGTGGGGTTAGAAATCCTCCAAATAAGGAGATTAAAAGTTGGGGATGGTTAAAACAGTCGACTGTGTATTGGCCAAAACTGCAATAATACCCTTGTGGCATCTGTTTAGATGTGCAGAATTAATGTTTTCTGGTTCTGCGCATGGCTGCTCGTATGCAGTATAGTACCAGGATAGAAACTTTCTGAGGTATAAATTTCACATAATAGCAGCCGTATCGATGGACTGTGTTGTTAATGGGGTCAATTTATTCTTAGGTTAAGTTTGGTTAGCTTATGTTAATCAGAAAGAAGGCCATCTTAGTAACGGTCACTGTACAGTCTGCCTACTATGCATGTGCATTATGCTGTAATAGATGTTTCACATATGGCTGCCATACCTATATTTGGTAATAGGGGAGTAGAAGATTAACACCAGAAAGAGGTTTTGTATTTGGTTAATTTTTTCCACAAATATTGTTTAGATGAGGGTAAAAAACAATACAACTTTGTCCTTTAATTTTTGGTATTTATTTATTTTTATTTTTTCTGTTTGATTATAAATTGTATGGTTATAAATCAACTGTAGTGGGCAGGACAAGAGGGAAATTACTGTGTAAAAAACTGTGAAAGTGGATCATATGGCAGTACTGTAATTTTATGTCTGCGTGCTTTGTAGACGAAGAATTTTTTTTTTTACTGTAAATATTCCGCTGATATTTCCTTTATGGCATTACGTGTTTGTATCCCCTCATAAACTATCAATTTGTGATTCTGTTATTTGTAAACATATACCCTGTACCATGTAAACATATACCCTGTACCATGTAAACATATACCCTGTACCATGTAAACATATACAGTGGGGTATGCTATAACGAACGGATCCTACTACGAATATTCCTATAACGAACGGTTTTACCTATAAAATTGAGAATGCTATAACGAACGAAACTCCTACAACGAACATTATTAAAAAAAAATAAAAATTCTTTTTTACTAATTTATTGTTTCTGTATTACAAGTATTAATGATATTCTTTATTTCAGGGGTTTAGATGTATATTTATGCACTTTTTTAAAATTTTTGCAATTTTATATTATATTTTTCAGTGTTAAGTGGTTGTATTTGGGGGGCCTGGAACGGATTAATCCTATAACGAACGAATGCTATAACGAACAAGGTTCTAGAACCAATTAGATTCATTATAGCATACCCCACTGTACCCTGTACCATGTAAACATTTTCCCCTGTACCATTCAAATAACGACGAAGCCTGACATTGGGGATTTATTATCATAAATATTGGCTTGGTTGTCTTTTGTTTTAAATTTTTTAGGCTTCACTTTCCTGGTTTTCTTGTTTATGGCTATGTTCAAATACCTTTTTTTTTCTTTTTTGAGGATTTGGTCTTTAACCTATTCTATGTATGAAGGATGAGATTGATGTACCGTAGTTGAATTTGAATCCCATAATATGGGTATGGATACATTTCCAATTTCTATTGAGTATCATTGATTTCTAGGGAACTGTGTGTTCCTATACTTATTGTGCTTCCTCGAGTAGAAGCTAGTTATCTTATTTTTCAACTGCATACTGTAGTTACGGAATCCTGTTCGGTATGGTATCAAAAGTTATCTGTGCTTGTGGAGTAACAAGATGGTCTGCTAGTTTAGAAGACGTGCATGTGTTCTAAATGAGGCAAGGAACTAAAAGTGAATAAGAAATATGTTTCAGTGCAACAACCAATTGTACTTTTATGTCTACAAAAAATGTAAGATTGCACATTGTCACTTCAAGAATACCTGGTAGTACTTTAAATGGTATGTGATATCAAAGTAAGTTCTTTCTCCTTAATAAGCCAGGGGCTCTGAAGTTGGGTTTTGTTGGGTAGGTTTAGTTAGTTATGGCAGGTTCCCTTAGGTTCTATTAATTGTCGTATCATTTTTATTACTGTACTATCATTCAAACAACATCAGTGGAAAAAATAAACAAAATCGAACAAGTGCTTCTGGTGTTAACCATCTCCAACATTCCCATTAATTTATATAATTGTGCTTTCCTTCTATGCTTTTACTTATTTTTTATTTATCAAACCGTGTAGAAAAAAGTGATACCAGTAGTTATCTAACATTTGTTGAAATCTGTTTCAGACAACCTATGATTGGAACTAAAGGCGTTTATTGTAGGGTGTTTTAAGAAGCAAGGAATAGCTAACGCGTTAGCTTTCCCAGACTGTCTTTAAAAAATACGACATTGTACCTCATCTTGGGAATAACTGTTGTACAACACAGTCTTCAGAAAACAATATAATTAGGAGAACTGTTATTTGGACACAATATGGAAAGAGATAGTGATGAAAATATAAAGAAAATTATGGAGAGAAAGACAAAAAAGGAAAAAAGTCAATCAGTCAACAATAAATAAGAATAAAAAAAAATCGGGCCCGTTGTAAAGGTGGGTGGTCTGGATACCGGGGTGGGAGCTTTAAACCACACTACGTACGCTCGTCTCGCTGCTTTTCCTTGTTTAGAGCTGTTCGCTTACATAAACACGCAATACGACGATTTTCAGGTTTGTTTTAGGTACAGGTATTAATTTTTGAATTTACAGAACTTAAATCAACTTGTTCACCCCTACTTAAAGTATCTTTTGAGTAATGATGTTATAGTTTTAATCATATTTGAGTAATTAGCAATATTTACACAGTGTGGACGTGGGAGAAACTCCTGATTGGTTGTTAGCTATTCGGGCCTCTTGGTCGCTGCTCAAGGCTAACGCCTGATCGAGGTGTTAACTCTTCTCTCTGAATGTTCCATGGGCACAGCTCAAAACCAGCGTTTGCGCATACAGAATAGCTAACGCGTCAGCTATTCCGTAAATCGAAAACGCCTTACAATAAACGCCTTAACTAACTTGGATTCAAAGTAGGTAAATATTTGTTAGTGACTATTTATGGAACTTTATATTGATATAGGGAAAAAGAACAAAAAGTTAAGAATACTGTACTTAACAGAATATTAGCCTCAAAGTATACATAGTATTTCTGGAAATGGATTTTGATTAATTTCTATCATTACAATCTCATCGATAAGGTTTTATGAAAAAGGATAAATAAGAACAAGGTAGGATCACTAGTAATACTGTACAAGTATATTCAAGAACAAGGGTCCCAATTATCCATCCACCTAATGGAAAAAATTTGTAGAAGAAATTTTTTTTTACCTTATGACTAAAGCAAATTGGGTGGAGGAATAACATTTTTGTATTTAGATTTTTACAAGTTTTTCCCATTAATTAAAATGATTATTCCTGCCTCCTTGTGGCACCCTATTTGCACATCTCTATTGACAAATGCTGTACCGCAACCGATAGGCTAATCCCTAACACTAAGCAACAGAATGATTTCCAGCCAGCGAATGACTGAACTTCCTATCCTTATGAGGCTACCTAAAAAAACCTAACCTAACCTAAAATAATAATGCTTATATATTTCCATCGTAGGTAGCTTTTGTTGGTTCATCTTATAATAAATCATAATATAATGTAATGAAAATAACAATTGCTGCAGGTATGTGTCCCAACCCTCCCCCCACCCCCCCCTCCCTACCAGAGAAATGTTGGGTGAAAAAACTAATTTTAACTTTTAGTAACAAATAATACCTCAGACTAAAGTTAGGATAATATAATTGACATTGCTGGATTCCTTGTAAGACCAGGAACATTTTGAATATAAATGTCATATATTTTGCACAAAAGATAACATATTTACTCAGAGTAAACATTACATCTAAAATTTGTATTTCTAATGCAAAATCTATGATGTTTATATTCAAAATGATCATCAAATTGTAAGAATTCCAGCAATGTAAATTATATTCTGGCCGGATAATTTGTATGAATTTTATGAGCTAAAACAAATATCTTCAGTTAATAAAAAAAAAATATATTCTTCACACCGTGCCAGATGATCGGTCGGACCCTCCCTCCCCACCAGATAAATGTGTGGGAAAACCAGAATATTTACCTTTTTAGTAATAGATAATACCTCAGACTAAAGTTAGGATAATAAAATTGACATTGCTGGATTCCTTGTAAGACCAGGAGTATTTTGAATATAAATGTCATATATTTTGCACAAAAGATAACATATTTACTCAGCGTAAACATTAGATCTAAAATTTGTATGTCTAATGCAAAATCTATGATGTTTATATTCAAAATGATCATCAAATTGTAAGAATTCCGGCAATGTAAATTATATTCTGGCCGGGTAATTTGTATGAATTTATGAGCTAAATAAAAAAATAAAAAAATTATACTTCACGTGTATATGGGTAGATGAACCGCGTAAAGTGAAAGTTCGGTTCTGGCGAGGCACCGTGTATATGAGAAATCGCGTAAAGTGAAACCGCGTAAAGCGGGGTACAACTGTACCTGTATGTATGTGTGGGAGACTCAGATGATGCTTCCAATCAGGGGTAAAGGAAACACACTGGTGTCAAGTTCGTAAGTTCTATTTCTGGGACAAACACACAAAAGGAGTTAAGACAGGGTAAAGAGCGTCCTGTCGTGGAATCTCTCTGGGTATCTCTATCTGCGCATGCGCGTACAGCGCGCATGTGCTCAAAGTCTGAACTACACTCAGTGACAAAAGAGGGTATGATTATAACATATAATACAGAGACCTGAATCAATAATGGTAAATAGTACAGTTACATATTACAGCATATTCGTCTCATATATCTACACCTCCCTCCCCCTCACGCTCGTAGTGCAATCTCGAGCGGACTCTTTTTCCAGGAGCCTTTGAGAGCGACGTGGGAAAACTGGGGGGTCACTGGATGAGGACTTACTTTTCTCGTCCAAGCAAGGGTTCACAGGGATGTGGGGGAGGAGTTCACCACTAGGGGACGGTACTGAACGAAGGAAGCGGCGATTCCGCCACCATACCCGACCACTAGGGAGACGGACCTCGTAGTCCCTGGTCTTGCCGCAGCCCATGACAACCCCGACCTTGTCCCAGCGGTGAGACGTCGGGTCTTGAATCCGAACTGTTTGCCCGATACTCAATCTGGGAAGGGGTCGGGCGTGCTGATCGTACTGTGCCTTTACCTGGTCAGCACGGGCGGCTGCACGACGATCGCAGTCCTCGGTCTTGGCCTGCCACTCCCTCGAGAAGGACTCAGGATGGGCAGGGACACATGACCGTAGTGGGTGGCCGTATAACATCTGTGCTGGGGAGCGACCTGTGAAGTTGGGGGTATTCCGCAATTCCAATAAACCCCGGTCAAAGTTCTCACAGTCAATGTTGCCTGAGGGTGCCGTCTTGAGGATGAGATGCTTGACGGACTTTACGGCAGCCTCGGCATGTCCATTGGACTGGGGATAATGTGGCGAGGACACCACATGATGAACTCCCCATCGCTCCATGCAGTCCCGGAAGTCGTTGCTGGTGAACTGGGGCCCGCCGTCAGTCCTCAGGCGGAGAGGGACACCAACCTCCCGGAAGTAGCCACAGAACATACGTACTGTATGAGAGGCAGTAGTGTTGCCTCTGCAGGGAATGACAACAGGCCACCCCGAGAGCCGGTCGGCGATGACGAGAAAGGACTTTCCCGCCACGACGAAGAAATCCGCAGAGACGGATTCAAAGGGCCTCGTAGGGTTGTCGTTGTTCATGAGGGGTTCCTGCTGCTGACTAGGCTGCAGCACCTGGCATGGCTCGCAGGCTTGAACGGAACTAGCGATGTCGGAGTCTATGCCTGGCCAAAACACAGCTTGTCTCGCTCGGCGTTTTGTAGCTTCCACACCCCTGTGGCTGTCGTGCAGGTGGGCTAGGGTGCGGCGGCGGAGGGCGGCAGGAACCACAACTCTTGCTCCGTACAAGACGAGGTCGCCATCAGCATAGAGGTCGTCCCGCATCTTCCAGTATGGGAGTAAAGAGCTGTGTAAATCGTACCGGTTGGAAGGGAATCCCGAGGTCACGCGGTTCAGTAGATGGATGTACGAAGGGTCCGCTCTTGCCGCGGCTCGGAGTTCCTGAAGAGTCCTGTCGGCGTCCTGCGGTGGAGACTCTTCTGAGATGACAGTGTTCCCGGTCACTACAGTCCTGAGGTGTGCCGTAGCATCAGCACATGCGATCTCGTCCTCTGGTGTGGGGTGGCTGACTGGGGCTCGTGACAAAGCATCAGGGATGCAGAGCAGCTTGCCAGCACGCCACGCAGCTGTGAAGAGGTAGGGCGAGGTCTTCTCCTTAAGGCGTTGGAGGCGGGGATTCTCGACCGCATCCAAGGAGTAGTGGTTCAGGATTGGGATGAGTGGCCGATGATCCGTCATGAGGTTGAAGTGTTGTAGGCCGATCAGATACAACCTACATTTGGACATGGCCCAGACGGCGGCTAACAGCTCCAGTTCGATGGTGGCGTAGCGAGTCTCGGCGTCAGTAAGAAACCGAGAGCCACACTGAACCAGACGAAGGCGTCCATTGCCGTGGTCCTGTAGCAGAGCGTATCCGATCCCGTAGAGGCGAGAGGCATCAGTCTGGAGGACAACTGGCAGGGCCGGGTCGAAGGACGCGAGAACAGGTGGGCTGAGGAGAGCTGTCTTGACGCTACGGAATGCCTCGTCATGGTCAGCTGTCCAGGTGAATGTTCTCTTGGGGCTCATCAGGGGGCGTAGGGGCTGTGCTGCAGCGGCGATGTCGGGGGTGAACTCGGCCAACTGGTTTACCAGGCCCATGAACGAGCGGAGGTCGGTCAGGTTGGCAGGAGTTGGGAAGTCCCGGATCGCGCTGACCTTTCCAGGATCAGCCGATATGCCCTTGCCTGAGAGGGTGTACCCACAGAAGTTCACACTAGGTGCGGCGACCACAAACTTATCCTTGTTGAGGGTGATCCCGTACTTGCGGCACCTTGTGAGCATCTGGTGAATACGCTCAAGATGCGTGGAGTAATCCTCGTCATATAGGAGCACGTCGTCGATGACCTTGACACAGTTCGCCACACCCTGAAGGGCCATGTCACCGTGGAGGCAGAAAGCATCGCCTGTAGCGGCGAAACCCATAGGTCCTCTGCAGTGCTGAAATCGGCCGTACGGTGTGATGAACGTCGTGAGGTGCTGATCTTCTTCCGCAAGTTCCATCTGCCAGTACCCACATAAGGCATCTGCTGTAGTAAAGTACCTTGCCTTCGGGTCCACACTTCGTATAGCGGCGAAGGGTGTTGGTGAAGGGTGGGTAGGGCGGGAAACTTGGCTATTCAGCTTGGTGAGGTCGACGGTGATACGCACTCCAGTAATGTTCTTGGCAACTACTACCATGGGGTGGCACCAATCCGAGGGGTCGTCCCCCGCCGGCTTAATGATCCCCTGGGCTACCATAGAGTCGAGTTCCTTCTTAACTTGGCTCTGGAAAGCGAAGGGTATCCGTCGCGGTGTGTGGATGGCGAAAGGTACTGCGTCATCCTTCAGGTGTATTCTCATGGGGAGCCAGCCATTGGCTTGAGTGAGGCCGTCTTTAGGTCCTCCTTGGAAACCAGCACGTCCTTGAATTGCCGTAGGAAGAGCTCCCTGGCTGCAGAAGGTGACGTATTGGGTGGGAGGGGCAGCTCCTTGCACCTGTTGACATGTTTTACTTCCAGAATTGGCTTAGGGAAGTCTGAAGATATTATGGCCAACTCTTGACAGTGGCCGTATGACAGTAGTGGCATCTGAACACCTTTGTGGACCTGAATCCTGGCAGAACATGACTGCTTACCTAGGGTGAGGGTAGCCTGAAATGTATCCAGAGCAGGTGCCATTGTAGAACCGTCTGCAGTGAGCATTGTAGAAGTTGACGGTGGTTGCAAGCTGCTCCTAGGGATCCCCAGAATGTCGAGGTGTCTTGTGCCGATGACTGTGACGTCCGCACCTGTGTCAGGAAGCATCTGGATACGGGAAGTAATGTCGCCGTATGACAGGTGAACACAGATGGGCTGAGGTGTCTTGCTGACAGGAGAAGGTGATCCCACGCGACAACAGATCTTGTTCTTCGCCGCCTGAGACTTGCAAGTAGTATCCTTTTTCTTCCGTGACTGACAGCATTTGTCAAAATGTCCAATGCGGCTACAGGAACGGCACTGAACGTTGTTGGCAGGGCACTTCAGTGTCCTAGCCCAATGGCCACGACGGCCACAGTTATTGCAGGTGCTGTCAGCGGCAGGGCATTCAGGACCATGCCGACGAGCACAATATTGGCATGAATTACCTGGCGTCGAAGTCTGAAGTGATGCTGAAGAGTGATGCGAAGCTGGAGTCGGATGTGAGGCTGAAGTCCCGTCACGTCCTATGTTCTTCTTATATGCGGAGATGGCACACAGCTGGTTAGATGGAGCACGAATAGCAGAAGTCGCACTTCTGGTGGCTTCGTAAGAGCGGCAGGTGGTGACGACATCCTGTAGAGAGGAGGCAGTGTTGAGGGAGATAAGCTTCTGAATAAGCTCTTCGTCCCGCACACCCATGAGGATAATCATCTTCAGCTGTGTTTCCTCACAAGTCGACGAGTTCCCCGGACAAACGTCAACCTCCTCAGCGATGCGTCTGAGTCGTACGTAAAAATCTGCAAATGACTCACCCTCCAGCTGCTTACAACTGAGGAGCTCTCTCCTACGCAGAGCTTCGTTGCGGAGACCCTTGATATGCGTCTGTAAAGCATCCAAGACGTCCTTCACAGTCTTGTCTGTGTTGTGGGGGATTTGCAGGGTGTGCTCCAGGATACGTTGCGTCTCTAGGGTGAGACACATCCTCATCTGGATCAGCTGTTTCTCCCTAGGCAACCTCGATAAGTTGACCATCATCGAATAATCGTCCCATCTCCGACGCCATTCACGGAATACCTGGAACGAGGCATCAGCTTGGAGTGGCGGTGGACTCTGAGCGAGTGCTTTCTGTGGGGGGGGCAAGGAAGTTGGAGAGGACCCTTCGGGCGCGCCTGTGGACGAAGGGGCAGGTGTGGCAGCTGCTCGAAGGTTCACAGGTGTCAACAACTCGATCATGGCACTGAATCTGTCATTTTCTTGTTGATGCCTGTGATCCTCTTCCTGTTGCCTCCTGATGTCGTCTTGTCGTCGGTTTTCTTCCAAAAACTGAATTAAACGAAGGAAGTCGCCGCCTGTGGCAGGTTGCGGACGTGTGTAGTGGGGGCTAAGGGTGGGTGGGGCCACTTCCCGCTCCACTTGGAGTCCACTTACTGCACCGACATCAGTCTGATGTTGGGCTTGTTGGGTATCTGGAGAAAACCCAATAAATTCTTGATCTTCCATAAGGCCTGGTTTATTTCTCTCACAATTACTGTAATTAATAAGTGAGCAGAAAAGCAATTGTCTTTAAATGGAAGATATCTGCGAGCGTCTGTGAGTGAGTGAGTGAGTGTGTGTGTGCGTTTGTTCGTGCGTGTACTCGGAGCAGGCTGGCCAGAGAGCAGGTGGCTGGCGGTATAGCAACTCCTCACGCCAGTTCCAGCCGAGTCATGAGCGGGGAAGGATGTCAAAACTTGAGCTCTCCCCTAGGTCTTAAATAGGCTTCCCTCTTTTGTAAAAAGTGCAGGAACACGGGGAAACACTTTAAAGACACTAAAGGGCACACACAACACTGAAAAAGCACTTCACAACACTGCACTGTAAATCCAGGAATATCTTGAGAGGTACGCGCCGATATTCACTGGGCAGGAGGAGTTGACAAGATGGCGGCTCCGAGAGAGATTCTGCGTCCACTCCAATTCTGAATAATGTGATGTCCCAGCTAATCACTGCGCCATGTGGGAGACTCAGATGATGCTTCCAATCAGGGGTAAAGGAAACACACTGGTGTCAAGTTCGTAAGTTCTATTTCTGGGACAAACACACAAAAGGAGTTAAGACAGGGTAAAGAGCGTCCTGTCGTGGAATCTCTCTGGGTATCTCTATCTGCGCATGCGCGTACAGCGCGCATGTGCTCAAAGTCTGAACTACACTCAGTGACAAAAGAGGGTATGATTATAACATATAATACAGAGACCTGAATCAATAATGGTAAATAGTACAGTTACATATTACAGCATATTCGTCTCATATATCTACAGTATGTTGTGTTGTCAAAGTAAGAGAAACAATTGAGACCCTGCAGAAAGTCAGATCATCAACCTGGGACTTGGTCACATAGCAGCAGGGTGTACCATTAGACACACACCTCTTTGAATATCATCACTTAGAACTGCTTATCAGTCGTCATTTTCATCAATTTAAAAAAAAATCTGCATAAGAAGGTGAAATCTTTAATACAGCACTCATTTTATACACCTGGTCACCTCCACATCTTAGGGGCTGTAGTGTTTACATTCTTTCTCTTGTTTTTGTCGGTATGACAACGAAGGGAAATATTTTCCAACAGTAGAAGGTAAGCAAATGTAAACATGTATATCAATGTCTATATAAAACAAAAAATCTTCCTTTAAAAACAAAATAAAAGTAAAAAACCAACTCGTTTTTTGCAAAACCAGTGACTGATTGGTTCTACATAATTATAAAACTGAAGAAAATAAGTCCTCCATTGTAGCTGTATTAAAATTAATGTAGAAAAATTAATATGGTTGTTTTAAGTAATGTTATTTAATGTTAATAAATGGAACAATGGAAGTAGCTAACAATTAAGGGTAAAAAAATGTGAGATCGTGTATGTAAGTGAGCACATGTGTAAACATATTATCATTACTCTACATAAGAATATGAAAGCAACACTTATTTACTGTTCATATATGTTTTAATTAATGTTTCTGAATTAAAAGAAAATATCTACCCACCAATTGGAAGTAAAGTTGAAAACATAAGGGCAGCCAATGTTGGTGTGTGTGTGTTTTTACTTGGATGATGAAGGTGCATTTAAATTTGGAAGATTTTAATTTTGTGGGGTTTTTTACAGTCTAAATGGGTATCCAAATATGAGAGCCTTCATATAAAGAAACAAACATTCCTGCATTTGAAACCAGCAGACAACCTTTGGCAATTCCTCAATAGATGGCACTGCCGCACCACTGCCATTAGTAAACAAACCACACAGCAGCAAGGGTTTATTATTTTTTTTCGCAATATATCAACAATATTAGTTAAATCAATAGTTGAATAGAGTTGTATAGAAAATACTTGTAATTGTTAAGTACTGTAATGAGGTAACAGTCTTTGTAAGGGGCTGATTTCAAAAACCTCTGCTACAACTCATCGACTAGCATCCTGGAAGACTCATGGTAATTTTCGAGGTATATTTTTGTCATAAAAAGTGCGTCTTTTAAGCCGAAAAATACGGTAACTACAGTACAGTATTTACTCGATTTAACGAACTAATTCGAGCCACCCATTTCGGTCAAATCGAAAATTTCCGCTAATTTGAATTTCCATTATTTTCGCTCGGTTTAGCAAACTCGTTCACTAAATTGAGCGTGATTTCTTTAAATTCCACCACTTGGCACGTGCGATTTGTTTACATCTCAGTTAACTAACTAATGTCCTTAAACATCATGCCGAAAGTCTCTCAGAGGTCTCAGAAAGGAAGTGGTGTGGAGGAAAAAGTCAAAAGAGTGTGGTTATCAATTGGAAAAAAGTTTGTAAATACAGTACATGTACTGAAATAGAAAAAAATTAAAACAAACACCGAACCCCCTAGTTTAAGGTGAACCATGAATAGTGTTTCTAATGTTTCTATGTACATATCATGTGTCTGAGGTGTCTCCATAGGTGTGAGCATACAGTATTAACAAAATTAATTTCGATTGAGCAAATTATATACTGTACTGTTTTTTTTGTTTTCTTTTTGACCTTATCAAAATTATAACGAAAAATTTCAATTACAGAAAATTTTTAGTGATTATGCATTTTACTAATGATGGACAGTACTGCATTAATTGTAAAAAGTAGGTGAAAAATAATTTCAATGGTGGCATTATTGTAGCAATATTTTCAGGACTATGGGATGAAAATAAATCGGAGCAATTTTTTTTTTTTTTTTTTTTTTTTTTTTTTTTTTTTTTTTAGTGGTAGGGCCGGATATGCCGGCCACTTGGTGTGAGTAGCCAGGTAATTGAACAATGCATTAGCTCTGTATTTGGGCTCTCCTTCACCTGTGGCAACTCAGTGTTGACTACAGTCAAACTTCATGCTAGGAACAAATTGTGTCATTTACCGAATTTGTATTATTTCTCAGAAAGAACAGTGATGTACTGTACTGTACTGTACGTTTTATTTGTAAAGCGTTGGCTATTTCATGCACCACTCATGTTGACACCTAGTGTGCAAGGTTTGGGTAGGTACAAATTTAAAACCAGTGATAAAGCTTTTGAATTGGGCATTACTGTATAACAGCTAATAGGCATGACGAGAATGACACGGAACCAGGTGTGGTTTGCCGAGTCAGGTTACCCTTCGCTGCCACACTTAGTTAAACCGAAACAAACAAAATTCTTTCACATGTGTTAAAGAGAGATCCTTTTGTGATCACTGTTATAGCCAACAAAATACCTGTACACCAAATGGATAATACAAGAGACTTGATAAGAAACTGGAAACATGCCTGCGATTAATGCAAGGGAAAATTTTCACATATAAATTTCTCAGACAAAATCTGCATGATGTGATGTATATGAAGAAGTTAATCTGAGGAGTTTAGCACACACTATTTACCGTATAAGACAAACTCATTATAAACTAGTTTCAGAGAAATTCGTTCACTAGTTTCAAGAGTGTCAGGTTACTCGTTGGTGGTCGAATCTAAATTCCATTTATCTTTATACTGTACTATATTATCTAGGTATTTGTGTTAAAAGGAGTTTGTGTATGAAATGTCAAAAGTAAGCTGTGTTTAATAAAGTATAGTATATGTCTGTCTGTTTCCAACATCTATGCTTTTGTGTGTCTGGAGGTGCCAAGGGGAAGTTGTCTTTACTACTTTCCTCTGCTATTAGTAATTTTTTGGTATTACTGTACAGTGTATAAATTGAATACAGGTACAATTAATAGGGATATATTCTAATATAATAAACCATTTAAATACCTGTATAATTACAGTGTACGGTCTCTCCTCGACTTACTACGGGGTTCCGTCCCGACGACCAGGTCGTAAGTTGAAAAGGCGAAAATAATACATAGAAATTCTAAAATGGGTGTCTCTTTTTCTTCTCAGCACCACGAGAGCTCACTTTTACGCTTGCCAGCCATTTTAAAGGGAATTACAAGAGAAAATTTTGTCAGTACACAGCACGATCACTAACGTCGGGACTCGAAAATACTTAATGTGAAAAATATTTTATACGACCATGGCCGTCGTATGTCCGGGTTGTCGTAAGTCGAATATGTTGTAAATCGAGGAGAGACTGTAGAGTGTAATCATTATCACCCGTTAATTATTTCTTACAATCAGAGTAAAGTAACGAGATAAATTTATTTGAGTACAGTGGTCCCTCAGTTAACAAACACAATTCGTTCCACAGAGTCGTTCGCTAACTGAAACCATTATTTCAATGGGATATTGGGTAATTGGTTCCAACTCACAGAAAAGTACATACTACAAAATAAAGCCAAAAATGCATAAAGTCAGAAACACTCCTAAAATTCCCCTAAATCGCCCTTAAATCACTTTTTATATACTTACATATACTGTACACTCTTACTTTTAAATCACTACTGTAATGTGATACAGGTGATTAATTTGTATCTCTTGTGCAACATATATGACGTTCATATTCAAATTATTCACTGTCTTGCAAGGATTCCAGCAATGCAAATTATATTCTCCTAACTTTAGTCTGTGATATTATATAAGATAAAAACTGTAAGCCTATTGTATAACCATCAAACCCTTGCTGGGAGGGGGGGGGGGGGGAGGGAGGGGTGACAGAGACATGTTTGACAGTTAGCACCGAAGGTCTAATGAAGTATTTATTTGTTTATTTATGTCCTTTAGATTGAGTTTTTGTATTTTGCTTATAAAATGTCATAGAAGTGACCTGGGAGAATATAGTTTACAATGCTGGAATTCTTATAAGATAGTGATTAATTTGAGTGTAAACATATGATAGTTTGCACTAGACAAAAATTTAGTAATCATATTGTACATTATTTTGATTACACATACCATACAGCTTTGCCCTTAGGACAGTGTGTGCATGTAAATGAGTTTCAATAAATGATTAAAGTTACATATATTGAGCCAAAAATAATAGTTGAAAACCTTTATGTAGACAGAACTTGGATGACTAAATTTTAGAATGACCAATAATTTTAATATAAAAAATGCACAAATATTAATGAGCACAATTTTCTTGATATTTACTCCACTGGAAACGAATGTAAACATAGAACAGATTACTGAATTGGCAGACTAGCCCATCAGCTGATCAGCTGATGCTCACAACAAAACGTGTTTGTCGTACGGATTTCATTAATCGAATTGAAGACCTTTATGGTAGGTAATTCGTTAACCGATATTTTGTTAATTGAACCGTTCGTTAACCGAGGGACGACTGTACTGTACTGTACTCAAATATCATTTTTGGGTATCTACTTTTTAAAAAGTGCTAAAACTTTCTAGTAGTTTTACTCCAATACAATTGAAAAAAATAATAATTACTCGTTACATGCCCCAAACAAACAAACAAATAGTTTTAATGTCTGTGGGAAACTAATACAGGTTTATTATATTTTTTTTATTAATTAATTGATGGGTAGAGGGTATGGGGAGACACCACGCAGTCACATACCTAGAGATCTCGTGAGTTGAGGTGAAGTCAGGTTAGGTGGCAGTGGCCATGACAGCGGACTTTCCCTTTGATCTCGTGTCCATTCGCACCTTGACCACCCACCTCACCTAGCCTACCCTCTTATCCTCTCTCCCCCATTGAATTCCCTCTCTTCTCCCCCACCTTTCTGTTTGACATCAGTTGCTCTTTGCATATCCCTGTACCTAAAATGAATTTCAAAGAGGCTGTGATTCTAAAATTCTTTACATACTGTAATTCCATCTAAGATGGAATTATGTAAAGCAATTTAGTATCTATACAAATGTGTGAGACTGGGTGTATTTAAAACTTTGCTTAAATAACTAAGTACTGTACAGGTACCACTGCTCCCCCACCTTGCTAGCACCGGCCAGATGTTACGTGGTACGAAAAATTCGGCCACTCATCAATTAGAATCGAAGAGTAACGTCACCACAGCCACACCCCCAATTAGAGGAACAGTTCACTTCACAGGGCGTCTTAGTCAGACTCAGTCACTATGGAGTCAACAATCATCCACAAACTCCTCAACTGTCGGAGCTAGATAGCTAATTGGCATGCCCAAGGGATAGAATTGAACTACTGAGGTCTTCCCAATATTATGTGACTTATCTCTGAAGCTTAACACCCCACTACCTGCATTTGCTGCTTATGAGCATCTATTTAGTTATGCCCGGCTTATTATTTATTATTTAATTAATTTATTACGCCCCAGGGGGGCGACAAGCGTAGTCACAAGACCATGCGGTCAGACACCAATACATTGGTATTCGTGTCTTGCAGGACACGCCATGACTTGTGATATGGAGACTATATTGATCTGGTTTAGTGACAATGGGAGTTAACACCCACCAAAGTGTGGGTAGCGTACAAGAATTAAATCTAAATTATTACGAATATGTAGGTGGTGACATATTGTGGTTAGTGACTCTCCCTGTGGTAGGAGGTCCCTGACTGTGGGACAGTCAAGGCAATACAGTAATGTTGAAGGGTGTTATCATTGGGACATTTACAGAGTTTACAGGAAGAGAAGTGCGGGTCATCCCCCACCTGAGATACATGCCAGATAGGTCTGCATCCTAACCTAATGCGAGCAGAGACAACATTATGTCTGCGGACCATACGTCCACATTGACAATACTTGTGTGGATAAGGAAAACTTTGATATTAGTGTTGGATGGATATATTTTCAATCTGTTCACTATCCCTGCGATGGATTGTAGGGAGAAGAGCGGCTCTTTTGGTAGGACATTCTGGGCTTATATTTAGGCCTAAAATATCCTGATTGGACAGCCATAATTTTGAGAATCAGTTAATATTGATTAATCTTATAGAAAGAGTTGCAAATAAACACCGTGTAATGCTATGTGTCTTTTATTTTTATCTTTAGTTAACAATTTTTTTATAATTTACTGTGGATTTATTTTAATATTTGGAACAAATAATAATTTTGTTGTTATTTTTTACTTTCAGTGGTTGAGTATTTTAAGAATGAGATACTTTTTTTTACTTCTACTTGAGTACATTGACATTTAGATACTTTTACTTCTACTTGAGTAACATTTTGCCAATGTAACAATACTTTTACTTAAGCAACAAAGTCCAGTAATTTTTTACATCTCTGCTTACAATGGGAAAGACAAAAACAAGAAGGTTAGTTTGGGTTGGTGTCCGCCATGCAATTCACAATAGGCCATGAATGATACTATCCCCAACAACCACCCACAATAGTTTGAATAGATTATAAATACAGTTAACCCTCACTTTACGCGGTTAATGTAACCCGGAGGGTCCCGCATAAAGTGAGAAACGCGTAAAGTGAATAACATAACATATGGGATTAATTGAAATGGAGTCCGGGCCGATCCCCAAACTCCACTTTTTGACGACACACAACTATGTTGTAGTAAAAATATTATCTTAACTTTATGATGGTATGCACACAATTAATAATTAAGAGAAATATCAATAATATTAGGTTTTTTAACACTTACTTTAGTAGAAAAAATGGCTGGGCACACAGGGATGGGCGGTTGGTTCCGAGGCAGAGGGCAGATTACTGGCCCTCACCTGTGTCACTTGTATCAATTGTATCACTATCCACCACAGAGGCTTGCAGGGCCTCTTTGTCAAACTCCCCAAAGTCCATATAAGTCCATATCCTCACCATAATTATCACTATCACTGACTTGGGCCGGCTGTGGTGGGTGGCGGGTGAAGAACTGGTAATGTTTTGATGACTGGGAGACCTTGTGCGCACCATGTTCGCGCCGCTTACACAACATGGCGGATGGCGGGAGGTTTGGATCCAAAAATGGCGCGGCTCGCCAGCCACACTCCGCGTAAAGGGGTACACGCACCGCGGAATGTGAGCATCCTGGGTTCCGGCAGGGCACCGCGTTAACGTGGAAACGCGGAATGTGGGACCGCGTAAAGTGAGGGTTAACTGTATGTATTTTCTTTCTTTATATATTATGTATGTATAATTTGTAGTCTGCATATTATTGGTTACTAATGCCTTATTTAGCAATAATAAAACACTCATTTTTTTGTAGGACATTAAACCCATTTTCCACATTATCATTTCGTACCTCGTTTAGCCTCTCTCTTTCTCTTAACTGCATGAAGACACAAGGTCATGAATAAATTCTGGATTACGCTTGCAGAGTTCCCACTGGGCATGGATGAGGATCAGGAGTTGATGGCTCATCTGCTGGTTTCCAGGTGTAATGACCTGCCATCTAGGAAAGGTGTAATAGGCTATGCATCCTCCACTGCAAGTGTATCATGAAATTCTGAATGGAACTGTACTTAGGTTAAGCAATGTGAAACAGTGCATTAGAGCATTCCATCAGTGGTACACTCTTAACTCTGATTACGTAGAAATCATGTAATGTAGCAGTCACTGGAAGTGATCGGTGGTCACAGGCAAGTGTTTCAACAACAGATTGAGGCCAAATGGCATATCATATGGACATGGCTCTCAAATAATTTGAAGAGAATAGTGATTTACCAGCCTTTGGCCTAGATATTGGAAGTCATTAGATGAACAGAACAAACAATATACTGTACTATACAGTACAGGTACATTGACTCTGAATGGTGAACTGAATACAGAAATACCTGTACATAAGAGATTAGGATCAAGTACCGGTAAATATTTTTGCCGTTTTTGTGTTACTTAAATGAAGATCATGTTACCAGTACACTTTGAACCATTCCAGATATCACTTAAATTGGTAATTTTAGCTAACAACCAATTCAAAATGAAAGGGCCTGCCAGTAAAAAGAATTTGCACTCTTTATTTATTTTATTTTTTTCAGATTTTTTGCCTGGCTTAACAGTAAGGCAATACAGGTAAAGTTTGGGGAGTATGAAGAGTTCAAGAAAGAACTGCTTGTTTCACTTCAAGAAGTCAAGTCTCATGAGGCTGAGTTAAAAAGGGAAAATGCTATTAGGATCCTTGAAATTGGTGTTGGTGTTGGTATGTTTTCCTGTTTAATAATGAAATTATGAAGACATAATGTTGTACAGTACATCATGGAAATAAAACAAATTAGCGATTCAGAAGGAAATTGTTTTACCCAAGGAGGTTGAATGGATGGAGGCGGCACCCGCTGCCTCAAGTGAAGTCACTGAGTGTGACTGATGCCTTGATCAATTTGGCGGTGCTTTTCTCTCAGTGACTTCATTCTCTTTGGTTGATCCCTCTATAATGTGCATAATAAATAAAACAATAGTTCGTAAGTAGCTGTGGCAACTGTGGCCTTGTTGCCCTCACCAAGATGGCGGCGTGGCTTCATGCGTCTCTATTACATAGACAGTGAACACCGCTTCAATCCATTCAACCCCACTTGGTTTTACCTGAATGACGAAGGTTATGATTCAATAACATTTTCTTATACGTATTGTAATAGAATTTATATTTTCACATATGTTTTCAAATTTCTTTTAGGGGCCAACTTCAGTAACTACCCAGATGGCAGTCAACTAATTGTAGTAGATCCTAACCCATACTTCATTAATTACTACAATGAGAACCGTGCCAGGTTTCCAAACATTAAGTCTGAATCAATTATTGTCTCTAAAGGTAGGGAAATTATTTCCTTTTTAGCATTTTCATTTACAAACCATTTAAGTGCCTGTTCTATTGTTACTGTACAGTATTTAGTTTTAGTAGAACGATTTTTGGTGTAAAAAGACTGAGAACATATACCATCTAATCTTTCATCAAAAACACTGTACTGTAATATATAGTCAGTGGTCATCTAGATTTAAAAATAAAATCTAACAGGATTATGGACAGTACTGTTACATTAAATAGAACTTTGTAGATTAACCTATAATTTGTTATGTCTTACCGTGAAAAACTAACTTCTGTGGATTGTATTTGTACTGTATCATCTACCCATGTGCAATAGGTGTTCAGAAAAGAAGAGTGGAGATGCAGAATACAATTTTTTCCGTGAGAAAATGAACAACTGACTTGGTGAGATTCAACCTACTAGTGCCAGTGGACAGTCTGTCAAATTCCCACAACTTTTTTTTGCTTAGCTAATACTGTAGTAGTGTACAGCATCCTTGCAGATAATACTTATACTTCTAACCAAAGGTACAGGTATAGCTGTCCTCTTCACATTTGAAAAAAAATCTGTCTGCCAGATCCATTGTTGGTTTCATTAATTATAAGAGCTTCCAGGTCAAATTTACTGGAAATAATTCTGATCAAGATGGTTGTGCTCCAGTGAATCTTGGAGAGCTATGGCTACAGGTATGGTCAGGGGAAGAGGGGATGATTCCTTCCTTTGAAGAAAATTATTGGTCCGCTTATTAATCTGAAAAAGGGATCTTAAGCAGTTGCAGAAAAGGTTTTCTCACTACCTATGAAATGAAAGCAATGTATTAAGGTATTCTGGTGCATGAGAAAATAAAACGGAAAACAAACAGCAAAGTTGCCATGATTTAACAGACAATCACCATCACATTCACTCTCCTCATCAATCAGATTGAGACAATATGCTTCATTGGGGTAGTGTAACTTTATTAACCAGTCATGAAATTTGTGACTAGAGTTGTGTGTGGTAGTGTGATATGTGCAGTATATATAGCTCCCTTCCAAGTGAAACCTTGCATGTACAGTGATCCCTCGGTCAACGAACGGTTCGATTAACGAAATTTCTGTTGACTAATTGCCTCCCATAAAGATCTTCAATTCGGTTAACGAACAAAACTTCGATTAACCAAATTCTTACGACAAACACTTTTTGTTGTGAGCATCAGCTGATCAGCTGATGGGCTAGTCTGCCAATTCAGTAATCTGTTCTGTGTTTACATTCGTTTCCAGTGGAGTAAATATCAAGAAAGTTGTGCTCTCTAATATTTTTGCATTTTTTATATACAAATTATTAGTCATTTTAAAATTTAGTTAACATATTGATAATATATGCAGTGTAGGGAACTAGTTTTTTGTGTGCCCATCAGCCGCTTGACTCACCCACCAGACGTCAGTTTGGTTTTGTTTACAGTGGAGTGAACATTTATTTTGTTGGTGTCTTGAATATTTTTGCATTTTTACATTAAAATTATTAGTCATTCTGAAATTTAGTTAACATATTGATAATATATAGTGCAGTGTTGATTTAAATAAAATAATCTTGAATTACACCTTGTGAACTTAAAATTTTATTGGTGAAATTACTGCATCAAGCATGGGTTCACTGAAAGGTGATTTCTCCTCCATCCCCACTTCCTTCTGTTCTCCCTCCTCCTCCACCCCCACTTCTAATTCCCATCATCATCATCAATCAGGAACCTTCTACATACACATCTCAAAGTAGGTGTACTTTACTGTATTTTTTTTTATTATTAATTTGTATGTACTTTTTTGTGAGCTGGAACTAATTACCCAATATCCCATTGAAACAATGGATTCGGTTAACGAAATTTTCAATTAACAAACGACTCTGGAACGAATTGTGTTCATTAACCGAAGGACCACTGTATTTCCCATTCCATTATAAATTTGGTTTTGGGCAATCCTTAAGAATAATTCCAACTGTTCTAATGAACTAATTACAACCTTTTATTGTATAATAAGCAACAGCCAAGGGGAAATGTCATCTTCAGATGATTGATATTTAATAAATCTGTATGATTTATTTAGAAATTTATTTATTTGTAGCACAGGACTATTTCTTAGTGTTTTTTTTTTTTTTTATTCCTTAACCTACAGGTTTATTTCTCTTATCTTTCAGGTGAAGACATGGATATGGTACAGAGTAACAGTGTAGATGTTGTGGTGACAACCTTGGTGCTGTGCAGTGTGAATGATGTTGCCAAGGTTATCAGCCAAATCAAAAGAGTCTTAGTACCTGTAAGTAGATAATTTTGTCAAAGAACTATTTTCTTATACATTTACACCCAATATGTCTGTTTTATAGCTAAGGGACATTGTTGTCATCCATGCTGGGGAACTATTTGTTAGGTTTTAACTGGATATTTTTTGTAATTCAGCTAATCTTTCATTTTTTCATAGATTACTTGTAGTTTGAAACTTTGTAGGAATCATCTTTACCTTTGAGAGATGTGCTTGAGCTTTTTTTTTGTATCACAGGGTCAACAGATATTTGTTGGTAAAATTCAATTTTGAAAAACATCTTGTCACTGTAACTAGTCTTGCCATTTTGGATGAGGATAGATTTTATACTTGGAAGGAATTGTCATTACCACTCAGAGATGTGTACCAGATATGTGCTTTTTTGTAGTCTCTAGGTCAAAGATTAATGTAATACGTACTGTTATTAACCTAGTTGACTGGCCTGCAGTATTGTGTTACTATTCTTTTTACCAGGTACAGTACTGCATTGAGATAAAGACTTGTAAGAGTGAAACCAATATTAACAAGAAAATATCCAAGGGCTCAAAAGACTGCCAAGTTTGTGAGTGAGATACAAGGACAGTACTGTTTTGGGGTTAGACACCTCTAAAGCCGAATTATTTACATATTTTCATTATTTATCGAGTTACATTATATTTAATTTTTTTTTGCCTCTATTTTAAATGAAAATATAAAGAGTAAAAAAAAAAGATTTATCATAGATCAAGGATACCCAAGATTGGTCACGGACATAAGTTTGAGTGGTGTACAGTCACTCATAAAAGTTAATAATAATAATAATTAACGGTTTATTAAGATAACATGGCATCCCGAAGGCTGAAAATATACAATGAACAGAGATGATAAGTTACATATGGTAGAATTGGGAGTGGGTCACTTACTGACAAAAGCTTTCAATACAGAAACATAAGAAACAGTCAACTTATAGATCTACTGTAGATCTGGTACTGTGGGAGCTGGTCTGTAGACATTCTTGTGACCTGATGTCGGCGCCAAGCCTGGCTGTTAAGCCGCTACCTCACTACAGCTGCAGATGCATCACGTGGTCCGGGTAGGTCCTCCAGCTCACGCAGGATGTTGGATATGATTCTTGTTCCTCATGTGATGGAGTTAGGAATTCATAGTTCCTCAACTGGGTGGAGTAGAGAGACCTTACTTCTCTCCTGGTGTAGCTTGGAGTATTTCTTGGGTTCTCATCTAGTGTTGGTGCTGGCGAGTTTACCACAGGCTGGGTGTGTCACGTCAAGGGTCAGGTCAACACTGGCTGCTAAGCACAATTGTTACTAACATTTGTTTCTTTCTTTCGAGTGGGGGTTCGTGTGTGTGTGTGTGGGCCAGTCCAGTTCCCACCTCTTTCTGGACGGCGAGTCTGTGTATAGCGCTGTGACAACGCACACACGCAAACACACGGCAGAACTGTGTCTTTTATGTACTCAGGTCAGTCAGGATTATGTTTGTCAATCAGTTATTATTGTTAATCATAATCAGGTTACACATTCAGTGTTGTATGATAAGATATGAAGGTTAGAGCCCCTTTGATATCTAAGTATTAATTAAGCAGCAGAGACGATGGTAGTGCAGGTCGAGGTGCATTCCAATCCGTTCAAAAATTTTCTTCGTATCCACTTGAATATTATTGTAAACTGTTAAGAGTTCAACTCAGACAGTATCTACCATTAACGTAGTATAATATATCTTATTCGTATATTCCTCTATATATCCAACGCAAACCCATTCTAAATACAGTAATAGGTAATAAAACATTTGAAGTAGACGAAGACTCGAAACAATGAGCAGTGAAGCGGTTGGCCAACGTCGTAATGGAACAGTCCCGAGTCTAAGGCAACAGTCTACCTGAGGAAACACACCAAGCAGGTAAGAAACCTTTCATGTAATAACTAAAAGAAAGTATTGAAGTAGGTCTATTGCCATATATTTGTAATATTATATGCCACCCCCCTCCTCACCCTCTATCTTATTGCTTCGTCTTCACATATCGAAGCATCTCATGGTTCATGACAATTTTAACCATCATATGCTGTCACACAAATGCAAATGTGTAAACATTATATGACATAACACAACATTTGCATAGACAAATATTCCTGTGAAACAACAGGTCTTAATTGAACACACACAGTTCCAACAGTTTTACCGTGTATGTTCGTGTGTGAGTTGTCCCGTGCCCAGAGACCTGTCATCCAGAAAGAGGTGGGGATGGGATTCACCCACACACACGGAGACCCCCACGAACTTTTATGAGTGACTGCACATAGCAAGTGCTTGGTGTGAGCGAACTGTGGAATACTGGGGGTAGGAGAGCAGCAGGATGGCAGCAGTACAGATGATGTCAGGTGAAGGAACAATTTTCTGTACAGCATTTTTCTTAGCCATCCACAGAAATGAGTTCAGTATCGTTTCCATTCATTGACCATGGAAAACGGTGATGTGTGATGAAGTTTGGTGATAAAAGGTATTGCATGATGACATCAGTGGAATCTTCCCCAACACTTTGTGTTCACTGAATACACCTTGCTCAGTGAGACATCCATTAGCATGTGTACTACCATCCTTGACCACCGAAGGGTCGAGACGTGCCTGGCGCTCCTCTCCGAGCAGCCAGGTCAACTGTTGTGTTGGCCCATACCAGCCCCCTCCCCTGAACCCTCCTCCCCACCGGAATGTCAACATGTTCTCGCCAGAAGTTGCTGTTAATTTAGGAAAGGAATGGAACCAGTGTTAAACAGAGGTGAACAGTGGTGAACGGTGCTTAAGTCAGTGAGAACAACTCAACAGTAACAGTCGTACCCGGGTTGACCTTCACAGAGTGAGGTCCCAGGTACCCAGTGATAGCGGCCCGTGAGACCCAACAACCAGCGATGTGTTAATCCGTCTACGATAGGAAGGCCTGGGACCACACCTCACTCATATAACACCATCTGTGAGGCAATTACTACACCATGTCAGGCCCCTCATAACACCATATGTGAAGGAGTTACTACACCATGTGAGGCCCCTCATAACACCATCTGTGAGGGAATTACTACACCACGTGAGGCCCCTCGTAACACCATCTGTGAGGGAATTACTAGACCACGTGAGGCACTTCATAACACCATCTGTGAGGGAATTACTACACCACGTGAGGCCCCTCATAACACCATCTGTGAGGGAATTACTAGACCACGTGAGGCCCCTCATAACACCATCTGTGAGGGAATTACTACACCACGTGAGGCCCCTCATAACACCATCTGTGAGGGAATTACTACACCACGTGAGGCCCCTCATAACACCATCTGTGAGGGAATTACTACACCACGAGAGGTCCCTCATAACACCATCTGTGAGGGAATTGCTACACCACGCCAGGTCCCTCATAGCAACATCTGAGGGAACTACTACACCACGTGAGTTCCTCCTAACACCATCTGGGAGGGAGTTACTACACTACATGCTTGCTGTTCAACACCTACATTAATCTGTATGTTCACTGTATGTTCCTTTACCTTTCTCTAATGAAGGCTTTTGTTAAACCACCAATGTATGTAATAAGTCATTTATGTCCAATGTATATTTTCAGCCTTCGGGCTGCAAAACTTTTTCAATAAACCGTCAATTATTATTATTATTATTATTATATTCACTCAGTTTTTCTCGACTAGGTCCAATTTTGTGCCACGCACTGACATTCATAGACTTCAATATCAAATCATTCACAGCTACTGTACATGATGGAGAAAACAGTAATTACAGTATTACCCCGCTTTACGCGGTTTCACTTTACGCGATTTCTCATATAAGCGGTGCCTCGCCAGAACCGAACTTTCACTTTCCGCGGTTCATCTACCCATATACGCGTGAAGTATAATTTTTTTTTTTTTTTTAGCTCATAAAATTCATACAAATTACCCAGCCAGAATATAATTTACATTGCTGGAATTCTTACAATTTGATGATCATTTTGATTATAAACATCATAGATTTTGCATTAGACATACAAATTTTAGATCTAATGTTTACTCTGAGTAAATACCGTACGTTATATTTTGTGCAAAATATATGACATTTATATTCAAAATATTCCTGGTCTTACAAGGAATCCAGCAATGTCAATTATATTATCCTAACTTTAGTCTGAGGTATTATTTATTACTAAAAAGGTAAATATTCTGATTTTTCCACACATTTATCTGGTAGGGAGGGACCGACCGACCATCTGGCAGGGTGTGAAGATTATATTTTTTTTTTATTAACTGAAGATATTTGTTTTAGCTCATAAAATTCATACAAATTACCCGGCCAGAATATAATTTACATTGCTGGAATTCTTGCAATATGATGATCATTTTGAATATAAACATCATGGATTTTGCATTAGACATACAAATTTTAGATCTAATGTTTACTCTGAGTAAATATGTTATCTTTTGTGCAAAATATATGACATTTATATTCAAAATGTTCCTGGTCTTACAAGGAATCCAGCAATGTCAATTATATTATCCTAACTTTAGTCTGAGGTATTATTTGTTACTAAAAGTTAAAATTAGTTTTTTCACCCAACATTTCTCTGGTAGGGAGGGAAGGTGAGGGGGTGGGTTGGGACCGACCGACCATCTGGCGCTGTTGGAAGAGGGGGGAGGCAAGTTGGGGTACTTTGATTGACAGATAGTGTCGTGAAGAATGTTTTATTTTTTATTAACTGAAGATATTTGTTTTAGCTCATAAAATTCATACAAATTACTGAACCAGAATATAATTTACATTGCTGGAATTCTTGCAATATGATGATCATTTTGAATATAAACATCATGGATTTTGCATTAGACATACACATTTTAGATCTAATGTAATAATTTGGTTTACACAAAGCAAGTATTTTATCTTTTGTGCAAAATATATGAAGTTTACATTCAAAATATTCCCTGACCTGCAAGGAATCCAGAAATGTCAATTATATTATCCTAACTTTAGACTGAGGTATTATTTATTACTAAACGTTACAATCTAGTGTTTCACCCAATCATTTCTCAGAGAGGTTGGGGCCAGTGAGCTGGGAAGAGGGGGGGGGGGGGGGATTTGAGTCTATTATTTGAATGGACATTAACCTGGCGACTGTATTTCTCTTAAATATCAATTGTGTGAGCATACCATCATAAAATTTAGATGTTATTTTTACTACAACATAGGTATTGTGTCGGAAAAAGTGGAGTTTGGGGGTCGGGCCAGTCTCTATTGGAATTAATCCCATATGTTCTGTTGTTCCATTTACGCGGATTTCACTTTCCGCGGTACCCTGTGGGTTCAATTGACTGCGTAAATCGGGGTACTACTGTACATAAAATGTTTTCTTTTGCAGGAAAGTTGCTTGTTCAAATAAGAGTAAAAAGAAAAAACATGATACTGTGTTTACATTCATAAGGAAATGTATTCTATTTGAAAATGTTTTGTACTGTGTTACTGAATGGAATTTTATATTTTGGGTGTATGCAATGTATGTTTCCTGTCTTTGTGTTCACCAATTTACATAGTCAAGCTAACTTTGAATGGGTACCTGACTAGTTGGGATGTGAAGGTGGTCAAATTTTGTGCCAACCACATTGCCTCCTAGAGCATCGAGGCTTAGTACTCTTGAGCCTCCTAGAGCACCGAGGCTTAGTACTTTAGAGCTGTATTCACATTGCCCTCAACTGGTCGTCAGGATACATTAATAAATGTGTTAAATTAGAGAAATCCTATTTTTGACAGTAAACATTTCTTTTCAGGGTGGTAAATATTACTTCTTAGAACACATCCAAGAGTGGGACACAAAGGGGCATGGGACTCGTTATCATCTTCAGAATTTTCTGACATGGTTCAGAATATGGCCAGTTGTGTTTGACGGATGCTGTTTAAACCGTGACCCTCTCCCAATAATAAATACTGTAGGGTTCTCAGATGTCTCTGCTGAAAAGGTGTATGCACCCATACCAGTTGCTTTTATGGTAGTAGTTTCCCCTCACTTACGAGGAATTGCCACTAAATAGCTCATAGTTCACATAACATTATAATACTGCACTTGTAAATTTTTTAAATAACCTGTACAGTATATAAATTCCCATGTTGAAGATATAAAGTACTACAGCTCCTCCCCGACTTACGACGGGGTTAGGGACCCAAATCCAGGTCATAAGTCGGAAATGCTTAAATAATACGTAGCAAATCTAAAATGGGTGTCTCTTTTTCTTCTCAGCACCACAAAACTCTCACTTTTAAGCTTGCCAGCAATTTTAAAGTGAATTACAAACAAAAAGTTTGTCTGTGTACTGACTTTGGGACCGAAAATAAGTAATTTGACCAAATTTTGATACGACTGAGGCAGGTCGTAAGTGCGGGTGGTCGTAAATTGAGTAGGTCGTAAGTCGGGGAGGAGCTGTATATAGCTATACAGTATTTAATTTATTTTGGTATTAATTGAACTCTGTATTTTATTTCCTGTTAAAGTAGTGTTATAGATTAATCCATCTAAGCAAAATCTATTACAGTACAAGTGTCCTATTCTGTAGTGCAGGAAAATATCAATCCATATGCAAAATACAGTACAGTGACCCCTCGGTTAACGAACTCAATCCCTTCCAGAAGGTCGTTCGTTAACCGAAAAGTTCATTAACCGAAACCATTGTTTCAATGGGTTTTTGGGTAATTGGTTCCAGCTCACCGAAAATTTCCTAAATTCAACAAAAATGGTAGAAAATTTCACTTACCTTGAGGTGTGCATGTAAAAGGCTCCTGAATGATGATGATGATGATGATGGGAATTAGAATGGGGGTGGAGGAGAAGGAAGAAGAAAAGGCATTGGGGTGGAAGAGAAGTCACCCCATGGCACCATTTCATCCGTAAAATTTTAGTTCTCTTGGTGTATTTCAAGATTATTTTCTTTAAATCAACACTGCACTGCATTATATATTGTCAATATGTAAAATATATTTCAAAATGACCAATAATTTGCTTGGAAACACAGAAAAAAAAGCGTTTAGTTGAAGAGTCTCAAGCAAGATGTTACCTCCAGTGAAAACAGAGAGAGACTAACGCCTGTCTGGTGTGTTAACAGGCTGGATGGCACACCAGAAACTAGTTTCTTTACCTTCAATTATGTTCAATAATTGTTAAAATGACTAAAAAAGTTAATATTAAACTTTTAAAATTATTGAATAGTATAAACTTCTTGATATTTACTAAAATAGTAAGGAATTTAAGCCCTAGAACCGATTAATGTATTGGCGGACTGATACTAAAGCTGGTTGCCCGGTCAGTGCAAGCGAAAACATGTTGAGGTCGGTTCGTAAGAAATTCGTTAACCGAATTTTTGTTCGTTAACCGAATTGAAGATCCTTATGGAAGGCAGTTCGTTAACCTAAATTTCGTTAACCGAGGCGTTCGTTAAATGAGGGGTCACTGTACATTGTGTTTTGCAATTCAGTACTATATTGTATTTGATGGAAAATTGATACAGTACAGAAATTTAAGATTTAATATTTGTTCTGCTATTTGATAATGGTGATTAGACTATGGTATGAGAATCAGTAATACTGTATATTTTATGGACTAATTTTATTATGCACCGGGGTATTCATCCCCAAATTTTGCTGCCAGGTTGTAGGTAGTAGGCAGCTATCAAACAGGGAGGTACTCCCGCCTGGGAAGATATTTGAAGCATAATTGTTGGGTCGTACCAATATCAAGTCAGAGCTGCAGTAACACCACTTTATTTGAAGTAGGTTTCAACCTGGGAATCAACATACAATAAACAAACTTGCAAACACAAATATAAAATATACATTAGATCCAGAAATATTTAACAAGAATCTTTTCATTTTTAATGTAATCTATACTGTTAATGAATAATGCTCCAATAAAAAATAATGTTAACTTAAACTCACATCATAACCCTCCAAATCAGCACAAACCCAACACAAAGCTCTCCAGTCCGTCCAGCCAGCGACCACAAGGGACAAAATGTCAAGTGGCCCACATACACTGAAAACAATACTTTAATCCTATGAATTTGCTTTATACAATTACGATATATATTTCTGATAACTCTTGCTTACAAAGAATATCCAAACAATAATCAATATATATTGTATACCAAATAGCAAAATTAACTTACATGTACCGAATATTAAATTTTCTTGTCAGAAAGTACATTACGACAACCGCCACAACGATGTCGCCTGTGTCTGAAGAGACAAATGCCTGCTTACATGCGCAACAATAATTTTTAAACAAAATACATTTATTTTAGTACAATAAATTCTTACATCCACAATATTTATACAATACCAAACAAATATATATTTTTACACATCACATATCTCATCAGACCCTGTATGATGATACACTCCTTGCCAGCAAAGAAACTATTGATCTTCAATGGGTAATAATACAACTAATCACTGAGTGGATCTCTTGACTGTAACATCTTCAAATCCTTTATAAGTAGGTCCTGGTGTTTGTGACTTATAGCATACAGTTACTCAGGGTCGGATTCAGGAGTGGGCAAAGTGGGCAGCTGCCCAGGGGCCTCCACATGTGCGGTAGTAGCTATATCAGGGCTGGTCGACTTGAAACCACATGAACGACTCCAGTCATGTCTCACTTTTGTGTGTGTGTGTTTGTGTTGGGAATTTGTACACTATCAATAAATATACAGTTAATTAAAAATTTCTCAATGTTCTAATTTCCTCAATATAACTGCATATGGCTTCAAAATACTCCAAAGAAGTGTTAAAATTTTAAAATTTAACCGGGAGCCCCCCCTGGAACTCCCAGATGTTTAGGCTTGCTTCACTCACCACCCCACCCTCTTGGGTAGTTATAATGAGGGGGGCCTCCACAAAGAGGCTGCCCATGGGCCTCCACAGGTCTAAATCCGGCACTGCAGTTACGTCTCTTATGAAACCATCTTGACCAGGTTCAGTTGTTATTACTTGTGCTAACTTCCAAGCTCCTCGCACATTATTGCTATCTTGTACTAAAACTAAATCACCTACTCTAAGATTCCTTTTTACAGTGTGCCATTTTTGCTTTATTATAAGAGTTGGAAAGTAGTCTCTGCCACTTTTTCCAAAAAGAAGTACTGTAACAACTTTATCTATAAACTTCAATCTACCTTAGTGGTCAGTACTATCAGCCCAAGGTCCCATTGATGCACGAGCTGAGGTACGTCCAAGTAATAATTCATTAGGACATAGATATTAACCAAGGTTTACATCCGAGTCTGACCTATAGGTCTCTGGTTAAGTAAATTCGCTACCTCAAACATTGTTGTTTGAAATTCACCAAAAGTAAGTACATTATCACCATTCAACATTGTCAATGACCTTTTAATCAATTTAATCAGTGATTCGCTGCACCCATTTTGCCAAGGAGTGTTGGAGGATTTATTAAAAACCTAATCCACGTCATTATTTGCACCATAATTTGTTACATCAGACCAAATCCACTTACTTGTCATGTCTTTAATTTCCTTGTTAGATGCCACCAGCTGTGTACCTCTACCAGAGTATATGGTTCCAGGAAAGCCTCTAAGTGAAACAAATCTCTTAAAAGTCATCAAAAAATCACTGGTGCCATATCCATCAACCAAATCAATATACACGGCCCAGCTTACTAAACAATTGAAAATTATACCATAAGCCTTTCCGTATGTTCTACGGTTTACATTGTCTCTTATCTTGAATGGCCCAAAATAACCCAGCGAAGTATAATAAAATGGGGGAGATGGTTTCAACCTTTTATTTATTACTTAATCCTTTTTTTTTTACCTACTTTTGGACTCATTTTCTTACATTTTCCACATTTATATTTTACTGTTTTAATTATCTTTCTAGCTCGTGGGACCCAGAATTTATTTTACAATTTAGCTAAAGTTACCTCAATAGCACCATGGTCAATATTATTCAAGTATGAAACATATAATTGTGTAAAGGGGTGATTATTAAGCAGAAGCACAAAAGAGTCCTTATTCCAGTTCATCTTGAGCCAATTTTCAATTCAGCTTCCCACAGTAATTACTCGGTTCTTATTCATTGTAGGATCTAATCTGTTAAACCTTTTAGACCAATAATCTGAGATTTCCTTTTGTAAATATTTACTCCACAAATTTTCTGTTTCATTAATGTCATTTGTCGTTGGATCTGTACATATTTCCCTTAATGATCTTTTCTTACATTCTGACAATACTCTACTTGTTACCCTCAATAGTTTTTTATAACAACTGAATCCTTCTATCTTAATTACATCAAGGTTTACTTCATATGATTTGATTTCAGTTTTACAAGCCATGGTTACACCTATCATATCAGGTAAATCTTCCTCACAAAATTGAGTAATTGGCCATGAGTTTATTGATTGTCTCAAAAATTCAGGGCCCCTTTGTCATATCGATTCATTACCAAGTTTCTCAATGTTAGTTGGGCTCATTAGCAAGTCTGCAGGATTGTTTTCTGATGCTGTCCACCACCAATCCTTGGGATTACTTTTTATTTTGAATTTCATTAATCCTAGTACCCACAAAGGATTTAAATTGAAAGGATTCCTTTTGTATCTGTGCTCTTAATATTGATGAATCTACTATATGCATTACAGATTCAAACTTCCAATCAAGCTCCTTCTCAATTGTTTTCCTGATACGACATGCAGTTAGTGCTCCCATTAATTCTAGTCTGGGGATTGTCATTTGTTTAATCAGTGCAATTCTGTTTTTTGCCATGATAAGCCTTGCTTCATATTCCCCGTTAGGAAATTGAAAGCGCACGTAAGCACATGCCCCATATGCCTGCGAGCTAGCGTCGGAAAATATGATCAGCGAGGTTTTACCTTCTACAGAGTAGGTTTCATTATTCTAGTGCATTTAATTTCTTCTAAATTAAAAAGATTAAAAAAAATCCTTTCCACTTATTCCACATTATATCAGTTACAGGTATGTCCCAATGGGTAGACTTTTCCATATTTTCACCTAAAATTTTACTCTCAATAATCATTTTTCTCATCAATATTTTAGCTTGTAATGTAAAGGGGCTCACAAATCCTAATGGGTCAAATATTGAAGCAATTTAGCTCAAAATCATTCTCTTGGTGAGTTTTCTTGGCATTTCTGTGTCAATTTGTTCCTTGCTTAAATTTGGCTTTGAGTGGATTTTCTTACATTTACTGTACTTGAAAAATTTACCTTTACCTTGTAAAAGAAATGGTCACCTTTAGGATCCCAGGATAAACCTAAGACCTTCTCACTGTCAGTATCCATTATTTGGACATTACCATCATAATTGGGTTTCTCCTTACCAGACATAATCCACTGTTTTATCTTGAAGCTACCTAGAATTACTTCAGCATCCTTCATTAATTTACAAGCATTTTCTTCACTATCTGTAGACTGCACAATATCATCAACATATGAATTTTTTATTATCATTTGAGCAGCATCATTATATTCTGACAAACACATGTCCGCTGTACGACTTAAGGCCAACATTGAGATTGCATCTGAAGGACGAACCCCAAAACAAACGGATGTTAAAACATAATGATCAGGCGGTTTGTGTATGTCAAGATCTCTCCACAAAAACGTGTGGGTATGAAATTCACTCTCTGCTAAGTTTATTGTGTTGTACATTTTTGAAATGTCTCCAATAATCACAACCTTCTCTTGTCTCATCCTTAATAACACTCCCAACATACTGTTTAATAGGAGGGGGCCTGTAGCCAAGTAATTATTTAATCTATGACCCATATATGATGCAGAAGCATTGTATACAATTCTAATTGGAGTAGACACAGACCTTGGTTTTATTACTTCATGGTGGGTTAGATAGTGGATTGGACCCTTGTGACTCCTTAATTCATCTTCTTTAAGTTTTCTAGCTATACCTCTTGTGATCACGTCTTCCATTTGCTCTTGGTATAAATTGGCATGCTCTTTACCTAATTTTGACAGTCTAGTTTCAGTAGATTATAGACATGATATAGCACTGGCATAATTATTGGGAAGATTTGCTGGATTTTTTAGCCAAGGATACTTTGCAACAGTGGTGTATGGTGGGTATTGAAACAGGATGTGCTGAGCATTATAACAAGGTAAAGACTAAACTTTAAGTTGTATAAAATAAATGACATACTTATAAAAGGTAGTATACTATGCATATAAACAGCATAGAGAAATGCAAAATAGAAGAAATTATTGTTGGTATACATATATATATATATATCAGTACTGTAGGGCAATTTAAACAAAAATATATTTTACTTTGCCATTTTATTTATACATTAGTTCTATTCTTTTTTTGCTATGTTATGTGATGTAAATCGATGTAGGATTTTTAATGCTAGATGCGATTGTATTTCTGAAAACTCAATTTCCACCGAGTTGGGGGTACAGCCCAGGTCAGAAGGCATACAACCACAAAATAATTACTATATGACAAAACTTTTATTTATTTATTTTTTTTACTGAGTTGTGGTCATGGCTGTGATAAAGGCCAACCAGGGAGTGTAGTACTGTGCCTTTAGTTAAATCAGTTCATAGTGTCATCAGTGACTGCGGAAGAGGTTGTAAATAACTTAAAGTGAATACAAATTGGCAAGCAAGCTGGAAAGGCACCACTGCCAGCTGAAACCAAGTCGTGTTATAGGTGCCACAGAGTCATTAAATTATATTTTGTTTGTGTGCTTTCTCATGGATTGAAACTGTGCCTACGTTACACCATTCACAGGGACATGCAGTGTACACAGTGTTAGCACAAAGAGATACTGTATAGTCGTTGATGAGAACAGGGGTCGGATACTCAAAACACCTCATAAGTTACGTATATTAGCGAGATACAGTACCATATATTGCAGACTCCTCACAGTCCCGTAAATTTAGTATGATCAAAATTTAATTACAGTTCCGTAAGCAGTTCGTAAGTTATCTTAACTCAAGTGTTTACCCTGTAAATTCAGTTCTCTTGTCGGAAGGTAGATGGCAGTGCAGGAGCAAGTTGGCCAATCAGCGCTCAGTCAACAAAATCATCAACCAATCACAAGAGAAGGAGAAATCAGCTGAGAGCGATGCACGTAATATTAGTTTGTAAACAAAAGATGGAAGGACAACCACCTGAAGAAACGACCAAATTTTAGTGAGACAGAAGTATACGCCATGGTGTGTGAAGTCGCCAAAAGAAAGAAAATAATTTTAGGGAAGTTGGACTCGAGATGTACACTCAAATTGAAGAATCATGCCTGGTAAGAAGTAGTAAAGGCAGTGAATATTGTGGCTCGAATTCCCCGCAATGTTGATGAAGTCAGGCGGAAGTTTTCCGATTTACGTGTAAGCGTGAAGAAGAAAGCAGCACAGGATAATAAATATACTGGGGGAACAGGTAAGTCATAATATTGTTAGCCTAGATATTGATTGCCACTCTGAAACAAACTTAACTCTGTTTTTTCTGAGGCGTGCTACGATTTGAGATGGTTGTAAACTCAAGGAAGTAGTGTATGGTGGCTCTTCATCATGAATTAATACACTTATTTTCCTTATATGAGCACATTCATTAAAAGAAGCATCATTCTTCGAAGTTTGCCTTGTGAGTAATTAGTAAAAACTGTACCGCCGATAAGTGAACTCAAAGGCTAGTCGGTATTACTGCTAATAATTGCCCCACAACTTTTGGATTTTCATAATATACCTATCATATACTTGTTGAGACAACTTTAAGACACTAGTCATTGTGTCGCAAATGACGTGGAACAGATATTTAATATTCTTCTGGGTGGTCCAGGGTGACGGAGGCCTCCCGTTGGTAAGGAAGTTAGGTTTGGTTACTGTTATGAACTACATATTAATAATTACGTTATTTCCGACGGTAATGAACGTCATAATATGTAGCTTACCATAGAATTCCTCATGTTTTTTTGTTTTTTATGTCATTAATTTTGAGTCATCAAATGATTTAAATTCATATTTGGTATACAGTTGGTCCTCGTATTACGCGGTTAATGTAACCCGGAGGGTACCGCGGAAAGTGAGAAACGCGTAAAGTGAATAACATAACATATGGGATTAATTGAAATGGAGCCCGGGCCGATCCCCAAACTCCACTTTTTGACGACACACAACTATGTTGTAGTAAAAATATTATCTTAACTTTATGATGGCATGCACACACAATTAATAATTAAGAGAAATATCAATAATATTAGGTTTTTTAACACTTACATTAGTAGAAAAGATGGCTGGGCACACGGGGATGGGCGGTTGGTTCCGAGGCAGAGGGCAGATTATTGGCCCTCACCTGTATCACTTGTATCAATTGTATCACTATCCACCACAGAGGCTTGCAGGGCCTCTTTGTCAAACCCCCCAAAGTTCATATAAGTCCATATCCTCACTATAATTATCACTATCACTGACTTGGGCCGGCTGTAGTGGGTGAAGAACTGGTAATGTTTTGATGACTGGGCGACCTTGTGCGCACCATTTTCGCGCCTCTTACACAACATGGCGGGAGGTTTGGATCCAAAAATGGCGCGGCTTGCCAGCCGCTCTCCGCATAATGGCGTTCACGACCGCGGAATGTGAAAATGTTAGGTTCTGGCAAGGCACCGCGTTAACGGTGAAACGCGGATTGTGGGACCGCGTAATAGGAGGACCAACTGCACATTAATATGCAAATCTTACTTTGCTAGGCTTATAGGCAATGATGTTCTATCTTATGAGTTTACAATTTTTTTTCTAAAAACATAAATATATTTTTAATTAGAATATTTTAAGCATACCCTAAACATAGACTTAAATCAAACTATTATATATTTCTTTCCAGAAGAAGAAAGAGAACAAACCCCCCGGACCCTCAGAAGCTAGGTTTACGGCTATTCATTCAAGAGAGGAATCTAGGTTTAGGCCCGTTCAAGAGAAAGAGGATTCTCTAACCATCGTGCTGACTGAGGATATACAGGAACATGATATAACAGTACCCATTGTGCTTTTAGAACCTGAAACTTCATCACATCAAAACATTCAAGAGTCTTCATCACCCAGAACATCTGTTGCAGAAAGATGTACCTCAAGCAAGACTAGTAAACCTCTTGCTGCTACCACGGAACAGCGAAGTAGGTCTCATACCCCTTCTGCCACAGCTTATGATAACCAGACTAGGTCAACTGTAACTGGTGATTCCACTAATGGACTGGGTTCACCTCCAATACCAAGTACAAGTCATAGTAGGAGCAGAAGTGGCAGCTGGCCACGAACCTCTTCTGCCCTAAAAGATCCAAATCTTATTCCAGAGGTGCTTCATGTTCAGTCACAAATGAGGGACAGTTTAGTAGAGCTTGTTAATTCTGTTCAGGAAGGTGCCACCAAAATTTCATCAAACATGGTTAAACCTGTAGCTAACAATGAGTGCATTGCATCTGCACTGCAAACCATTGCAAAAGCTGTGCAGTCAAAAAATCCAACCCCATGATGCTGTGTTTAGGGTATGTGTAGTTGTTTACTTCTAGAAGTCCTTTACTTTTGGTAAATGTGATATTAGCATATTTGAAAAGTCATCAAACACTTATTATAATTTTTCCTTTGAGTGATTCTTGTGAAAGAAGACAGGGCATGTTAAATAATTTTGTAACTTTCACTTGCACCCTCTATTAGTCATGAGAATTTAACATGAATATTAACCTCTCCATAAGCGAGTTAAAATCACAATGTTAAGTGAAAGAAACACACTTGCTACTTAATAACACGTGTTGCAGTGCTCCTACAGATAATGTTTACCCAGGTTTTGGGTAAAAGTTCATACCGTAATCAAATGTATAGCTTTGAAACCAGAATCATGTACTTATTTTTGTTTTTTAAAGGTTCCTTTACTGTATTTGGTAATATGTAGTTAATTTCCAGTTCAACCTGTTTTAGTGATTATTTTATGGTTATGATTCAAGTAGGTTGAAACTGAAATAATGTTGCAAGTTCACCAACAGCCTACTGTAATCACTAGGGCCCGGATAGTTATGCATTTGCATATTTCATATGCAAATGCATATTTTGCGTGATTTCTATGATAAGTGCATATTACCTAGGTAACTGCATATAAATGCATATTTTGGTAAAATATTCATCTGGCAGTATCTCTTTGTTGCCACTGAATGAGCACACGTGGTACTGGGAGGTGAAGTGAGGTGTGGTTAGGTGAAATGAGGTGAGGTCACGTCGCTTTAATCTGTCGTTTCCACACCTGGTCATGACTCATTGGTATTTCTGGGTTAACCCCACCCCCTGACTGTTGTTGCTGCAGCAGAGTGGACTAGTGAGTTAGTCAGTCAGGAACAGTGCTGCTGCTCGTGAAAGTGCCGAAAGTACAAAGAAACCAAAATGAAGTGCTGAGATCATATGTAAAGGAATTTGATGCATTTACTACTGATGTATGAAACATGCACCAATCGTCTCGTGTGATGTAGAAAGGGTGTTCTCAGAATATAAAGCTATGCTGACAGACAACAGGAGGGGTTTTAACTTTGAGAACTTACGCCACCATGTCATCATCAAATGCAACCACAATCTGTAATGTCTGAAAATATGTCAGTCTATAATGTAAATACATGTTCATATATATTTTTTGAAGCACTTTCACATATATATGTTAAATTCATTACGTATGTTGGTTAATAAACATTAACATAAGTTTATATTAACTATTTTGTTTTCGTATGACCTGCATTCTTGGCTTTATAAGTGACATTCTTTAGTGCATATAAATGCATATTTCCCCTGTTTTTAGTGCATATTTGCATGCATATTTCATGGTTTTTTAGTGCATAACTATCCGGGCCCTAGTAATCACTGCTATTTACCACATATGAACTTTTCCACAGAGCCCAGTTGTTGCATTGGTTCTTTCTGAAGGATGTGCGGCCTCATGCTAAATTGTATAGCTTAAAAAGCCAAGAGTGCTATTTTGTTTTCTTTATTACTTATAGTAGTACAGTATTTGGTTACAAGTTTATTTTAATATATTGATGCAGCATCATTCTATTCATGAGAGTTCCTAGAGTAATTTTAGACATACAGTATGAAAATTATACCGTATTCCATTTTTAAATCCTAAAAATGGCAACAATTACCAGTAGTTGTATTAATTTTTTACAAGTATGTGGTGACCCATGTCAAATTGTGTAGTTTAAGAAGCAAATAGTTTCAATATTTTTTTATTGTTTCAAGTTGCCAAATATGTTTTATATAATGGTGTTTTTCCCAAACCTTAGTGCCTTGGGTATTTTATAGTAGTATTAAAAGTATACTGTATTGGAATCAAATTTGCTCAATAATATAGTATATACTGTATTTTCCTTTATCAAATGTTTATTATATGAAGGTAAAAGATAGCCAATTATGTTCTTTATTTTCTATAAAGAAGTTTATTATGAACAGTACATTGAAAAAAAAGTTAAATCAATGTATGCTTTATTAGCATTACCTTTGTATACTGCAATAAAAAAAAATCTTAAACTTAAAGTAACAAAAAAATATTGGTGAATTGATATGTGATTTTAATTCATCAACTAAACCAATTACTGGGACTATATTGGCTCGGACTGCTTGGCCCGTCCCTGCTTCGGCAACACCTACAACTGGATTGTATATCTCTCCATCATTGTCGACCATGTCGTGGGGAAGTGGTACCATTCTCATTACACAATAATTGTGAAGAAGGAAACGTGTGTAAGATTGTACCATCGTACGTTATGTTTTCCCATGTTGAGATGGGGGCTTGTCTTTGGCAACGCCCGGTTGCCAGTCACCAGCTGACGCTGTTAGAATAAAGTCTACAAAGAACGTGGTCTATAACTCAAACCTCTCACATGGCGCAGTGAGTAGGATATGTCGGGGCCCGACACGCCATTACAGCCCTGACAAGAACGCTGACATGGCCCCAACACGTCCACGATTCTTGACGCCCTCAAGGGGACGCCAGGGCTTCTCTACACCGGCGGGGAACACCACGCGCACCCAGCAGCAGGCCATGAGTGCATTGATGGCTCAGATGGCGTCTCTAGTTGCTGGCGGTGGTCATGCTTCTATGCCGGTCATGAAGCCCTCAGCAGCTGTCGCACCAGAGAAGTGTGAGGCAGAGATGCCAGCAGCTGCGTTTAGGACATGGAGGCGGTCCATGGAGTCATGGGTGCTGTTGAACGGGTGGTCACAACTGGTGGCCACACTCCACATTCGCCTGAACTGCGTCCCTGCACTCCAAAGGGTGATTGACTCGAGATACCCCAGCGGTCAGTGGGAGCAGCTCTCGCCCAAAGAAGCCCTGGAAGCCATCAGTGGAATGGTTCTTCAATCTTCAAACCAAGCTGTGAAATGGAACGAGTTTTTCAACAGCAAACAAGGTGAAGAGGAGCCCATGAAAAGGTATTTTCAACGCTGCTTCACAGAGGCAGTGGAGTGTGAATTTAAATGTCCCACCTGTGATAATGATCTCTCTGAGTACATGCTATTACATAAAGTTATGGTGGGCCTGAGTAACCCAGTGTTGAAAAAGGAAATTTTCCAGGGGTACTCTAGTTATAATAGTGTTGAAGTGCTTAGAAACAAATGCATGTTATTTGAGGCAGCAGTGAGAGATGCTGGTGTATTGTATCGTACGTCTGGCCAGGCGGTGGTGGGAACAGCCGCGGAGGCAGTGGCGGTTGGCGATGACGTCACCGGTGAGTCCAAGGTAGCTGCCGCCCGACCTGGACACCCCAATCGCGCGCACTGTGGTAACTGCAGCATGTCACATGCCTCTGGTAAAAGTAACTGCCCTGCAAGTGGGGCTACATGTCGCAATTGTTGTAAGGTTGGTCACTTCAAAAGGTGTTGTAGGAGTAAGTCAGCCCTAAGTGCTCCTGTGGATGTGTCAGGTGCTGTTACAGTGGCAACAGCCCAGCTATCCCGCCACCCCAGGTTACAAGTGTTCGTGTCCCAGGCCGGGGGCAATTCCCCTGCCACCCCTGTGCTGGCTGTAGCTGACACGGGTGCTATGGTGTGTGTGGCAGGCGCATCCCTGCTCCGGGACATCGGTTTGTGTCCGGGGCAACTTCGGGCCCATAATGGCCTAAGGGACGTGGCAAACAAACAGCTCAAATGTCTGGGGTCCGCCCCCTGCCGCCTCGGTGTGGACGAGGGGTCCACCGTCCAGGAGGTCTACTTCGTGCAGACAGCCAAGGACCTCTATCTGTCATTGGAGGCCTGCAAGTGCCTCAACTTGGTGCCTGTCGACTTCCCGCTCCATAGACGTGCTGTGGCTGCCGTGAGCGATGGAGGGGAGCGGCACACTGCCGACGATCTACCTCCGAACCCTTTACCTGAGAGCAGCCGTTTCCCGCCGAGGCCAGTTGAGATACCCTTGCCTCCTTTGGAGGAGAATGTGGCCAGGCTGGAGGCATGGCTACTCATGCACTTTTCGTCTACCGCATTCAACACCAGCAGGTCCCCACTGCCAGTCATGACTGGTCCCCCTCACCGTATCCACCTGACGCCCGGCACGACCCCCTACGCCTGTCACACACCCGCTCCCGTTCCGAAACACTGGGAAGCGGAGGTGAAGGCCCAGTTGGAGGAGGACGTCAGGAGAGGCGTCATCCAGCCAGTGCCTGCTGGTGAGGCTACGGAGTGGTGCGCCAGGATGGTCGTGGTGGCCAAGAAAAATGGTCAGCCCAGGCGCACTGTGGACTTCCAACGCCTCAGTGCAAGCTGTCTGAGGGAGATGCACCACACACCTGCACCATTCAACATGGTGTCTGGGGTGCCAGTGCACTCGGTCAAAACCGTCGCCGATGCCTTTTGGGGATTTCATCAAGTGGAGTTGGAGGAGGAGAGTAGACGTCTGACCACATTCATCACGCCGTGGGGCCGTTTTCGTTACTGCAGGACGCCCATGGGACATTGCTCAGCGTCAGATGCTTACACCAAGAGGTTTGACGACGCTATTCAAGATGTGCCTCGCAAGTACAAGTGCGTGGATGACACTCTCCTCTATGACTCCAGTGTGAAGGGGGCGTTCTGGCACACTTACGATTTTCTGGAGACCTGCGCTCGCACAGGTATCACGCTGAAACCAGAAAAGTTCTTTTTCTGCAGGAGAGAAGCCGAGTTTGTGGGTTTCCCCCTGGGGTGGGACCTGTACCAGCCCACTGCCCAACGTCTGTCAGCCATCAAGGACTTCCCCATGCCGGATCAGCCATCAATCACTGACATCAGGTCCTGGCATGGCTTAGTTAACCAGTTGGCTCCCTTCCTTGCCACTGCACCTGTGATGGAGCCCTTCCGTGAGCTCCTCAAGAAGCCAGTGGGCAAGCAGGTGTATTGGGATGACCAGCTGCGGCTCAGGTTTCGCCAGGCCCAGGACACCATCTGTCAGTTGGCCAGAGACGGCTTGGTGTACTACGACAAATCCAGGCCTACGGCAGCTGTCACTGATTGGAGCAGGGAGGGCATCGGCTTCGTCGTCCTGCAACAATACTGTGCCTGTGCCTCTCCAGAGACGCCCTTCTGCTGCAGAGGAGGGTGGCGGTTGGCTCTTTGTGGTAGCCGACATCTGAGCACGGCCGAGGCCGGTTATGCTGCAGTAGAAGGGGAAGCCCTGGCTGTGGTGTGGTGCCTGCGCAAGGCCAGGCTGTTCCTCCTTGGCTGCCCGAACCTCATTCTGGTGACGGACCACCGCCCCTTAGTTGGCTTGCTAGGGGACAGAGCCCTCACGGATGTGGCGAATCCGCGCCTGTTCAGGTTCAAGGAGAAGACCCTGCAGTACCGATTCACGGTCAAATACTTGCCAGGGAAGTGGAACTGTGCAGCTGACGCCCTATCCTGCTTCCCCTCCCTCAGGGCGGCGCCTGATGTGGAGGACATGGACCAAGAGGAGGACCTGTGCGCTGCAGTGTGTGCAGTCACAATCGCAGCATTGGATCAGGATGGGTGCATCACTATGGACGAAGACACAGTGTGCAAAGCGGCTGCGGATGACCCAGTGTACCAGATTCTAGTGTCGAGGGTGCTGGCGGGCGACTGGCACCCCCACAAGTCACAGGAGGTGGCCTGTCTGCGCCCGTACTTCTCGGTGAGGGACAGGTTGGCTGTGGTCAGGGGTTTGGTCACCTACACCTTTGACCAGGGCTGTGTGCGCCTTGTCATCCCCGACTCCCTCCGCCACCGGGTCGCCGTTAACCTGCATGTGGGGCACCAGGGCTTTGACTCAATGCTCAGGCGGGCCCGGCAGTCTGTCTATTGGCCTGGCATGGAGGGTGACCTGCAGTATCATCGGTCCCGGTGTGCTGCTTGCGAGACCCACGCCCCTTCCCAGCCTCCGGAGTCGTTGGTTCTGACCCCAGCGCCAGACTATCCCTTTCAACAAGTGGTGGCCGATTTGTTCCACCTGCAGGGCCGCAAGTACCTAGCATATGCTGACCGACTGACAGGTTGGCTGGAGATCGCCCACTTCCCCAACGAGGCCACCTCTGGAAAAATCATCGCCAGTCTGCGGGCCTACTTCACAAGGTGGGGGGTACCTGAGCAGATCTCCACGGATGGAGGTACCAACCTTGCCAGCCTTGAGATGACAGATTTCCTCAAGTCATGGGGGGTCGAGGTGCGCCTCTCGTCGGCCCACTTCCCCCAGTCCAATGGCAGGGCAGAGGCTGGGGTCAAGGCTGCCAAGAGGCTCCTCAGGGATAACACTGGGCCCGGGGGTAGCCTGGACTGCGATAGGACATCCCAGGCCCTCCTCCAGTACCTGAACACGCCTCTGCGGGGGCGTGAACAAGTCGCCCGCCCAACTTGCCAGCTCCGTGACGGCGTTCCCGTGGCCAGACAGCACTATAAGGTGGACCAGCACTGGCGGAGGGCACTTCGAATGAGGGAGGTGCGCTTGGCCGAAACCCAGGATGGGGTCCTGTCGCGGAGGGAGGTATCCCGCCAGCTGGCTCCCCTAGTCGTGGGCACGCAGGTGCGTGTGCAGGACGCAGCTACCAAGCTCTGGGACAGGATAGGCATAGTGGTGGAAGCCCGCCCTCACAGGCAGTATGCCGTCAGGTTGAGTGGCAGTGGCAGGGTGTCCATCCGCAACAGACGCCACCTGCGAAACAGCTCCACACCTGTGCCTACTACTCCGGTGGTGCACCAAGCTGTGCCTCCTGGCCCCCCTTCTGCTGTGCCCTCTGTACCCGCGCCCTCCTTCGCACCCACGGCCCCTCCCCAGTCGAGCGCGGCCAGGCCCAGTAGAGGCCGTAGGCCTCCGGGCTGGTTGACGGACTACGTGGTGTAGTGTATGTTATGTAAAATCAGTTTAGAGGGTTTTTTTTTTTTTTCCTTTGTTTGACTGGTTTTTCCTGCATTATTGTTGTTTTTATGAATGCATTGTTATCCTTTTGTTAGTTCAAATGTGCATTGTCATTTCCTTTTAACTTGGGGGGGGGGGGGGGAGATGTAAGATTGTACCATCGTACGTTATGTTTTCCCATGTTGAGATGGGGGCTTGTCTTTGGCAACGCCCGGTTGCCAGTCACCAGCTGACGCTGTTAGAATAAAGTCTACAAAGAACATGGTCTATGACTCAAACCTCTCACAACGTGCAATTACAAATTTTGCACATTTGGAAGGATCGTATTGAAGTGATCTGCCAGAACGGTGAAGGCATCTAAATCTTGATTTTAGGATCCCAAAAGTTTGCTCTACAACCATGCGGATTCTGGTATGGCTTCTGTTATGCCTCATCTCTGCAGGTGTTGAGTGGTTTCCGAATGGTGTCATTACGAATGGCTCTAATGGGTACCCACTGTCACCTGGATTAACATGAGTAATCATATAAAAAAAAAAAGTCTAGTTCAATATAAAATATACCCGGTATCCGAAATATAAAAAAAAAAGTTACAATGCCCTTGGGGAACTTTAAATCCCTCAGCCCACTCTTTTACATAGGTATACTGTAACCTATATAGCTGCATTACCAAACAATGAGGAATTATTTACTTGCTTCCATATTAATTAATTCCCAAAGCATGATTTTGCAGGAAACTTATGGCTTAGGTAATGACTTTCAGAGGGGAACATTTTCCAGAAAATTATGAGAAAAGTTTCCCAGATAACAGATAAAAATCTGGAGATGGGGATATTTCTCATGGTTCGAGAGATGATCTAATTGGAAATTTCAGGAACTAATGAAAACATTTTTCTATTACCATAAACATTCTGGGGACGAGGGATTTTTTCTGGATTTGAGATAATCGTCTCGTTACCAGGAAAACTCTCATTCAGGGAAGTGCTCTTCACCAAGTGTAACGGCTAACAGAGATCTCACAGTATTTGGTGTTTTACCCCTAATAGAATTTGGGTTAACCCCTGGCTTAATGTTGGCCTGTGACAAGACACATAAGCTAGACTAAGGTAGCCTTATTCTGGGCCACTACAAATAAATTTGTTATTGCTAGCATAACCTTGCCTAACCTAAATGTCAAATCATTTCTCTTAAATTAGTGATTTAGCCTAGATCATGGTGTTTTCCTTTCAATGTTTGGGTAATTTGGTCTGAATTGTCTTCAAATTCATACAAAAAAAAAGAAGAATTAAATCCTGAAACTATATCGCATTAGCCTTAAAGTTTCTAGAATTAATACTCTACCCTAGGATACTGTTGGTGGAAAGACTGGAACTAGACATAAGGTAGCTGCCAGACAAAGTGTCTCACTGACAGCCTGACACTCACCAATATTGCCATGTACACATTCTCTAACCTAGCATAACATAACACACCATAACATAACCAAACCTAACCTAATCTAACCTATTGGTATTATTTCCTATGTAATTATTCTTCATGTTATAACTAATTTAACTTTGGCCCCCAAGTTTAAACATTTATTTGGCTAAGACTGAAAAAGCTTAATCAAGTTAATCGCAATCCATATTTTACGCCTAATATCATTGAATTTGGGCTAGCCTATGGACATTTAGAGCCTTTCATGTTATTATAAGCTATATACATAAGAAAATAGGGCTAGGCTATTGGTTGAATATTAGAAAAACAAGGCGAAGTCTAGGCAGGAATGTTCACTTGACCTCATATTTGGCTTTCATTACTGAGGGATATTTATGGCTATACAACATTAATAAGGTCTATCTGAAAGTTTACTCAGTCATAAAAAATATTTGTACCCTAAGTGTGAACAATATAAACCTTCTGTTCTGGTAAAAAATACTTGAAAAGTTTTTAAGATGCGTCTCTTCCAAACTGTGACAAACAGGAACACGCAAGCCTCTTATTATCGTAAAAAAAATGTACGAAAAAGAAAAAGTGAAATATTATATTTCAGTATGTTGATGTAAAAAACATTTTCTTCATTATTCTATGATAAAACAAGTCTAACAAGCATTACACTGGGGAACAAAATTCAACTTTTTGTCAGTTGCATACATTTTGAGACCTGTTTCTGGGTAAATTGAGGTCACTGATTTCAAATATGGCACCGGTTTTTTTCTATCGGGTCTAGTTTTGTTGCGGTGAGTTACCTACCATTTACTACTATATATAGTTAGACTACCATATACTACTGTTAAAAATCTAAACCAGCACACAGAGAGGAATTACCAAACACGTAGAATTAATTTTTAATTACTTTTATTTACCTTGACAAGCATATTTGGGATTCATCAGTTGCTTTTGTGAACAATGCCAGATTTATTCAGGCACAAACTTGCGTTTAATGGACTGTCTTGAATATCGCCTCTCAATGCAGTCTCGCTGAATGCTCCAGCAATAGTCCGCCATCATGTGAATGTCCCAGCGACCTTGATACCTATCTTCCATGACTTTGATATCCTGGTGAAAGCGTTCACCTTGCTCATCACTCACGTCCCCCAAGTTTGCCGGAAACAGTTCAAGATGACTGTTCAGGAAATGCATCTTAATGCTCATGTTGCAACCTAACACATGGAAACTTTCCATCAAAGATTCAACGAGCTTTTTATAGTCCTCTGATTTCCTGTTTCCAAGAAAGTTCCTTACAACTGAAACGAATGCTCCCCATGCATTTCTCTCAACATCAGTCATGGATTGAGTGAAGGCTTGGTCTTTAATCAGCGTCCTAATTTGAGGGCCGTCGAAAATACCTGCTTTGAGTTTTTCTAGCGTTAAACCAGGGAACACTTCACACAGATACTTAAAACAGTCACTGTCAGTATCGAGCGCCTTGACAAACTGTTTCATAAGGCCCAGCTTGATGTGAAGGGGCGGGAAAACAATTTTTTCACGTTCCACTAGGGGTTCATAAATGATGTTCTTTTCCCCAACATTGAGGCTTTCCCTAACTGGCCATTCCTTCTGAATCCAGTGTCTGTCTTTGGCTCTGCCGTCCCAGAGGCAGATAAAGCAAGGCAATTTTGTATACCCACCTTGCTGTCCTAGCAAAAAAGTGACCATTTTTAGATCAACACAGATGATCCATTTGTGTTCTTCATATTTGAGTAGCTCCAAAACCGTTTTGATGTGTTCATATTTTTCTTTCAGGTGTACTGAGTGTCCTATGGGTATTGCGCCAAAGATGTTGCCTATATGTAATAAAACACACTTCAGACTCTGCTTAGAGCTATCTATAAAGAGGCGCCACTCTTTCGGATCATAACCTGGAGCTCCCATCGCGGTGACTAATCCAGAAATATCACAACAGTAGACGAAGTCAAATTTAGAATCAAAGAACTGTAAGAGGTTCTTTTCTCTGTTGCGAAAGAATGTTACCTTTGTGTCTATTTTCAGCAAGTTTTTATCTTTTAACCGTGAAGCCAACAATTCTGACAGCTTTTTAGACAGACTCAGATCTCGAACTAAGTCATTGAGTTCTGCTTGGCTAAATGTTTGCGGTTCTGTTGATATGCCTGCAAAATCTGAGTCACTATTTCTGTTAGTTGACTCCTCTGTGACCTCAGTGTCATATTCACTGTCAGATTCAACAGAAGCAAGTTGAGTGAAGATAGGCTTTGGAACATCATCTGAATGGGGCACAGGCCTGATTGCTGAATCTAGACCTGATCTGCACAAACGAATGCCATTTTCAGAATCTGTGACCTCAAATCTACCAGAATCAAGTGTCAGAACTCATGCAACCGAAAGTGTGTTCCCCAGTGTTATTATTACAACATATATTATTATTATTTTTTATACAATCGGGAATTAGTGACTACTACATCCGGGTTGAGAGTGTTACAGCACCTCAGGAGGTGGTGTAACTTATGGGCTAGATTATGAGCTCATTTATGGAGTTCGATTTTAAATATTTGTTTCGAGTATACCATCTATGTTTTGAGTATACCCATGTTTCACCGGCTGGTCGCATTGGCGTGAGCCAACCCTATACAGTATATAGTAGTCACCAGTAGACGGAGGGCAGTCCAGTCCTCTCGTCATTCAGTTCACGTTCTTTTGAGTGACACTCGTCACCTGTTACTTATACTTCATTTTATTTCTGTGTTGTTCCTGTCACCACCAATGTGGTATATCTATGTGAGTACCTATTTATGTCTCTTATGTGTCCACCAGTGTTTGCTTGGTTCATTTAAGTAATTCAGTGTTGTTTCACAATAGTTAATTTCAGTGTTAGTTTTTATATGTTTATGCAGTGTTAACGTAATCCAATGCTTTATTTTTATTCTTTTGATGTTTCGATGTTTTAGTATCATTTGTGTCTTAAAGGTTTCGATAGTGAATCAATTTGTTGTGACAGCCTACGAGGCTCTTTATTGTGTTAGTATTTTATTTAATTAAATTCTTAAAGGTTTACTTTATTTATTTTTATTCCCTTTTGAGTTATTTCACTTTACTTTTTTGTTTGGTTATGCCTAGAACCTGGATATTAAAGTAAATTAAGAGACTGCGTAACAGTTTTGGCGACCTTGCCAGGATTCACTAACGACTTTTTGGCACTTGTGATATTCTTTTTGTGTTTTTTTTTATTATTTCTTAACTAGCCATTATGTTTGGAGATAGTGTTGATGTTGGCTTAAGAGAAGACCACGGTGAAGCTAGTCAAGTTAACGTAGCTGAGTCACGTTCAGTGAATGATGAATTACGCCTTCTCGAGTCACAAATAGAATTGAAAGAAGCTGAAGCTAAAGCAAAAGTAGCTGAGGCTAAAGTGAAAGAAGCAGATCAGAAAACTTGCGACTGCGTATACAGCTCGGTCAGAGTAACCCTTCTAGCACCGATGGCCTCACCCCCAGATCTAGTTTTTCTCATTTTGATCCAGCATGTGCTGCTAGGCTAATGCCCACGTTTTCAGAGGAAACAGTTGATGAGTTTTTCATTGCTTTCGAGAGACTTGCTATCACTTTAAAGTGGCCTATAGAGTTTTGGCCCATTTTGCTTCAGCAGGCATTTGCAGGTAAGGCTCTGTGTGTTTTTTCGTCTCTTACAGACAGTGACGCTAAGGATTATTTATGTATTAAGGAGGAAGTTTTAAAGGCTTATGCCCTTGTTCCTGAAGCGTACAGACAACGCTTTCGTGGCCTCCGTAAGAAGGCAGAGCAGACCCACCTTGAATTTGCTAGGAGTAAAAGAGAGGTATTCTCAAAGTGGTTACCGGTACACTCCAAGGAAGTGAGTGATTATGACTCCGTGATTGAGTTAATGCTCACAGAGGAATTTTTGAGAACCATCGACGAAGAGGTTACCTTATACTTGTTAGAAAGGGAATTTAGTACTATCGAAGAGGCTGCTAAGCATGCTGATGGATATGTTTTGAGGCATGGTAGGACTAACAATGATGTTATGCCCCCACAGGTTCAAAGGACTTTTAATCCCTCTCTCCACAGAGCGAGACAAGGGAATACTAACAATAGTAATTTTGTGCGTGACAGGAGGAGCTGGACGCGTTCGCCACCTAATAGGGCGTCCAAATTTTCTACATACCCTTGTAGTCACTGTGGAAAGCCAGGTCATAAGGCAGAGTTTTGTTGGACAAGGCTGCAGCTAAATATGGGCAAACGAGCTATGATTGTGACTGAAGAGACTAATACGTCACCAGTCGGAGTGATGGCTGATTTGAGTAAGGCTGACAGCATGCCAATTGGGTTGGTTTTCACAAAAGGTAAAGTACGAGAGAGTGCAGTTTCGGTTCTCACCTCACGAGACTTTGATCCTTTCCAGGAGAGTTTTGAGAGGGACCCAGACGTTGGTACCTTTAGTCCCTTTTTGTCACAAGGCACGGTAGAAGTTGATGGTGTCGAAACACCAGTCACTATTTTGAGAGACTCGGGTTGTCTCCAAACTCTCATCAAAGAGGGTGTTGTTGCGGCGAGGAAGACTGACAAATACGTCGTTTTGGGATCCCTTTGGGGTTAAGGTGTAGCTCCTTTGGTTTTAGTACGTGTCAAGTCTTCTTGTTTTTCAGGGATAGCTAACGTAGCTTGCGTGCACGAGCTGCCTGTTGCTGGAGTGGACCTCATACTCGGTAATGATTTGGCGGGAGGTCAAATGGGGAACGTAACCCCACCTCCTGTGCTGCGGGAAAGACCAGAGTCTACCGCAGAGCTGCAACAACTTGAAGGTGATATGCCCGGTGTTTTCCCTTTGTGTGCTGTGACTCGTTCTATGTCAATGACTAATGATCATAATGTAACTCCTGTTGTAGATGATTCACTTTCCTTAGAAGGACTTTTTGCTAACCCAATTGCTTCCCAAGACATTTCTTCCGCATGGGACTTGTAATTGGGTTGGAAACTTGCTCCTCCCACAGCAAGGTGTGACCCTATTTCTCAGATGCCTATTCCATGTAACAAACGACAAGTCCACAGATTTTTGGGTTGTGTGGGTTATTACCGGAGATATATTTGTAATTTTGCCGAGTTGGCACTACCCCTTTACTGATTTGTTGAAGAAGGGTAATATATGTTTGTTGGACTTCAAGGTGTCAGGATTCTTTTCAAAACTTGAAAAATGTATAATGCTCATATCCTATTTTAAGAGCCCCTAATTTTTCTAAGCCTTGCAAGCTAGCCTGTGATGCTAGTGATCTGTTATGTAGACCCACAGAATGAACACTTATGTCATATCAAAATTTGTACAAGCAGCACATCACACGCCTTACTTCTGACCTTGACCACTTCACTCCTGCTGCCCGTCACGACCTACTACAAACACTACATCAGGCGGTTTCTGCATTCAAGGCTACTGCCCCACGCCAGCCTTCCCACCGCCCTGAACACATTCATCCCGCACCTCCTCCGTCAGTCTGCCCACAATTACCCCTTGCAGCACCACCTCGCCCACAACATTTCTGGGCACTCTCTTTTCTTCCTCAGGTACCCACTGCGCCTGTCTTGCACCCTCCTGCTGTCATGGACCCTCCAACAGACGTTGCCCCTGCTCCTGACGCAGACCCAGACACTCCACCTGGCGCCACTGAGGACTGCGTACCCGCTGCGAGAGAAGCAACACATCCCTCGCCTGTAAAACCTTCTCTTATCCATAAACCTACTCCTCTCTCTACTCCCACAGATCTCGTGTCTCTCGCCAGAGTCGTATCCTGTAGCAGTCGGCTCATCCACACCCCCGCCCGTTATGTCTCACATGTGGGATACAACCCTGCCGACAACAAGTCTCCTGTACCGTCTGGAGGGAAGGGGGAGTATTGTAGTGGATTCCTCCCCTACAAACGCCGTGTGTCGCTGACTAGCCGACCCCCCGTGAATTCACCAGCCTGCACCTCGTGGGCAAAGTCAGGTAACCAGCGCCCCCGAACAAAGCGGAGGTCTACAATCAAGCCACGCCTACCCCTGCTATATAAGACCTCACCTGGCCGTAACCTGCCCTTCTTCTAGCTACAGCCGCAGCAAGCAACACCACCTCTGAGCACCCTCAACAACCAGCTCTCCCTACTCACGCTTGTAACCACGCTGCCTCCTCCCAGCACCAGCCACCAAGCTGCATTGTACATCCAATATAATATGTATACAGAGAGCACATTGTGAGTTTCCTTTCTCCATCCCATCCTGAGTGCAAACCAATATCTCATAACCCCACACCACTTCCATGTGAGAAATATTTTTCCCAAGAACGAGGAAGAACATTTCTTAATTCTCAATCTTTTTTTCTTCACAATTATGGTACATCACATACCTAAATTTATAAAGTTTATCTGAATTGGGTTAGATCTAGAATGTATATTCATCGATGTCGAATACCTGTATTCTGGTTATATTTTGTGCTTCGTAATAGAATAATCGAGGTTCTTTTTTTTTTTGTGTGTGTGTGTGTGGGGGGGGGGGGGGTTGCTTGGAGTCGGTGGTGCTGTGGGGTACGGGTTATTTGGTTCACACTCAGGATGGGATGGAGAATGGAAACTCACAATGTGCTCTCTGTATACATGTTGTATTGGATGTACAATGCAGCTTGGTGCTGGGAAGTGGCAGCATGGTTACAAGCATTGAGTAGAGAGAGCTGGTTGGTGAGGATGCTCAGAGGAGGACCAGCTTGTGGGTCGCCATGCTCGCCGGCGGGAGCGAGGGCCGCCGAGCAGGAGGAGGAGGAGATGTTGCTTGCTGGTTGGTGTAGGTAGAAAGAGAGGTAGGTCACCACGAGGTCAGGTCTTATATAGCGGAGGTAGGCGTGGCTTAATAGTTGACCTCCGTGATGTATGGCGGCGCTGGTTGACCTAGACCACGAGGCATACACTGGGGAATTCACGGGGTCGGCTACTCAGCGACCTGCCTCCACTGGAAAATTGAAGCCCACCTGCACCCTGACCTCTATAGTTTCCGCCCTGGAAAGAGTACTGCTCACTGCATCGCTCACTACATGGCGAACACCTCAGCCAAAACCTCCCTCTTCGTCGACTTCAATGGTGCTTTTGATAAAGCCAATAGTGAAGTGATCCTGGAGGGCCACTACTCTACGATCAGGGACCTTGATCTTGGCACGCCTCAGGGAGGTGTACTCAGCCCAACACTCTTTAATGTACTTATGAACTCCATCTGCCGCCTCAACGACATCTTTGCTGAGCGCGCCCTAGACGGTCACATCATAAGCTACGCTGATGATATCCTCCTCCAAATTACTACAGTGCAACATGAACAACCTATACTCTCCACGTTCGCCCGGACCTGTCAAACACTCGGGCTAGTCATCTCACACACTAAAACCAAGTTCATCTCACACTTCTGGCGTCAGACTCCGCTGACTCTGCAAGGACAAGACATCGATCAAGTAAGCACCTACAGGTACCTTGGTCTACCCGTGTGACCCACTACCAGCGCCACCACCTTTGCTGTCGCTGCCCACGTCATCTCCCAGTGCCGCCAACAAACGAGGCCCCTCCAATCCCTTACCCATGGCCTCAAAGGAGCCTCTGTCAGGGTCCTACGCCTCATGTACATTGCTATTGTCAGAGCTGTCATAGATTATGCCTCCCCTGTCCTTGTAGTTGCCTCCCAACGCGAGAAACAAAGCATAGAGAAAATCCAAAACAGAGCGATGAGACTCATCCTCGGCTGCTCTATGACCACCAGAATAGAAGTCATGCAGCGTGAACTGATCCTGCTTCCAGTTAGCGATCGAATTACTGCTCTCAATGCCATCCTTGGTGTTAAACTCCTTCGCAGTGAGAAACCGACTCCCCTGTCTCGCTCACTGAACTCACATCTTGACTCCCTCCTGCGCCGGCCTGCCCTCACTACCTCTCCCTTCCTCTCTCAACACTGGCCCGTCCACACTGCTGCTGACATCCTGCGTTATCACCTCTACACCCCCTCGACCTCTCTCCCTCCCGAGTACACTCATCCACCTCTACCGCCGTGGACCTCCCCATGTGTTGATGTTGTCGTCCACACCTTCCCTGGTCGTAAATCCACCCAACTGCGGTATGCTCAAACTTAACTGCCTTGAGCAGATTGATGATGTCGCCTCTTCTCTTACGACCTCCCTCCCTCCTATCCTCGTCTACTGTGGTGGGTCTGTCACCACGCTGGGCTGCGCTGGGGCAGCTGTATGGATTCCTGAGCGCCAGGCCCGCAAGAAAATCAGGGTCCACGACTGGGCCTCCTCCACTGACACTGAAAGCATAGCCATCCTCGCGGGCATTCATGAGGGGGCGACCTATGCTCGCACTGAATGCCGGAACCTCCTGATAATCAGTGACAGCACTTCTGCGCTAGCGAGGCTCAAAATACCCTCCCCCTCCTCCCCTGCCACCCAACACACCCTAGCTGCCGTCGCCAGGCTAGTACAAACTGATGACATCCGTGTCAAGTTTATTTGGATCCCGTCACATATAGGAATAACTGCCTGTGACACTGTTGATCGACTTGCCAAAGAAGCGACACAAGAAGATATTGAAGCCACCCTCGCCCTCTCCCTGAATCATCTCAAATCTCGCATACACGCCACACAATGAGAAGCATTTGACGTAAAATGGACACACCTGAAACAACGGGGCAGCTTCACACTATGCCACAATGACGCTGTAACCGGTAACTCCAACCGCCACTACAAAGAGTATCAATCTCTGACTCGATCTCAACAGATTATATACATGAGACTGCACCAAGGGTACAGGTACCTATGGGAGTACATTGGCAACCCTGAGCCTGGCCGCACTGTTTGTAACCTTTGTGGCCAACCCGACTCTCACACCCACCTTCACTACATCCTCACTTGCCCTATGACCTCCTTCTACAGGTCCCCAGCCGTTACCAACACCTTGTAGCGTACTGTTGTGGCAGGTTGTCAGGGTCTCTTATTTGGCCTCACAACGTATATACATGAAATATATCCAACACTCAGGATTGAGGTATAAATAGTAAATCACAATGTTTCTCGTATATATATTGTTGCACAGCACAGTGTTAAAGAGACACTAAGTCGGGCGAAGCTTGCTCAGAGTTCCTGTAGGGCGAGGAGCTTTCTGAGGGAGCGTGTGTATGGAGCTGTTGAGAGATGTTGCTTGCTGGTGGCGGTAAGTAGAAAAAGAGCGATGAAGGCCAGGTGAAGTCTTATATAACCGCGGTAGGCGTGGCTTGATGGAAGGCTTGGCGTCGCTGGTTACCTGACCCTGACCACGAGGAATACGCTGGTAGATTCGCGGGGGGGGGGGGGGGGTCGGCCAGTTAGTGACACACGGCGTTTGTAGGGGAGGACTCCACTACAACCTCTTCCCTCCCTGACCAGATATCCCTCCTCCTAGTCACAGGCCTGGCACTTGACATTATTAGGGACCTGTCACGCTTTGCTATAAACATGAAATGTACCGGGAATTCCCCCCCCCCCCCCAACACACTCATCATTCTGTCACTTTATGTAACTTGCTGTCTGTCACTTTATGTAACTTGCTGACAAAACCCATGACCCTTCAGGCTTCCACGCCCTTAATGCATGAGTCACAAAGGCAAGCATGAACTCCACATGCTTCCCAGTTGGGCACTGGAAACGCTTCTGCGCTTCACCTTGCACAGGATGTAAGGGGGTGCCCAATAAACTAGCCCCCTCCGGGACAATCTATAATCTGTAATCTACTCAGCAACAAGCGTTTGTAGGGAAGGAATCCACTACAGTGCAGTCGGTATCACTTATTATGTAAAGCATAAGAGCAACAACAGACAACCGTAAAACAAGAAAATAATTAAGGCGAGAGGCCACAAATGTTTTTGCTCACCCTCGGGACAAAAGAGTAACTTGACTTTTATGGCCATACACTGACTCGTAGGCCGTTAGTCTCTGCCACGGGTCCAACTAATTACCCAAATGTACCCAAATGTAGCCGCAATGAAGTCAAACAATGGTCCTACATGAATAAATCGGGTTACCAATCACTTCTCGACTAGTATTTGGTGTCACGAAGTCACAAAAAATTGATAAACTTAATTTAATATGAGTTAATAGATCAAGTGCATGTACCTAACCTAACCTAACACAACTCGGATTAAATTAAGTTTACCAATTTTTTGTGACTATGACACCAAATAATTATCGAGAAGTGATTAGCAGTCCTTTCTCTTTTGTCGGATCACCAGTATGGCTTTCGCCAGGCAAGTTCTACTGGTGATCTGCTCTCCTATTGCACCCATCTTTGGTCATCCTCTCTTAGGGATTATGGGGAAACTTTTGTCGTGGCCCTCGACATCTCCAAAGCATTTGACAGGGTATGGCACAAGTCTTTGCTATCTAAACTTCCCTCTTTTGGTTTCTCTCCCCCACTTTGTTCTCTCATCTCTAGCTTCCTTGAGAATCGATCCATGGCAGTTGTTGTCGAGGGATCGATTTCTCGCTCTTTCTCTACCAATAGTGGCGTCCCACAGGGTTCTGTTCTTTCACCAACTCTCTTCTTTTTATCAATGATTTACTTCACACTACAACTAATTCTATCCATTCTTACGCCGATGATTCTACTCTTCACTCTTCCTCACATTTTCCCCTTCCTCCTAACTCTCAAACTAGATCTGTTTCTAGAGCTGATATCATTACTTCTATCAACGCGGATCTGTGCAGCATCTCTGAATGGGGAGATACAAACTTGGTTAAGTTCAATAGTAACAAAACTCAATATTTACCAATTACACTTTGTAAAGTACACGATCTCCCACCAATTACATTTCAGGACGCTATCATCCCCCCAAATTCTGAAATAAATATGTTAGGCCTCACCATTTCCTCCAATATGTCCTGGAAATCACACATCCTTAGTATAACTAAAGCTGCCTCCAGAAAGTTGGGAATGCTGTACAGATGCCGCAGCTACTTCACTCCTGAGCAGTTGCTCCAAGTATATAAGGGATTCATTCGTCCTAACTTGGAGTACTGCTCTCATATCTGGGGTGGCTCTTCTTCTGTCCAACTATTAGATAGGGTGGAATCAAAGGCATTTCGTCTTATTAACTCTCCTCCTTTAGTCGACAATCTCTCTCCCCTTTCTCTTCGCCGCAATGTTGCTTCACTCTCTCTTTTACAGGTACTTTAACGGGCAATGTTCAGGGGATTTGGCATCCTGTGTACCGCCGGCAAGGCCGTGGGTTCGTAACACACGTCCTGCCCGCGGTGCCCACCGTTTCTCAGTGGTGTCGGTCACACGAGAATAACCCGTTACAGTACCTCCTTCTTCCCTCACACAGCCAAACTGTGGAATGCTTTGCCTTCTTCTGTGTTTCCATGCTCTTACAATCTGTCTCACTTTAAAAAGCTGGTTTTCCGGCATCTTCGTGGTGTAGATTAATACAGTATAACCTTTTTTTCTATATTTTCAATTTCTTTCCGTTCTTATTTTTCGCCCCCCAGGCTCCGTTGTGGGTCGTTTGACCTGTGCCCGGGTTGGCTAATTCCCGTAAAAAAAAATTTGACTTCATTGCGGCTACATTTTGCTACCTTTGGGTAATTAGTCGGACCGTCTGCCACACATCGTTCACACGGGGAAGTTAGGGGCTCACGGAAGACGCTGAGGTTGATAAAATACGATTTCATGAAGTTTGTATTCATAAGTCGTGGCAATATTTGTGATCTTATCATAAATTTGAGGGTCTGTAAGCTGTACAACATTATTTCAAATAACACTGGTGACATTGAAACAGCTGTGAAAATACTAGTAGACTTCATGGCAGGTAAATTTAAGCTTTCTTGGTAACACGGAAGGTGAATTGACATCTCGCCAATTTAAAGTGAATTATAAATAACGTGGTGCACAAGTATAGTTTTTTGTTGTTTTGAATATAATTCCCGGACGTGGTTACTTCATTTTAAGGTAAGACCTGAGTTGAGGGATCTCGCTCTAAAGAAAACAATGCATTTTTACTTTTGGGTAACCAACTTTATACAACACAGTACTGTGCTTGGTTCTTCCGCACCACGTTTTGAGTTATATTTATAAAATTGTTTCTGAATCTTGTCTACAAGTAGTTTGTGTCTCCAGTGCCACTTAATAAAATGAATTTCGTTTTGTTTAATTTTACCAGGAATGAACCACTGTGAGTTGGCAGTGCTCAGTTATTAGTTTAGGCTGAAGTCTGACGTAATGCAGAATTCAGTAACTAGTTCACACAACTTTGGGACAGACAGTGTAGCAAATTTAAGAAATGTACAAACTAAAGGGTGACTCATCATTATCAGGTACTGTATTGTAAGGCACCAAAGGCCAAGAACACAAATCAAATAGACAGAACACTTTGTTACGGGTCCGACTAATTACCCAAATGTCCCCAAATATAGCCGGAATGAAGTCAAATAATGGTCCTGCATGAATAAATCGGACTGCTAATCACTTCTCGACTAGTATTTGGTGTCAGAAAGTCACAAAAAATTGGAAAACTTACTTTAATCTGAGTTAATAGATCGCGTGCATGTACCGACGGAGCGAGGAATTACCCAAATGTAGTCGCAATGAAGTCAACTGATGGTCCTAGATGAATAAATCAGACTGCCAATCACTTCTCGACTAGTATTTTGTGTCACAAAGTCACAAAAAATTGGTAAACTTAATTTAATCTGAATTAATAGATCGAGTGCATGTACCTAACCTAACCTAACCTAACCTAACCTAACCTAGCCTAGCCTAACCTCACCTTGACAAGTATTTGGTGGCACGAAGTCACAAAAAATTGGTAAACTTAATCTGAGTTAATAGATCAAGTGCATGTACCTAACCTAATCTAACCTAACCTAACACAACACAACTCAGATTAAATTTAGTTTACCAATTTTTTTTTACCTTGACACCAAATAATAATCGAGAAGTGATTCACAGCCCGAATTACGCTTGTACGACCATCATTTGACTTCATTGCGGCTACATTTGGGTACATTTAGGTAATTCCTCGCTCCTTCGGTACATGCACGCGATCTATTAACTCGGATTAAAGTAAGTTTTCCAATTTTTTGTGACTTTCTGACACCAAATACTAGTCGAGAAGTGATTAGCAGTCCGATTTATTCATGCAGGACCATTATTTGACTTCATTGCGGCTATATTTGGCTACATTTGGGTAATTACTCGGACCGCTTTGTTACAGAAGAAGTTGTAGAAATTTGTGAAATTCCTCCTGCGATAATTATTAATTTTTTGCCCATTCCCATCTTTTGATATGAGAAGTTGTTTTCCTGGTGTATTTTGGTAAATATTCGTCCTTTGGTTGTCCTCATTATGGTACGAGAATAGGATTTTTTTCGTGTGTTTTACTAAATCTGACCATTTCTTGTGCAGATTAGCGGTTTTGCTCAAAATATTTATTTTCAGGGAAAGGTGAACACCAGAAGGAATTGTCCATATTAGTTGAAAATATTTCTACACACTAATATCATGATACTAAACAAAAATGGAAACGACAATGTATAGAACCTGACCTAACATACCCATAGGTTGGCTATGTTAGGTCAGGTTTTATTAGGCTCTATGTATTATTTTTTTATAATGCTAATAACATTATGTTACACACATATGGAAACGACATTGCATAGAACCTGACAATCTTCTTATTTACTCTATCCCGCTTCACAATTCTCCTTCCGGCGCCATATTTGTTGTTTTCCTCGCTGAATCCCTGTTCAAGAAACGTTTCCTAAATAATGGTGAACACTTCCACGTATTCCTCCTCGGCATTGTTGATGTATATCAACCTCAATATATAGGTAAGTTGTTTAACACATAAATTAACATGATAATGCATAGAACCTGATCTAACAAACCCATAGGTTGGGTATGTTAGGTCAGGTTCTATGCATTGTTGTTTCCATTTTTGTGTTTAATATCATGATATTAGTCTGTAGAAAAAAATTAACCAATTTGGACAAATCCTTCTAGTGGTCACCCTCTTCTACACCTTTATCAATGTTAATTTTTAACAACTGCTGATTTGCAAAAAAATGGATGTCAGATTTGAGTAAAATTCCAAAAAGAAAAAAAATATTCTCATCCCAAGGAACCTAACCTAACGTACTAGAAGACAAGTGACTTAAGTGAGTATAGCCATGGGTAAACATGGCCAGAACAGAAATATATGCCAAGAAATTTTTTAGATACTCCATTAATATTGATATGCACAATAAATGATATGCAGTCGCATGTTGTTTTATCTAGAAATTGTCTGCAATATTGAAAAGTGGAATCCTGGTGATAGCCATTGGAGGAATATTAACCATGTTTTACTCAAATCTGACCTCTTTTTTTTGCAAATTACCGGTTTTTGTTAAAAATGAAAATGTTCATTTGTTCGCAAAAACAAATGCAAATTTACACAAGAAATGAAGGTCAGATTTGGTTAAAAGACCAAAACACACACACACACACACACACACAAAAAAAAACTATTCTCGTACTAAAATCTGAGGACCGCCAATGGACGAATATTCACCATATTTTTGTGCAAATGTTTTTTTGTTTTTCGAAAATCAACTTAACCTTACCTAACTTAATGGAACTCCCAGACTGCATGCCATACTGTATTAACATAAAGTATTTATTTTGATATCTGGTAATTTTACCTTTTTTGTGGATGTGAGAGTACAGTATGCTCAGACCCAGCAGGTTGGTTGTAAACAAACATAGCAGACAACAACATGCACAACTAAGGCTGGAACACTCATCAAGTATTACCTAAAAAAAAAAATTAATGTGTACAGTAATTACAGTATATTATTGAAATTTACCTGATAACTCAACATCGTAACAGCAGAAACTGAATTACAGTATGCCCGGATAATTCGCGGACCTCAATTATTCGCGGATGACACCCTGGATGTACCCAAGAATGTCTGTTGGTAGTTTTAAAGTTGCTGGCATTTTTGCGGCCTGGACAGGGAGACATTCAATCTACCGGGTAGATACAGTAATTTCCTTTACCTGTATTGTATATACTGTATATGTGTGTGTGTGTGTAGACCCTCAAGTACGCTCTGTGCTTTATTAATAACAAAGCCCAGAGTGGACTTGAGAGTAGACACTCACATTTTTAATACATTTGTTAATGATTATTTGTGAGAGGATTTTCCCATTATTATTTATTTGTATGTGTTTTGTGTGTCTACACACACACACAGGGGTAGAAATTCACCATTTTTTCATAGTTGCCAGCAGGACTAGTAGATTTGAAAATTTACTAGTTCTTATAAATTTTTACTAGCTCTTAAACAATTTGTCAAGAAACATTGGCACCTACCGGGTTTATACAAAGTTCTATTTACTGTGTGACATTTATTTACTAGTAGAAACCGTGTTAAATCTTAAACCAACACTGAAATAATCACATACTGTATTATCTAAATTATTAACATGAAGCACAGATTTACAGTTTGAACACTGGAATAATCACATATTAACTAAATTAATTGCATGGAGCACATATTTACTGTGTGACATTTATTTAGTAGTAGAAATCATAAACCAACACTGGAATAATCACATACTGTATTAACTAAATTAATTTCATGGAGCACATTCCATTGTGATGAAGCTATTTGGAACGTACCAATATATCAAAATTATTTCCTAATCCAAATGTAAACCATATTCATCCACTTATTTTGAATAAAAGATAATAAAAATTCACATTGTATAACTAACAAGTGAACTTGCTGTGTTTAGGTTTGTGAATTGCACTTTAAATCCTCTGATTATTATCAACAGTCATCAAGTTATTTCGATGAACACACTGGATGAACTATAACATACAAATTGAATCGACTTCGACTGAAACCTGGTGTAGTTCCACCAGTGCTTCCCACTTGGATAATAATAATATATAATTTATGCAAAAGAAATAATGATAACATTAGAGTACAGTACTATATCTTTATAATTCACTTTGTTCTATAATACAATACAGTAGTCAATTACTACAGTACAGTATTTGATTTTGACTGTGAATTAGTTGTCAAATTTCGTACGCGTTATTGTATTTCGATAGCTTGTTTGTATCGGTGATAATCTGAATATGTACTTGAAATAGTTTTTTGATAATAAATGGTGTGATTGTAGATGGGAAGGCAGTTTTCATCACTTGTCAATTGTTTTTATTCTTGCCTATTATACATTCATGTATTAAATTTCGCTGTCATTGCTTTTATATATTATTTATAGAAATGAATTCCTCAATAATAATTGTATATCTACATAAATAGACTGCGTTTATTCATTACAATGCACAGTTTCCATACACCGACATGAATAGCGGTGGTATCTGTGTGTGACGTCATACAATCCCTGAGCCGGCCTGGTATTCTAGGTGGCATTGCACCAACTCATTTGTCCAGTTTTATCACACTACACTATATAATTGAGTGTATATATTTTATTTTCATTTTCATATAGAGTGTTATATACAGAAAATGAGTATCCCTTTCACTTGCAATACCGGTGATACAATTAAGATAACTAGCATTACGTAATAGTGTATTCTCTATATGGAGCTCTTATACACATTGAGTGTGTCTTACCACTGCCATCGGCCCACTCGCTCATCGGGCGATCCCAGACCAGCAAAATAGTAAAATCTTGTCTGTGAATTTCTACCCCTGCACACACATACCTATATACAGGTACAATACAGGTAAAAGAAAAAATTGTCCCAAGGGCAAATACATAAAGGGAATATACAGTACATTTCTTTGTACACAAGTAAAAATGTAACACCCCACCCCCTCTCTCTCTCTCCCAGTAAGCAGATGTTAATCATGGCCATTTTAAAGGGCATACTGTACTGTAAATTGAAAATTTTAAGAAATTTTTTCATTGTCAGTTTTTCTTTTTTTGACACAGTAGGCACTAAACAATTTTTATTATATGAGTGTCAGACCAGTATTTTTGCTGTAACACATTTTGAACTACTGTATGTAGTGTACAGGTTCAATTTCGTTAATCCGGGAAGCTTTGGACCAGACCGGTTCCAGATTATTGAAAATTCTGAACCACCTTTTCTAAAATAGTTAATGTCACATGCTTACGTTTCACTGCATTACAACCACTTTTACTACTTGCTGGTCTCTTAGGAGGCATATTTAAGGGTAAATTATGAGTATTTAGAGGTAAAATAGTGGCTACAGCCACTAGAAGTGAGCAATGACAAACATCCCAAACCACCGAAACTGCTGGACAATCGGGTCCCAGATTAACGAGGTCCAACCTGTATGAAGAAAAAATAGAGCCAAACCTATGTTAGTACAGTAGCTCCTACTGACCTGGGTCTGAGAAAAGGGACTTGTGGCCAGATTCATATTACCTAAATGGCAGCAGTTCCTCTTTTGAAACTGCAATCCAGGCTCTATTTACTGTGTGTGACTGCCATTGGTTGTGGGCAATGGCTGTATTTTGATAACGAGTCCATTGTGGTTTTGGTAATTACAGTACTATTCTGCAAACACCTGGCAAATAATACAAGTACCATTTGAAAAAAATAAATTTTCAATGCAGTTTATCATGCTGAATACAGTGGTGTTTATGAAAGCTTAGGAAAATGCATAATTGTTGAGTTATGACCCTTCCTACCCTGTCACGCTTGACCACACCAAATGTGAATTGGACTTTAAAATGGAAAATGTGGAATTAAAAACAACTACCCTATAAGGACCTAATCTTACCAAACCTAGCCTAATCTGGTCGTTGTACTCACCTACCAGGTAATTATTCCACAAACACTGGAATACAATTTAGGATCATAACATGACACTGGTATACAATATGGCAGTCTTTGTGGAATACAGCTCCTCCCTGACTTACGACCTGCCTCAGTCGTACCAAAATTTTATCAAATTACGTATTTTCGAGTCCCGACGTCAGTACAGACAAAATTTTTGTTTGTAATTCACTTTAAAATGGCTGGCAAGCTTAAAAGTGAGAATTTTGTGGTGCTGAGAAGAAAAAGAGACACCCATTTTAGATTTTCTATGTATTATTTAAGCATTTTTACAACCATTTCGACTTTACGACCTGGACTTGGGTCCCTAACCCCGTCATAAGTCGGGGAGCTGTACTGTACACTATTGTACTGTTTTTACCACACCACACCAAATAAAATTTGAACCCACCAGTTGGGTCCTAACCAAACATACTCAAACATAAGCTAAGATGCCTTTGACAATTTTGTAAATTAAATTATTTTTTTTCCTCAGACTTGTGTACGGGGACATGTTGGCTCACGTATCAAGATATCCTCTTAGGATGCCAATGAGGATGCTGCCCGTGAGTAAAATTAGTCCATTTATTTCTCTGTATTGTAATCTTTTCAGGTCTACTCATGCTATTATAATACTCTTCTGAGAACACAATGTGTGTCAGTGTTATGTGAAACTGTCCTTATAACTGGTTTAAAAAGTCACAAGTCAAAAAATATCATGTTCTCAATTTGTTGAGCCATTTGAATGACCTAGTAAAGTAGATCCTCCTTACCCTAAGAGTTAGGCACATTGCAAGCAAGTTATATTCAAGATCATTTAAATATTTTTGTAGATTCATTCTTCAAATTTCTTTTTCATTGACAACACAACTGCAGTTATATGTTTTACGGTAGTGAGAGGTCATCTAGGTTTTCAGTCTGTCCATCTCCATGGTGTCATTTAACAGTCTTGACCTATTTCCTTACATCCTGTCTTATCTTGTTACCAGTATTACATATAGACAATATCCTACTTAGAGCAAACACCTTATGTAATTTTCTTTTTAGACATCCTTGGATTACTGGCGATTAAATTTTCAAGTTTAATTTATTTTTGAATCAGTTGGGGACAAGTTCCTCAAATAATATTTATTGTTATTATTTTATATGCAGGGAAGTCGTGGAGGACAGCCTACACACCAAGATCGCTTTATTTTACAAGGAGCGGCTGTCCTTGTTGGCTTGGGCCTCTGCATCTCCTCATTCTCTCTAAAAAAACTATCAGCCATGCCACACAAACCAAGACGTCTTATTTAAGTATGATAAATTCAAAGGATTGGAATATGATATGTTGACTATTTGTAAAGGCCAGCATTGGCACATTTTACAAAAAAGTGAAGCATTAATGACAGTAATTTAGCATATATAATCTTTCACTGAATTTTGTAGTAATTGAAACTTACATTTCACTTGCTTAATATGTAAAATAATAGGGATTTGAAGCACTTGATTTATGTATATTGCAAAATCTTCTTGACTAAATTATGTAGTTCAGAAAGCTTCTTAGTATATATATATATATATATATATATATATATATATATATATATATATATATATATATATATATATATATATATATATATCATTTTTTTTTGGTAAATTAGCTTGTTTGTTTATTATTATTTCTCAGAACAATTAACTTGTTTCATGACAGTGCCAGGCCATTGCTTGCAAATGACTCATTATTTAACAAAATACTTGATTGTGCTAATGAAAGTGACCCAAGGCTTCAGAATCTCTCATTTGTAACATACTGTACTTACAGTACTTCACTAAAGATGGTAACTGAAATTTATCTGAAACATCCCCTCCCTGCAAGTAGAGTAGTATTTTTAATGGGTTCATGTATTTCTTTTATCTTGAAAATCATAATTAATGATAGTCTGATAAACAGATACAATTCAGTCAGCATTATTTTAGTGTTTTCAAACTACTGTACAGTGAAACCCCATTCGTCCAGATTAATTAGGAGGAAAGGTGATGCAGATTAGCAAAATATCCAGATTAATACAAATTTCAAAGCACGAAGGCCTACCATATAGAAATGATTGGCAAATAATAGCTTGTAAAACATAACTAAAGGTGATTTTTTTTTATACATACGGGGATTAGTCCACCCGGGCACAGGTCACCGACCCACATCGGGGCCTTGGCTGCAGAAATGTAATACATGCAGTAATAATAATAATAATAATTCATACAAGAATTAAAAAGAGATCAAAAGTGAGAAACAATATATGTATGTTGTGTTGTCAAAAGTAAGAGAAACAATTGAGACCCTGCAATTGTGCATAAATGAGGCAGAAAGTCAGATCAGCAACCTTGGACTTGGTCACAATTTTTGTGATGCCATATGGCAGCAGGGTCTACCATTAGACAATACATTATGCTTCCAATATCTTCCCAGGTGGGAGTACATCCAAGTTTGGAAGTTACCTACTACCTAATAACTAGGTGCATACCTTTAATCCAAAGTGCTGCTGAAGATAGTGTAGAAGCAATGAAGGTAGGTTGTGTAGGGGCAGTTGTTTAAACTATCATGTACTACAGTATTGTATGATTAAATCACTTGAACTAATTTTGAGTTACTTTCTCAAAAATCTGCAATTAAACACTTACAGTTATTCATGAAATTTTAAAATCTTTTGAGGTTCGGAAGGTGCAGTAAAAGCACTGAGATCTGACACACCATGAAGACTTGAAGCAGAATGGAAGAGCTAAGGATTGACACATTGCTTGACATAAATTCCAAGACACTCACCATGTGTTCCTGATTAAGCTACATCCAGATTAACAAGGCTTTGCTGTATTTACTAGGGCTGTTATTGCAAATGACAAGCTTTAGCTGAAGAGCAGTCCTCTGTATTTTTATAATGATACATAAGAGCATCCATAGACAGTACTATTCAATCAGCACTCTTATGATGTACAGCATTTTGTAGTAGTCATTATTATTTGAGCTGATACACTGTAGCTGCAAAAATTTCCTTTATATTTTCTTCACATATGACAAAAGCCATAGATTATATAAATAGGTTCTTTTGGCTTAGCTGAATTTCCATGGATCTTAGTATTATTGTGCAATGAATCTAGTCAACAGAATGGAAAGTAGTGCAAGCTAATAATCAACTTCAGCAATCATTGTTAACTTTAACTCCCCGTTATTTATCAGTTCATGCTGAAGAAGCCTGTTGTCTTGGTATCTGGAATATATGTGTACTGTATGTGGTTTGGGTATTATATGCGTAAGTAACAAAGCTGTGGTTAAAATAAAGAGCAAACACACACAATCCATTCAGTGTCATTCATTGAATTTTACATATGTAAGAGATATGTTCTGCTTAGGTAATTCCCTTCAACAAGCCTCAAAATATCTTTACTGGTTTTATAACCTGGCATATACTGTAGATGTGTGTGTGTGTGTGTGTTTACATTTACATAGGCACTGGAACCAAGGAGGTCACCAGAGGGCATTTACAGACAGCAAGTCCCTGGAAAACAGCAATTTATTTTAATAGCTGTGCCCTTTAGTGACAAGTTTATTGCTCTTCCTATGATGTACAGTGAAAGACTGAAGGTTATGCCCTTTTAACCCATTTTATGGAAGGACACTAGTATGACTAATCAAAGGGCTATGGCTACATCATTTATTTATAAATAAAACTTGTCATTCCTTTAAGTAGTGTGTGCTGTGTGGTCATGAAGGAACCATGCACTGACTTATCAAGCCTGATGTTCCCGCATTATCACACACCAGTACTTATTTGCTCAGAAACAAATCCATTGCTCTGTGCATTGTTTTACACAGATGCCTAGAAATCTGGTCGTCTTGTCCAAAATGGTTAATTGTTTGAGAATGAAATTTGGTTATTTTTATGTGTGTGTTTGAGTATAAGGAAAGTCCTGTAGAAAAAATGATGCACGAGTTATCCACAGATTATGATGATTCATTTGTGGGATAAAATTCAAGGCTAAAGTTAATAAGCTTGACACATTGAAAGTAAATGAAACAAGCTTTAAACTTCCTTATGTATGTAATGTATCCTCTTTTTCTGTAGTAGTTTATTTTTTGTACATGATTATATTTTACCAATTTACTTTACTTTCAGAAATGTTGAAGAGAATTTAGTGCTGCTGGATGGTTATTGCATGCGTTTATGGCCACCATATGTGAATTGCAATCACTGCGCATTACATTTTGTTACTGAACTCATGTCCACAGAAAATTTTTTTCTATTCTTGAAAGAAATATTAGACTACACTGCATAAATATTTGTGTTCATATGATCAAAGTTATGCATCATGTACATTTTATGCAAATAAAATTTCATTGTCCAGAAGAATATCAGTTAACCTTTCTTGTAACAAATTTTGTTTGATACTTACGCCCGTATTATTAAACAACATCTTCCCTTGAAGAGGGTCATCGTGTTTCAAACCAAGTTTTAAACTAATTGAGTCCTGAGGGACACCGCAGTACAGTACTTAACGGGGTGGTGTGGCAGTAAAATTAACTAATTCCAATATTATATATTAATTTTATTGGAATTAGTTAATTTTACTGCCACACCACCCTGTTACGTACAGTACTGCGGTGTCCCTCAGGACTCATTTAGTTTAAAACTTGGTTTGAAACACGATGACCCTCTTCAAGGGAAGATGTTGTTTAATAATAAGGGCTTTAGTCTGCTGTACTGTATTCTTTACCTTACAAATGCTAAGATAACTATTTATTTATCCAGTCTGGGACATATTGATGTAAAAAAGCATTTGTAGGTAAAGGTTAGGAGAAATAAGAAAAGGTATTGAATGTTAAATTTCTTCCACCATGTCTTGAGAACCCAAAGCCTAATATAAGTCAAGACAGCTATGAGAATGTAAAGCCGCCTTATAAGGATGCTACATAACGGTATTTAAATAACATGACTTTCTAAATATACTTACCACTGTGCATGCATATCTCATTTTGATTACATATGTATACCGTAATGAATTTACTACAGTACAGCACGTATAATGTTTTTGCTGTTAACTACTATATTATTACTGTACTGTATCTGTTTGCTTTGTTACATAAATGGGAGAATATGCATACAGTGATCCCTCGGTTAACGAGCACCTCAGTTAATGAATTACCCTCCATAAGATTCTTCACTTCAGTTAACGAATTACCTTCCATAAGATTCTTCACTTCAGTAAACAAATTCCTCACGAATTTTTTCCAACATTTTTTCGCCTGCATTTGGCTGCCCACCAGCTGTAGTATTAGTCCGCCAATACAGTAATCTGTTTTAGGGCTTAAATTCCTTACCATTTTAGTAAATATCAAGAAGGTTGTACTATTCAATAATTTTAAAAGCTGTATTTTAAATTTTTTAGTCATTTTAACAATTATTGAACATAATTTAAGTACAGGAAACTATTTTTTTTTGCACGCCAAACAGCCACTCAACACACCAAGCTTGGTGTCAGTTTGTTTACCAGTTCGGTGGAAGGACATCTTGTTTGAGACTCTTCAACATAAATGCTTTTTTTCTGTGTTTCCAGTCAAATTATTGGTCATTTTGAAATATATTTTACATATTGCTAATATATAGCGCAATGCGGTGTTGATTTAAAGAAAATGATCTTGAATTACACCAAGTGAAATAAAATTTTATGGGTGAAATGGTGGCATGGGGTGACTTCTCTTCCACCCCCACTGTCTTCTCTTCTCCCTTCTCCTCCAACCCCACTTCTAATTCCCATCATCATCATCATCAACCAGGAGCCTTCTACATGCACACCTCAAAGTAAATGTACTTTACTGCATTTATTTTTAGTTTGTATGTAATTTTCGGTGAGCTGGAACCAATTACCCAAAAACCCATTGAAACTGATTTCAGTTAACAAATTTTTCGGTTAACGAGCAACCTTCTGGAATGAATTATGCTCATTAACCGAGGGACCACTGTATATTTTACCCGGTAGTCTGTACTGTATTTGGATTTGTATATCTTGCACACCAGAGTGTAGTTTTCTTGATTGATATGGCCAGTCGAAAATATATTTGCTATATATAGGAAATTAAATATGTTGAAAATGCTGAATGCAGAGTCCAGCTCCTCTAGGTATTTTGACTGGGCATGAAATACTCGTATACTCTGAACAACAAACTATCAACAAGTTGAGGAAAACAATAGAGCAATATAATATTGGTAATAACAATAGTTGCAGTAACAAATCATAACAATAATGATAAGTCCCTAAGGTATACATTTACAGTACTTTCACCTAAAAAGACTCGAGCAAAGGCCACAGAGCACAAACTAGGTGTCAATGGCTTCTTGGAAATGGCAAAGAGATGATGACTTGGTGCCAGTTGAAGATTCTCTTGTGTAACCAGACCATTTCTGTATTCATCATACAGTACAGTACATGGTTTTGTATATCCAGCATGGGATATTGAGCCAAGACGTGCACTTAAAATTCAAAACCCATGTCAGTGTTCTCTACAACAGCACGTAAAGCATGTGCATGGCTACACTATTAATTAATATCCTCTATTAACTGTTCCTAAGCAAGAGAAAGTTTTTAGTCTAGGTCATTTAATCCATGTCACTATAGTCTTTTCCCAGCTGAGGAGAGATGCTCCGCCCACTCTTCAAGAGTTACAGCTGATTGGCTTTTGCATACCTGTCCGATTTCATCCTGAAGTAATGATGTACATACAGGTATCTCTAAATAAGTTTATTCATAATTGTTGGGATGACCGCTTCTGACGAGAAATATATCTAGTATGTATATAGGGGGTCCCCAACTTAAGAATGCCCGCTGATACGAACAAGGTCCCATAAGGTCAATTATTTAAAAAAAACGACATACGTAAGTACAATTGGTTTGTAGTATTTACATGCAAGAACTAGTTTGCATGGCTTAGAGGGGAGGCGGCACGTAGGAAGTGATGCATCACACCCAGCTACATGCCTTGAGGGAGCGTCGGTGCACTTTACCTTCACTGCCTTACATGCATGATCAAGTGCAAACTGATGTTTTTTGCTTATTAACTCACTTTTTTGGCCCGCATCATGGCTCCCAAATGCAGACCTGATGTAAGTGATAGTAGTGCATCAAAGAAAGGAAAACAATTTGAATGGAAGTGAAAGTTGATGTAATTAAATGTTTTGAAAATGGCGAAATACCCTCAGTGATTGGTAAAGCGTTGGATTTCAGTCGGTCAATGGTCAGAACAATTTTGAAAGACAAACAGAAAATTCTTGAATATTTCAAAGGATTTACACCATTGCACTCAACTGTGACAACAAAACAAAGAAGTGGATTGTTAATTGAAATGGAAAAACTGTTAGTGATATGGGTCGAAGATCAAAATCAATGGGATTTACGTCTTAAGCCTTGCCTTGATTCAGGAAAAAGCGAGAAGCTTGCACGCTGACTTGAAGACTAAACATGGTAATGAAAGTGATGGGGAAGATTTTGTTGCTAGTAGGGGCTGGTTTAACCAGTTCAAGGTAAGGGCAAAGGTGTTTGTAAAAAACACTGCCCACAGTTTGTCTACAATTTCAGGGACTTTGAAATGATGCTGGGGAAGTGACACAGACAGTGGTAGACCTTGGGAACCAACTCTACCTTGATATTCACGAGGATGATGCCACATCGTTGCTTGAGTCTCATGCTGAAGAACTAAGCAATGAGGGCCTGATTGAATTATTATTATTTTTTTACCTTTATCCTCTTCACCACTGATCAGCTCGTTAACCGCTTGGGCGATCAGTCATGTCTCTGTTACACACTGTTGGCAAGTACTGGGCATGCACTGGCTCCTGAATGTATCTAAACCTGCTCCACTGCTTGTCAAGTCTGGTCTTGAAAGAGCTCACGCTCGGTTTCGTCACAAAACTCTTTGGCAGATTGTTCCAAGAGTTTACAACTCTCACTCCGAAAAAGTTACCCCTCACAGTTTTCTGGATTTGCGAGAATCAAATTTTGTCAGAGGAATCTGAAACTCCAGAACCAAAGGGATTCATTACAAAAGAAATGGCAGATGGTTTCAGGCTTATTGCAAAAGGATTGCTTACATTTCAACAGCAAGATTCACCAAGATTCACAGAGGTATTATCGAATATCTAAGATGCTACAGAGATTTATGACGAAAAGAAGAAAGTTTCAGTTCAACCATCCCAATAAAGCCTGTCACTCCTACAAACACTCATCTCTACATGCAAGCCAGTTCCAGGTTTAAGTGTAAGTGTTAAACTTTAATTTTTAGCTTCCTTTATAGTAATTTGTCATACAATTTCTTATTTTCTCGTAAATTGATTCAAGATTTATAAAAGGACTTAGGCTATGATATAGTGCACATAGGGTATGTGTTCCGACTTACGTACATTTCCTATTTAAGAACGTCCTCAGGAACTGAACTAGTTCGTATATGGCTTTGGCCCAAAGGGGTAGGGGGGTTTACGATCAATACTATAACTACTTATAGTTATGAATAGCAGCAAGGAAGGAATTGCTGGAAACCCCGCCATCCCAGAACCTTCAGAATATTAAGCAGCATGTTCAATTGTTAACAAAAAGTTTTTCCTGTAATTTGTCCAGAGATGTGACTTAAGACATCTTAAAAACAGCTTTAGTCATTGGTGCAAAAAATTAATTCATCTTCATAATTGAACTTTAAAATTTCTGGTGATAAAAATGCCACACGTATCAAAATAAAATTCAGAAGGTAGTAAAGGAAACGTGACTTGCATATATCATACAAAAATGAAAAATTGTGAAAATAGTACAGTACTGTATACCAGTTCTTACAAGTTGTTCACTGTGGTTAAGTAGTTGATATTATCACCTTGTGTGTCTGAATATAGCACTAAGGGGCCAGTGAAGCATCCAGTGCATCTGCTTCTTCTTGCTGAAGATATTGGTGGTCTTGTGGTGACGGAGGTGTGTCAGCACAGAAAGTCCAGTTCTTCTGCCTGTATCCATACTAGTTTCTGGAGAGAGGTTTCTGTCTGTATTTTAACCCATGGGCGATGGAAACTACCTGGGGTAAGTAGGAAGGGTGCGGCCATTCACTCTGGCGTCGTCTCTGTGTTTCTCCACCAAATTGATTAGTGCCTTGACCGAAACCCTGATTAAGATCTTCACTATCATCTTGATTAAATCCATCAAAACCTTGATTGTCACCAAAATCATTCTCATTGTAGTCATAGTCATCTCCACCGTCCGCAGTTCCCTCCCCATTGTCACCGTCATCATAGTTGTAGTCATACTCGTCCTCCAGTACCGTGAACGGGGTGGGGGCATAGGCCGACCCTGAAGGAGGGATTATATTAAGTAAGTAGGTTGGAAATTCAAACAAAATTACTGAATATATGTACAACACACCACTGACATCAGATCAACTTAAGATTCATCCCCCATGCTTATTCCACCTTTCCACCTTGATGGTTGATGCTACCTGGGGGTTATGTTAGTTTACATTAGCCTAAGGTGGTTACTCTTTCTATAGAAAAAGCTGGGAGTGCGAAACTTCAGGTGATTTCTTTCATCTAATGCTGCATGCTGAGGTCAGGTGCTAAATTCTGTGGTTTATTAATAGGACTAGTTTAACTCATCCATACATTGGGTGGAGAGACATAAGGTGTACAAAAGGATGGACTGAATAAGTAAACCCGGCACAAAAAGGGAAGGATATGAGGAAGGTCTGATGCTAGACAAAAGACTAAGATACAGTGAATTATGACGAGGTAGTCAAGCATCGTGGAGGGATTGTATACTTGTCTCATATCTTACTCTCAATGTATCAAGGATATTATGGATTGATATGTACAGGGGTACCTAGTGACAGCACTAGGATCCCGCTTCCTCTATCAAGGAATGAACAATTGAAATTGAATTGATATGTATTGTCTAAATTGGTGCTTATTTGTTTTTGCTTGTGTCCTTGAGAAGTTAAAGGAACTTATTTTATCAAAGTTATGGGGACGAAATATAGGATAATACAGTAGAAATTACTTAAGAAATACAATATGGAGTATTGTGTCATATTTGTTTAGGGGAATAAGTAAAAGCTATGAAAATATCTACAAATGTGAAAACAAATTGCTGAAAATGGAGGATACTTACAGAAGAGTGACTGAATGCCAAGGAAGGTGAGGAAGTTGAGGGCCAGCTTCAGAAGATCATTTTGACCAAAGGCAAGTGGAAATTGAAAAATGCCCAAGTTTAATCTTCCAATGTCTTTTTTCTCCGAATCAAGTGTCGTTCCCTCGCTGAAGGCTGAATATTGATAAAAATCTCTGAATTTGTTCCACCAAGTATGTACTGAATCATAATTAGAGATGGATTTAATAAACTTTGTTGCCACACTGAAGAACTGTCCAAAAGGGTCAATGTTGACTGCCGTGTAAAATGTGTGGACATCGTTGTCTTCCTGCTTTTCAGGATGCGTAACGTTGTCATCAACCGAAATTATATTATATCCCTTGAGAATTTTTTCTAACAATTGCTTCCACATAGCGCGGGGGGCGTCCTTCATGGGATGTTCAATGTTCTGTGGGACAACCTTCTTCGTTGGGATTCTTGGCAAATGCTGAAGGACATATTTGATCCATCTAGCCCTTGACTCGTCCGCTAGATCTGTCTCAAGTACAGTGTCCTTATCCATCACCTTGCTGAACTGTAAGATCTTATCGAATCTGTTGGGCAGTTCTGTTATGATACTCTCGAAGTCCAGTGACTTAAACATTGCTGATGACTGCATTATTGGTGTCTGAGTAGGAGAATCCAAGGAGGGTACAATAGTTTCTTTGGGGTCTCTGGTTCCTTCAGCGGAGGATCCTCCGATTGAGCCGACTCCAGGTTCTTGACTGTCATCAGCAGACACCAAAAAGCAGAGACCGCAGGAGATTATTGCCACCAGCAGGTACTGCCACGTCCCAGCCATCTTGCCACCTAGGTAATAAAGTCAATTAGGTCTTTTAAATGTAGACACTAAAGTCAATCGCTTTGTTAACAGTGGTAAATTGCCTCAAGGTAGTTACAGAGAGACTGGCATGAAAATGTGAACCAATTTTTTTTCCATAAATACCTATTAGTTCATAGGATGGTATTACCCTCCTGGAATACAAATGATCACACAAATATTGTTGCTCATATTAATAATAATAAAAACAAACATTCACACATGTACACCCTCCTTAGATAGATTACAGTGTAATTAGGCACCATGTTTATAGTCTATACAGTTCTAATACACTGTATTTGAATTCAATATACAGTACTTCTTTGATGGGGAAAGGAAGTCGGTGGCTTGTTTAATGTGGAAGTTGAATATAAAGGTTGAATGGTTAATGTGAAGTTAGCGTGGATTACGAATATATAAGTTTTATGGTTAATATGAGGTTAGTATGGATGTGGATAAAACAGATGGATGATATTAATTTGGATGTGGAATATAATGAGTAAGTGTTGGAAGAAACATGTATGGTTAGTGGGCGTGCATGTGGAACAGCCCGCAGGTACAACGAGTGTTGGTGTAGAATGTATTGTAGTGGATTCCTCCCCTACAAACTCCGTTCGTCGCTGACTAGCCGACCCTCGAATTCCCCAGTGTATGCCTCGTGGTCTAGGTCAGCAACCAGCGCCGCCTTACATGACTGAGGTCAACTATTAAGCCACGCCTACCTCCGCTATATAAGACCTCACCTCGTGGTGACCTAACCCTCTTTCTACCTACAGCCACCAGCAAGCAACACCTCCTCCGCTCCTGCCTGGCGGCTCTCGCTCCAGCCGGCGGCCTTGGCGACCCACAAGTTGGTCCTCCTCTGAGCACCCTCACCAACCAGTTCTTTCTACTCAATGCTTGTAACCATGCTGCCTTTCCAGCACCAAGCTGCATTGTACATCCAATACAATATGTGTACAGCGAGCACATTGTGAGTTTCCTTTCTCCATCCCATCCTGAGTGTGAACCTATATCTCATAACCCCACACGCACTCACACAGGATGGAGAAATATCGCGTACCCCACAGTATAACGATTAGTCAGCGGCGGCGAGTGTCGAATGTTAATTTAGATCTACAACTGAACATAACAGTAACCTAATAACCTTAATATTCATTTTTTTTTCATATGCGCCAAACGATGTCCGTAAATAACATACACACATAAGCATATAATTTGTTAAGGCTGAATTATCTCTTGTTCTCCACCTTTAACAGATCTCACCTTATTACATACTTTCTCGAGTGAGTGAAATGTATAAGAACACCCATTTTTTCCTGTTTACTGCCGGCACAACTTCACAATTTCAGAACGTAGCTGAGAGTCTGAGACCTCGATTGTGATGCACTTCCTCAGCAGATCAAGAAAGAACGAGAGACTACTTTCTCTGCTTAAACGCATATAAAAATAGGTGCTAAACTATTACTTCAGTATAAAAAGATAGTATAGTGAAATCCAGACTATCCAAACAACCGGTTTGTTTTGTTTTGTTTTATAATTCTTCTCAACGCAATATTGGTTTCATAAATTTTCTGGGTGCAGAATTACGCTTTCATGTTTAAACTCAAGACTTCTACCCGAGGTTGGAGTGGCCCTCAAAAGTCACGCCGCTTTACATGTGGAAAGTTAGCTACAAAAAGTGGTCGGTTAGTTCACGAGTCCTGCTTTTTCAGTTCTACTGTAGTGGATTCTTCCCCTACAAGCACCGAACCTTCTCCAATTCCCCAGCCTACGCCTCCAGCGCCGCCCACGGAGTGGGGGTCAACTATCTACCCACGCCTACCCCAGCCTTATAAGGCCTGACACCGCTGTGACCAGCCTCTTTTTTCTACCCAGTGCCACCAGCAAGAAACACCTCCTCCTCCGCGCCAGCCTGGCGGCTCCCGCTCCCGCCGGCGACCTAGGCGTCCCTCAAGCCATGTGCCCTCACTCTGGGCACCCTCACCACCCAGCTCTCTCTACTCAACGCTTATTACCATGCTACCTACCCAGCAACAAGCTGCATTGTACATCCAATACAATATATATACAGTGAGCACATTGTGAGTTTCCTTTCAAAAGGAGGCTAGGTAGATTCATGGATGATAGAGAGTGGTAGTAACTCTCGACTGGAGCTGCCATGCACAGGCCAACCGGCCTATTGCAGACTCCTTATTTTCTTATCTCATCCTGGATGTGAACCAATATCTCATAACCCCACACTACTACCAACCCGCTGGTATTGTGATACGTCAGCTACATTCTTTATACGTGTGCTGTAATTTGTTTTCTAATTCATTATGTATCAATCAGCTGGATATAAATATGTTTTTAAAGCTGGACTGTATAGAGATTTTGTTACTCGATCGAGGATGGTCCAGTGCCCTAGAAGCCTAGATCCAGAACCAGTTACTGTACTCCTGTCCAGCGTCTGCAAGGTCGACGCCCTTCATGGTTTTATCCCAGGATAAACTAAGAAATGCTTACGTATTACTGTATCATATTGTCAATGCACCTTACTATACTTAACAAAATACAGTATACTGCACCTTCGTAACTGAGGTTTGATTAAACTAAGTATCCATTTAATGAAAAAGATTTCAGACATTTCCCATATGTACGAATACATGACTCGAGGACTCATTCCGTCCACCATAAAATGAGATGTCTTCGGTCACATGCTAAGATACACTTTGAACCGCCGCAGAATCAGAATGAATGGTGGGTGTATCTACCGACCTCCTTGTTTCCACTGGGGAAAAATTTGTTTCCCGATGTGCCTCCAGCCGACACCCGATATGTTGTTCCTTGAAACGAAAAATTTGTATTACGCTATAAATTTGCCGTTCTTCTTTAGCCAGGCCTGTAGAATAACTATAAGTTGTATAAAACACGACCTACACTTACAGAGGACAGTACATACACACAATAATCGCGCCGGCGTCCCTGCAGTGAAGGATCCCCCGTAACCAGGCCTCACCCTTAATGTTGTCTCGCTTACAACAGAACCCAGTCTTTACATCCAACATAACCTCAACCTCACGCATTACAACATTAAGTTAATATCCTAAAACCATACTTATCACATCTACCATACATCCAGCATCCTCACTAACCACGTTACACACGAAAACACTCGTCTCCGGTGTACTGTTTGTAGTGTGGCTGTTCCTCTCTGTACTGTAGATGTCTAGTTAGAAATAATATAAATCTATCTTATTTCACTTACAAAGTCAATGTAGCACATATCCAGCTATCTTTGTTGTTTGTCTCGTGCAAACTAAGTTGAGATCGTGGAAGTCGGAAAAGACCGTATACTATCATTATCAAATACAAAATAGTGTGATGTTACTTCAAGTAAATACGGTACCTGATCGTTGACTTTATTTAAATTTATTCAGTAGCTACCGTCCATTAATCGGTTTCTTGACAAAACTACAAGTCATCTATGGAAACTGTACCAGGCATTAGATTTCAATATAGTTCTTGTTACACTGACAGCAATGTGTCATTCTATGGACACATCCCAGCATTTATGCGACTGATGTCCAAAATTTTATCCTCGTGATTAATTCCTGGTCAAATTTGTCTCAGATAAGGACAACGACTCACCAATGTACCGAGAATCTACAATATATTTAAAATAAATTCACCAAGTTCGGTTACAGGGAACGAGTTACCTTGGAAGCACCGTTTGGGCCACAACACACATGACTGCATAATATGTTAAAGTAAAAATATTGAGTTCCTTCACCTCCGAAACCACAAATCATAACAACATATTCCTCTTAAATCAAGAGCACACAGATAATAGATGGACAATTTCAATAGTGACTGTGCACCTCCATCATCCCCCCCCCCCCCCTCGACAGTTTTGTTTATTTATTTATGCCACGTACCCAGGCCGTGGTGAACGGTGATCATTATAGTGCAGTAAAATGACAGACGACATTGGCATCGTTATCCAAGTATTTCACAAAGGTAAATTAATCATGATCATCAACATATCAATACAATTTGGATACTCACCCTGTGTTGCAGGTGCATCAGCTGGTGTCAGCAGACCCCAGGCAGCAGGTGGGAGTCACCGTGGACACAGTGAGGAACGTACTGGTACTGAGCGAGTGAGCGGGCTGCCCCACATCTGCCCGATGACCCAGGAGGGAGCAGGTAGCGTCCGTCTTATGACACAGTGACCCACAAACTGTGTGGTTCTTCACAACACAATACAGATGTCAAACTTCATAAACTTTTTCGATCTTCTTTTACCACTATAACTACACTGTATGGAGGCGTTCCTTAAAGTAGATTAGCAATATGTAGTGCAAACTCGACTAGGGTATGAAATCGAAGACCAAACTAATATAGAGAGGGTGAAGAAACGTTTAAAAGTGTTTTTAGTACTATCCTTATACATCTTATATATCTCATTATTAGTTGTGATTTGAGTCATGAACACGGTATTTATTTTCTTAAGAAAAATGCACTCACAGCATGAACACTGGGGCAACACAGCAACACATTCCCAGGATTTAAATTTAAACACAACTTCTGATAAAGCGAGTAAAACATTGACAAATTAGATTCAAAAACTATTGAATGAAGTGGAACCACGAATCGCACGTGTCATGTTAGAAGAGGTCGATGACCAGACTTTCATTTAGGAATTATTTTTCTTCCTGTGACATGAAATAATAACGACGTGGCAGCGTCATGAATATGAATGAAGTTTTAACGTGCATCCCTTAACCCCTTCCGTATGATAACCTAAACCCTTCCAGGTAAAATGATATATAGGTTTAAGTTATCGTATTCAGTGGGTTAAAATATTTATGTCACCTGAAGATTCACACCCCAGCTTATAACACTCGAAGATTAGCGATTTTAACGCTACTTGGGGTATTTGGTAAGCGTTAGGATGGTTAATTTTTAGGTGACCAAATATCTTATTTTTGACAGTTCCTTTGAACTGCTATCATCTTCAAATTTAAGAAATAATTAAAAAGAATGGACTTACTACTTTTGCTTGAATAAAATATGCGTTATTAAAAAAATAACTACACGATTGTAATTTCAAGAAGAGTTAGGTCCCGGCGTTGTAGTTTTGATTTTACTTTATTTTAAGAGCGGCTGTATTCACTTACGGAAGCCAGATTGTCTCAGAATTAAAAATATGGAGACCTTTGTTTTAGTTAAAGGAATAAATCGTGGTAACTCATTGAATTTTCTACAAAATTCCTTAAACAAATACAAAATGTATCCATGGAACATGTCCCCGCAAGACGTCAGATAGCCAAGCTACTAACGTAAACAATATCAGACAGATACCTAAAAAGGGTTCAGCAGACGCACGAAAGCTTGCACGCACACCTTTAATGTTAAATGCCTTGGGAGGTCGGAAGTATAAAAAGATAACGATGAGAAAGATAAAAACGCCTCTAAATGCATGTGAAAAGGAACATTCACTTCCGTGCGAAAAGAAAAGAAAATGATTATCGATGATATATTTACATAAGAGCCGATAAGTTGCCTAAATTTATAATCTACTTTTTTTTCCGAAGATGTTAGCCATCTTGGTGCTGATGGTGGGGTGCGACCTTCTTACAGTAGGACCATAGTTGTAACCGAAGATGGTGATAGGCCTGTATCCGTACTTATTGCTATTCCTGTAGACGTATCTGTTAGCCTGTTTGCGGTTGTTCCCATAGCTGGTGTACCTCTGGTGGTGAAGGATGAGTGGATATCTAGTATTATAGAGGGAGGGGTGTGGCCAGCCGCTGTGTCGTCGTCTTTGAGTGTCTCCAGGAATCTGACTTGCACCTGGATCATCACTTAGATCAAGCCCCTGGGTAGTGTTCTGATCAAAACCTTGGTTAATGCCTTGATCAAAACCTTGGTTAATGCCTTGATCAAAATCTTGGTTGATGCTTTGATCAAAACCTTGGTTAAAGCCTTGATCAAAATCTTGGTTAATGTCTTGATCAAAACCTTGGACAGTGCCTTGATCAATGCCTTGATTGGTAAGTTGGCCGAAACTCTGATCAAAAGCATCATTACCATCTTCATCGGTAAACTGGACGGCAGTTTGATCAACTTGGCCATCACCTTGATCGGCATTTTGTTCATCAGTGTGGGTGCCTTGATCATCACACTGACCACCAAAGTTTTGTTCGGCCTCTTGACCACCATCATCTACGTCGTCAGGCAGATCATCATCCTGAACACACTGTTCAATGTCAGTAGGTTCTTCCTCCTCCTCTTCCTTTTGTTCCCCTTCTTCCCCTACTTCTTCCATCTCCTCTTCTTCTACCTCTTGCATCTTCTCTTCTTCTCCTACCTCTTCCATCTCCTCTTCGTCTATCTCTTCCATTTCCTCCTCCTCTTCTTCTTCTACCATCTCCTCTTCTGCTACTTCTTCCTCCTCCTCTTCGCCGTAGTCGTAATAATCGTAATAATCCGCGAACTCGTCTCTCTCTATCAAGGGGATGTACGTAGCCCCTGAAAGAAACACATTGGATTAAATTACAATACGTATTTATTTTTTTTAGTTACCTAAATACATAGCGAAGTCATATGTTCATTAGACGCTGTACAACTGCCAACTGCTGACTTCTAGGGGTAAATGCAATAGTTGTATGTGTTTCCTGTTCACTGATTATTATTGCTCATTCATCTTAATCATCATCTATCAGCGTACTGGCTAGTCCGACTAGTTAAGTGTTGCGCATAAATAAGAACTCAGAATAATAGAAGGTAATATATTTTATAAACGATTGGTAATATGTTCATGAAATATTGTACTTTCTTCATAATTATGAAATGATCACTTTGGTAAATAATTATGAGGTGTATTTTCTGGAAAATTAAGATTTTAAGGTTTATTTGGGGACCTAGCGAAGAAACAGCACAAAAGAGAGAAAATTCAGTTAAATGCCAGTAAATAAAGTACAGTACCCAAGAATATCACAATAAAATTTGTGGACGTCTAAGTAAAATAAAATAATAACTTACAGAAAAGTAGATGAATTCCCAGGATGACGAAGAAGCTCAAGGTCAACTTAACAGGGTCGTACTTGGCGAAGTCACGTACTATGGGAGGCAACTCTATGTAGACACGTTGAGAGAGCAAAGCGTTGGTAAAAGTTTCCATGCCACCTTGATGAGAGAACAAATATGCTTGAAGTATTCCCACACTTCTCTCCCACCAGTGCCTTAATGAACTATAGTCCAAAACAGACTGCTGAAAATTTCGAGCCAAACTTATGTGCTGACCGACAGGACTGAAATTTCCTGTTGTGAAAGTTATGCTCGTGTTGTTCTTTCCCTCTCCGTTACCACTTGTGCCCTCGCCATCCACTATCATATTCTCATGATCTCCCTGAGTGAATGGCAACAACTGTCCCCACAGGTAATGAGGACCTTCATCCAGGAACTTTTCAATATCTTGTGCATGACCCTCAGTCATGGGGATTAAACACAGAAACTGACGTACATATTTCATATATTCAGCCCAAGATTCATCAATGTCAGGTGATGTTAATATGTCATCCTTGCCCCCAGTCTGCGCAACATGAAAGATATTGTTGATTCCTTCATAAAATTTCATCTTGATACTCCCAAAGTCGAGTGTGTTGGCTGTTGAAGACTGTACCATTATTTTGTGAGATGCCATATTCAAAGACGGTATAGCTGTTTCCCCAAGTGCTGTGGTGCTATCAACGGAAGATCCTACGACTGATAAGGCTCCAGCACTCGCCAACAAGCAGAGACCACAGGAGACCATAGCCTTTAGTAAGTGGAGCCATGAGGCGATCATCTTGTCACCTAAAAAAAATGAGACGAAATTTACCGTTAGATTTAAAGTATAGAAAGTGTTGTCTACATTGATAAATGCCGGTTGCATGAAAACTTTGTCTTACGAGGTCAACTAAATGTGGTGGAATATTTGGACCACGTCATATTTAAAAGTAAAATGAGCTATTTATCTCCCATTCGTCGTTAGAAAGGCAAATCGAATCAAGATGTTTGCATTTCGTGAAAGCTTATCACTACTTAAAGTAATTTGATTCGTCATTGATATCTCGCCCATGAGTTCGTTGTCATTTATATTTTTTTAAAGATTTGCCGGAAATTTTGCTAATGCACATTTATAAACCTGAATATCCAAACCAGTTACGGGAAACAGAGGTTTGTCAGAAAACTCCATTTTATACTAACAGGACAGTCCCTTTAACCCCACTAGAGTTCTATCTCATAATTTTTACTTGTTGGTGGAATAGTGTACAGTATTAGTGTACTGTATTACCAACTTTGTTATGCTCTTAAAGACCTTAGTTGTTGAAGTGCAGTAATAACGTTATAACAACAAAAACCCTACCATCAGTCCCTGCAATGCATCAAATCACGTCCTCCATGGTATAGATATGTAGATGATGTTCTTTGTCTTTGGCCTAGAAACAGTGACCCATTGGAATTTTTAGACAAGCTTAATGATATTGTCCCAAGTATCACATTCAAAATTGAAAGAGAAATAAATGGATCCCTTCCATTCCTTGACATGCTTATCATGAGAAATGGCCAAAACTACAAATTTAAGATATACAGAAAGCCCACACAGGTAGATAGTTTCATACACTTTTTCTCGAATCACCTGGAGTCTACCAAAATGTCAGTTTTTTCTGCTATGTTTTTAAGATGTCTGCGTATTTGTGACTCTGAATTTATTGACGATGAATTGAAACACATTCGTTTGTTGATAGTTGTTTTAAAAGGGCTAAAAAAATCCTTTCATTCCTCTCAAACCAGGCAAATTCCTACACTTAAGAATATTCTGACTCTGCCCTATCGTAATGAATTTGTCCCGTTAGTTCGGTCCCTCAAGCTACTAAATATTAATGTTGTTTTCAAGTATGACTCAACCATTACCAATATGTTAATAAGAAATAGCCCAAGTTTGAATGTAGATGGAAGTGTTTATTGTATTCCATGTAGCAAATGTAATTGTAATTATGTAGGACAGACAGGAAAAACACTGCAGCTCAAAATCAAACAACATAAGTACAATATCAGAACAGCATCTGAAAGCAGTGCTTTGTTCGTTCATGTTAGGAATAATAATCATCCCATTGCTTGGGAAAAAAGCTTAGAAGTATTTAAATTATCTTGTGTCACAGAAAGACTTCTGGTTGAAGCTAGTTTGATTAAAGAATTAAAATCAATAAACCTTAGTGATGGTCAGTTCAAAACTGATAATATGTTACATAAATTTATTTGTCAGTGGCCCAAAGTTAAAAATGCTCTGAAAACCTTTGATCTAGATGTAGGATAGTTATTTAGTAGGTCCCTATTTTTGACCTGACCTGACTAGTCACGTCACCCCCTTCTCTTAAGCTCCTCTACGTGTGTGTTGGTGTGGGGATTAGTGGATGACATCATTATGCCCTGACCTCATGTTTAATAAGGTCACCCTGTATATTTAAGCCTCTTTCTGTCCATGTATTCCAGTTGCCTCTGAAGATGTCTTGAATAAAGACGAAAGCTAAGGTGCTCCTTTGTTTCCCTTTACCCGTGTGATTTTATCAAGATTTATCTTATCCACGTTTTCATTGTGGATCTAACAATGGTTTTAAATTGGACAAATTTAGATTTAGGCGTGAAATAGGTAAACACTGGTTTGGAAACAGAGTGGTGGATGAATGGAACAAGTTACCAAATATCATCATTAACTCGAATACGCTGAATAGCTTCAAACATAGGTTGGATGCTTATATGAGCAATAGGGGTTGGGTGTAAACGGGACTGCCCAGTATGGGCCAATAGGCCCGCTGCAGTTTCCTCCAGTGCAAAACCCAATGTTGCAGTATGGCGGGGTAGTGGTACATTGTGACTTTATTAACCCAGGGTCAGTTCGGTGACGAATTTTGTTTATAAATCATAGTAAAAATGAGGCCACAGCTAAATATTCACACATTTCAAAAATCATTTACCCAAATGAATCATATTCTCACCAACATTACCTCTAATAAAATTTTAAAAGCCTTTTTTTACTGAAAGAACATTGAACTAGATTAAAGTAACGTATGGGTTAGTAAATGTTAGGCTAAGTATATTGAAAGAGTGTGGTAAATAGTTTTAAGTATAAATAATACTTCACTGTCTTGGTACAATAAAGCATATAGAGTAAAATATTTGCCACGACAACCCACAACTCGCTCCACCCTCCCATCTCTTTTGGTGAAAGCTGAAATCGGTCATCAAACCTCGCTTCATTATTCAACAAAAATGCGTATATTATGTACTCAACTTCACATTAAGTAATTGAGACCCTCAATCAGCCAACGGGGTTAACTGGGAGGGCCTAAGTTACTCTTTTGATAAAATTCCATTCTGCAGAGCCTCTTCCTACTGAAACTCATTTATACCCTAAACGACCACTCAGGAGACCTCCATATCTCACAGTGTTCTCCCTATGTCATTTGACCTTATTCAGTTCAAATGATCCCGTTTAAAAAAATATCGCTCTTTGCGATGGGAAACCTTGGTGAATAGATTTGACAACAACAAATCTAATCTCTGCCTGCGCTTGTTATTGTTAAAATCCAGACCAGACAAAAAACCATCACGCATACAATGAAAACATCACTGCACTGGAAAACAAGTGTCTAACGCCGATTTGCATCATATCAGTCAACCACTTTTTGTGAGAAGCTTTTCCTGTCGTGCTGGCTAGTCTTGGGACTTTCTTTATTACGAATTTATGAGATACATAATTATTTGTTCGTGCTCTTCAACCAATTGTCTTGCAGTGCTACTCATTCTCGATATTATGATACTTAGAATTCTCAAAGTAGAAACTGTATTGTCACATAAAGGAAGCCCAAAGTTTACCTTGATCTTGGCCTTTTCAGTAATTGTAGGCATCGCATTTAAGATTATGACCGCATCCTCAGAATGCGGTTAGATAAGATGTACATGCTACTAACTTTCCAACTTTAGAAAGTGGTCCATGAAGCAGAATCTGGTGCGTGCAACGAAAAAAAAGGCAGGACTTTCAACTGAGTTTGATGGTGATGCATGACTGCTGTTTACTAGTTCTTCATCGTCTAGGTCAATGTAACAACGTTACATTACGGAGAAAAGGCTTTCTGATCACGTGAATAAATGTTTTGGCAAGATTCTTTACCAATATATTTATTACTAAAAAAAATTAACAATCTTGTTTCTGATACTCTTCATCCATTCATAGCACTGACCTGGGATATATCATTCTTTAATTACGTCCTCCGACATAAACACTTAATACATCTAACACCACCACTTCACATATGCACGGGGTATTTTACTTGCTGTATATATATATATATATATATGCAAGTAAATCACTGTAGGTGCGCGTGATCTAGGTATATGCTGATAACCACCAGGAAAGAAGAAAACACGAAGTTCCCAAGCGCTTTCGTGTAATTCACATCTTCAGGGGTGAGTACAGACTAGTACTCACCCCTGAAGATGTGAATTACACGAAAGCGCTTGGGAACTTCGTGTTTTCTTCTTTCCTGGTGGTTATCAGCATATATATATATATATATAATCAACGACCTCACCAGCAAGGACTCGAACCCTCGACCTACTGGGTGTGACTAGGGAACGCTTACCGGCTAGGCCACAAGCACACTAAAAGCAGTTCTAGACTCTGTTATATTTCACACAAAGCCTGTTCATCGAGCTGATGGCGCCGTGAACCTCATTGGGAAACTGCCCGTGCCTCGTATGTGGTGTCAGTAGCATTTTACCGAATCCAGCTGGTATGAAACGCGAGGTACATATATATACTTCATTTTTAGTCCATATAACACGCGGACTTTGAACATACAATCAACGACCTCACCAGCAAGGACTCGAACCCTCGACCTACTGGGTGTTATATGGACTAAAAATGAAGTATATATATATATATATATATATATATATATATATATATATATATATATATATATATATATATATATATATATATATATATATATATATATATATATATATATATGCTGATGACCACAAGGAAAAAAGAAAACATGAAGTTCCCAAGCGCTTTCGTGTAATTCACATCATCAGGGGTGAGTACAGACTAAGAAGAAGTACAGAACATGTTATATATATACAGAGGAGGGTGAGATCAAGTCCACAGTGGTCCGGTATAAATAATGACCCTACTAATCTTCACAAAAGCACCGCAGCGGTAGGTAGTCAGGTGAGAGGGTAAGCTGCCCCAACCTTCTCACCTGGTTACAAATCTTCTTAATTACGAAATTGTCCCATTTGTACATACAATTGCTTAAATTCATGTTGACGTAATATTTTACCACCCTCAGCAGTCTGGTTTAGATATGTTGATGATGTATTATGTCTCTGGCCATGTAATGAGGACCTAAAAGCTTTCCTGCCACAACTTAACAACTTAGCCCCTTCGATCAAATTCATTGTGGAATTAGAGCAAGACTGTAAATTGCCATTCCTAGACTGTCTGATACACAGAAAAGGTAACACTTTTAAGTTCAGTATTTATAGAAAACCAACTAATGTGTGTTCATACATTCATTATTATTCTGCCCACCATAATAAAGTCAAACAGTCAGTATTTTCAACAATGTTTTTACGTGCCTTGAGAATTTGCAGTCCGGAATTCATCGATGAGGAATACAAATATATATATAATATTGGCTCAAACCTTAAATACCCTAGATCTTTCATAGACAAATGCTTAAACATTACTAAGAAAACTTTTTATAGAACTGATCCCAAGCCCACCCATGACCATAAGAATATCTTAATATTACCATTTCACAAAAATTTCTCACACATTTCTGCACAGCTAAAAACCTGGAACGTCAATGTGGCATTTAAAAACTCATGCACTGTTAAACAAATGTTAATCAAGAACTCCCCCAACAACACAATTGGTTGCATTTATAAAGTTCCTTGCAAGGAATGTAATATGTTTTACTTAGGCCAGACAGGTAAAGATCTTGCAACTAGAATTAAACAACACAAATACAGTGTTAGGACAGGCCAGGAATCCAATGCTCTGTTTGTTCATTTGAGGGATAACAAGCATTGCATTGACTGGGATAATGCCTCCTCAATATTACCATGTAATTCAATTGATAGTAGGAACATCATAGAATCTAGTCTTATTAAACATACCGAAGCATTCAACATGAATTTGAGTAACGGCATGTACAAGCTGGACAATTTTGTAATTAAGAAGATTTGTGATCAGGTGAGAAGGCCGGGTCACTTGACCATCTGACCTGACCACCAACCGTTGTGTGCTATTTAAAGATTAGTAGGGTCATTACCTAATACCTGACCATTGTGGACCTGGTCTCACCCTCCTCTGTATATATATACACCTTGATTTGTATTACTCTCTCTAGTCTGTACTCACCCCTGAAGATGTGAATTACACGAAAGCGCTTGGGAACTTCGTGTTTTCTTCTTTCCTGGTGGTTATCAGCATATATATATATATATACATATATATATATATATATATATATATGCAAGTAAATCACTGTAGGTGCGCGTGATCTAGGTATATGCTGATAACCACCAGGAAAGAAGAAAACACGAAGTTCCCAAGCGCTTTCGTGTAATTCACATCTTCAGGGGTGAGTACAGACTAGATAGAGTAATGCAGAACAAGATGAATATATACAGAGGAGGGTGAGACCAGGTCCACAATGGTCAGGTAATGACCCTACTAATCTTTAAATGGCACACAACGGTTGGTGGTTGGGTCAGATGGGACAGTGACCCGCCCTCTCACCTGATCACAAATCTTCTTAATTACAAAGTTGTCCAGCTTGTACATACCGTTACTCAAATTCATGTTGAATGCGTCGGTATGTTTAATAAGACTAGATTCTATGATGTTCCTACTATCAATTGAATTACATGGTAATATTGAGGAGGCATTATCCCAGTCAATGCAATGCTTGTTATCCCTCAAATGAACAAACAGAGCATTGGATTCCTGGCCTGTCCTGACACTGTATTTGTGTTGTTTAATTCTAGTTACAAGATCTTTACCTGTCTGGCCTAAGTAAAACATATTACATTCCTTGCAAGGAACTTTATAAATGCAACCAATTGTGTTGTTGGGGGAGTTCTTGATTAACATTTGTTTAACAGTGCATGAGTTTTTAAATGCCACATTGACGTTCCAAGATTTTAGCTGTGCCGGAATGTGTGAGAAATTTTTGTGAAATGGTAATATTAAGATATTCTTATGGTCATGGGTGGGCTTGGGATCAGTTCTATAAAAAGTTTTCTTAGTAATGTTTAAGCATTTATCTATGAAAGATCTAGGGTATTTAAGGTTTGAGCCAATATTATATATATATTTGTATTCCTCATCGATGAATTCCGGACTGCAAATTCTCAAGGCACGTAAAAACATTGTTGTAAATACTGACTGTTTGACTTTATTATGGTGGGCAGAATAATAATGAATGTATGAACACACATTGGTTGGTTTTCTATAAATACTGAACTTAAAAGTGTTACCTATTCTGTGTATCAGACAGTCTAGGAATGGCAATTTACAGTCTTGCTCTAATTCCACAGTGAATTTGATCGAGGGGGCTAAGTTGTTAAGTTGTGGTAGGAAAACTTTTAGGTCCTCATTACATGGCCAGAGACATAATACATCATCAACATATCTAAACCAGACTGCTGAGGGTGGTAAAATATTACTTAATAGTTTCTTTTCAAAGAATTCCATATATAGGTTGCTTAATACAGGTGAGAGTGGATTACCCATTGCCATACCAAATTTTTGAGCATAATATTCCCCATTGAATTCGAATTTGCAATCCTTAATACATAGTTTGATGAGTTCGATGAAGTCATCTTTCGAGACGGGCAGTGAAATGTTATCCAGGGAATCTATGAGGAACTCTAGTAAATCATCAACTGGGACCTTTGTAAAAAGTGACGTTACATCAAAGCTGACCAGTTTAAAATCATGATTAATGTGCAAGTTATTGAGTTTATCAACCAGATCCATATTATTCTTGATATTGGAGTTAGAAATGTTGCCAACTAGGGGGTTTAGTAAGGAAACTAACCATTTAGATAGTTTATAAGAGATTGACCCAACAGAGCTAATGATGGGTCTTGCTGGGTTATTGGGCTTGTGGGTCTTGATTAAACCGTACATGTAAGGCAGTGGAGGGGACGTTGAAGTAAGATGTTTAATGAGAGTAGCTTTGCCTCTCAATAGGGACTTAAGTTTTTTGTTGAACTGGGTGTTGACAGTGTTGAGAGGATTATTTATGAGTTTAGAATATGTTGTAGTGTCACATAAAAGGTCATTCATTTTTGAGATATAGTCATCTTTGTTTAAAATCACTACTGTGTTGGCTTTATCTGCTTTAGTGACATGTAGATCCTTATTTTTCTTAAGGGCTTGGAGTGCTTTGGTGAATCTTTCTGGACAGTTTGAAACACAAGGCTTGGACATAGATGCATACACAACACCTTTACACATGTTCACTTCTTCACTTGTCAAATTACTGAATTTCTCCAAATTGCAAAATGCTCTGGCTATATCAACACTGTCGACTCCCTTGTTGGAACCATCAAAACTTAAACCATAGCCGAGGGCACACAAGGTATCATTGTCTAGTTGTTTAGAGGAGAGATTCACCAAAGCACTCCAAGCCCTTAAGAAAAATAAGGATCTACATGTCACTAAAGCAGATAAAGCCAACACAGTAGTGATTTTAAACAAAGATGACTATATCTCAAAAATGAATGACCTTTTATGTGACACTACAACATATTCTAAACTCATAAATAATCCTCTCAACACTGTCAACACCCAGTTCAACAAAAAACTTAAGTCCCTATTGAGAGGCAAAGCTACTCTCATTAAACATCTTACTTCAACGTCCCCTCCACTGCCTTACATGTACGGTTTAATCAAGACCCACAAGCCCAATAACCCAGCAAGACCCATCATTAGCTCTGTTGGGTCAATCTCTTATAAACTATCTAAATGGTTAGTTTCCTTACTAAACCCCCTAGTTGGCAACATTTCTAACTCCAATATCAAGAATAATATGGATCTGGTTGATAAACTCAATAACTTGCACATTAATCATGATTTTAAACTGGTCAGCTTTGATGTAACGTCACTTTTTACAAAGGTCCCAGTTGATGATTTACTAGAGTTCCTCATAGATTCCCTGGATAACATTTCACTGCCCGTCTCGAAAGATGACTTCATCGAACTCATCAAACTATGTATTAAGGATTGCAAATTCGAATTCAATGGGGAATATTATGCTCAAAAATTTGGTATGGCAATGGGTAATCCACTCTCACCTGTATTAAGCAACCTATATATGGAATTCTTTGAAAAGAAACTATTAAGTAATATTTTACCACCCTCAGCAGTCTGGTTTAGATATGTTGATGATGTATTATGTCTCTGGCCATGTAATGAGGACCTAAAAGTTTTCCTACCACAACTTAACAACTTAGCCCCCTCGATCAAATTCACTGTGGAATTAGAGCAAGACTGTAAATTGCCATTCCTAGACTGTCTGATACACAGAATAGGTAACACTTTTAAGTTCAGTATTTATAGAAAACCAACCAATGTGTGTTCATACATTCATTATTATTCTGCCCACCATAATAAAGTCAAACAGTCAGTATTTACAACAATGTTTTTACGTGCCTTGAGAATTTGCAGTCCGGAATTCATCGATGAGGAATACAAATATATATATAATATTGGCTCAAACCTTAAATACCCTAGATCTTTCATAGATAAATGCTTAAACATTACTAAGAAAACTTTTTATAGAACTGATCCCAAGCCCACCCATGACCATAAGAATATCTTAATATTACCATTTCACAAAAATTTCTCACACATTCCGGCACAGCTAAAATCTTAGAACGTCAATGTGGCATTTAAAAACTCATGCACTGTTAAACAAATGTTAATCAAGAACTCCCCCAACAACACAATTGGTTGCATTTATAAAGTTCCTTGCAAGGAATGTAATATGTTTTACTTAGGCCAGACAGGTAAAGATCTTGTAACTAGAATTAAACAACACAAATACAGTGTCAGGACAGGCCAGGAATCCAATGCTCTGTTTGTTCATTTGAGGGATAACAAGCATTGCATTGACTGGGATAATGCCTCCTCAATATTACCATGTAATTCAATTGATAGTAGGAACATCATAGAATCTAGTCTTATTAAACATACCGACGCATTCAACATGAATTTGAGTAACGGTATGTACAAGCTGGACAACTTTGTAATTAAGAAGATTTGTGATCAGGTGAGAGGGCGGGTCACTGTCCCATCTGACCCAACCACCAACCGTTGTGTGCCATTTAAAGATTAGTAGGGTCATTACCTGACCATTGTGGACCTGGTCTCACCCTCCTCTGTATATATTCATCTTGTTCTGCATTACTCTATCTAGTCTGTACTCACCCCTGAAGATGTGAATTACACGAAAGCGCTTGGGAACTTCGTGTTTTCTTCTTTCCTGGTGGTTATCAGCATATATATATATATATATATATATATATATATATATATATATATATATATATATATATATATATATATATATATATATATATATTTCATTAGCCCAATAGCAGGAGGACTTCTACATACAATCAACACCTCAACCCGCCAGGATTCGAACCCACGGCCCACTAGCCCATGACTGTGCATTCCCCGGTCACACATTACAATTGTAAGGGTAAATACCAAGGCAGAGGAACTCGCCTGGTGGTGGAGTAGTGGCAGGACGTCGTGCCTGCGCGTCCGGGTGGGGCGACCCAATGGTACGTAGTGTCTGCTTTGGCCTGCGATGTAGGTCCACGACCTAACCACGGTATGTGAACCTTGACCAAACCCCGCCCAACAAGTTTTTATGTACGTTAGCTTCCCAGTATCGCAGAGAACACCTTGATAAAGGTGTTTGGCGCTACACAACAGGTAAGTGACTTGAATTGAATTGAAACAGTTTATTTACCCAAAAAACTACAAATCGAATTTAAACAGTTTATTTAACCAGCAAAAATACAGTTGAAAATAATAATATTGACATGGCTGAGCCAGTTGAGAGCCTGAGCTCTCTTGAAGGCACCGGATATATAATGTACATTTATTTAACAAGTTTACTCATTTTGATATCGAATGAAGAAAATCTTATGAAACTCAAAACATATAACAATGAAATTCTTTATCACTATTATTGCGTATGTAACTCATAAATACAAAAAAATATGTGCAATTAAGTAATTCACAATCCCCCTTATGGACTGAAAATGTCCAAAGGAAGGCCATCAGATTGGTGCTTGCTTTACTGAACCTCAGATACCTAGCAACTGCCTAGCTTATACTACAGACGGGCAAGGGGCGACCGAATCGAAGTGTACTGTATAAAAATATCTCAGAAGGCACTACTCGGTCCAATGTACATACCTGGAGCTGGTGGACTCCCGCCTACCATGGGGTCACAGCTCAAGGTTGAAGAAGCCACAAGTCCAGAAAACAGTGAGGGCAAACTTTTTCGGAGTGAGAATTGTGAACTCTTGAAACAACCTGCCAGAGTGTTGTGATGGCACGTAGTGTGAGTTCATTCAAGGCCAGACTTGACCAACACTGGAGCAAGTTTCGATATATTCAGGAGCCAGTTAATGCCTAGTACTTACCAATAAAGCTAACAGAGACGAGAGTCACGTGACCGACCACCCAAGCGGTTAACGAGCCGATCGCCATCTTTTGAAAAAAATCCGACCGTCAACTCGTCTATTGTCACAGTTCAATCAGGAAGGGTAAAATTCAAGTGAAATCAGGTTAAATTAGGGTTGCCATACGTCCGTATTTTCCCAGACATGTCCTCCATTTAGGTCTCGAAATCTTCATCCGGAAGGAATTTTTAAAATTCTTCAAAAGTCCGGAATTTCAGCTTCCATCATTTTCTCCACGGAAAGAAACATGAAACTGTAATGACGAGAGAAAGAGAGAGACTGTGAGAGAGGGGAGGTGGAAACAGTAGAGATCTTGTTCAGTTTTCGTCAGCTGATAAGTCACGTGTACGCCTGTACGGTGTTGTCAATTTAGCTGCTAGCAGTTTTTGGGGTAACCTGTAGTGCCATGTACTGCTTTTCCTTGTTCTTCAGCCACGCACATTATTAAATTTTTTTTTGTATTTACTGCTATTACAGCCATAAATGAAATGTTGAAAGTATACTGTAGTGGCCTTCTCCCCTACAAACGCTGTTTGTCGCTGCCTAGCCGACCCCATCAATTCCCCAGTGTATGCCTCGTGGTCTAGGTCAACCAGCGCCGCCATACACCACGGAGCGGGGGTCAACTGCTAAGCCACGCCTACCCCCGCTATTTAAGACCTGACCTCGTGGTGATCTCTCTCTCTACCTACAGCCACAGCCAGCAACACCTCCTCCTCCGCCGCTGCCCGGCGGGCCTCGCTCCTCCGCCTGCTTGGCGGTCCTCTCTCCCGCTGGCGAGCATGACCACCCACAAGCTGTCCTCCTGTGAGCATCCTCACCAACCAGCTCTCTCTACATCACGCTTGTAACCATGCTGCCTTCCCAGCACCAAGCTGCATTGTACATCCAATACAACATGTATATAGAGAGCACATCGTGAGTTTCCTTTCTCCATTCCATCCTGAGTGTGAACCAAACAACCTGAACCCCACAATACCATTTTTTTCTTATGGCTTTTTTTACACTGTAGCATTTGTTTTTCTTGTCCTGCATTTAAAGCATTTTAGCAATTTTCAACCATAATCTAGCCACTTTCGCTATGTTATTTACGTGTGTCGACAACTATGACGGTGACCGTTGGTTGGCCAGTCTTTAACCTGCAGTGACAGTGTTTGATCTTAGTCTTTGTTGTGGGTTTGTCGCGTGTTGCCACAGCTAGTGCTTACGATTTGTTGTACTTTTCCAGAGCATAAAACGGTCACGGCTGCATCAAGGTTACATAGCGCCAAAGTGTGTGCCAGGAGGGGGTTGGGGCGGTGGCGGCACATGATGTCTTCGGGAACGTCCTCTTTTTTTAATGTTCAGATATGGCAACCCTAGGTTAAATGGGAAGATATTGGTAGCATAATGTGTTGTCTTATAGTAGACCCTGCTGCCAAATGGCATCACAAAAATTGTGACCAAGTCCCAGGTTCCTGATCTGACTTTCTGCCTCATTTACACAAAATTGCAGGGTCCGACAATCTCAACAACAACAATAACAGCCGTGAAGGTCATTCTACTCAACGCTCTCAAACCAACAAGAACTCTCAACAAGCTCCTCACCACACATCAATTCCCTAGCACTGCACTGTACATTCTACACACACACACAAGGTCACCATCAACCACACCAAAACCGTAGTCATGCACATCAATACCGCCACCACTCTAGTGCAAGCCCCAGCAGTCACAGTGGGTGCCCATCCTCTCCAGCTGGTGCAGTCTGCCAAACTCCTGGGTGTAACTATAGACAACAAACTTGACTGGAAGGCCCATGTAAATAACACAGTCAAGGCAGCCTCGTACCGTCTCTAAATGCTACGAAGACTTAGGTCACTTGGGACACCCACACCAGAGCTGAGGACCATCTACAACGCCTTTATTCTCCCAAAACTAACGTATGCGTCACCAGCCTGGTCGTCTTCTCTCAACTCCACCCAACAACGTCAGCTAGAGAAGGTACAGAAAAGGGCCTGCAGAATCATGCTCGGCGCAGAATACTCCGGCTACACCAACGCTCTCTCCACCCTGGAAATGCCATCCCTCAGTGACCTCCACCACCAAGCACTGGAAAGGTTTGGCCGTGGACTACTGCACCACCCTCGCCACCTCCTGCCACCTGCAGCCCCCCACCCAACTCGCGCAGTCCGCCACTACAACAAAATTCAGCCCATAAGAGCCCGCATCGATAGATATAAGACCAGCACCATCCCATCTATTGTTAAAATAATAAACAACTCCTGATTTATGTACTGCACAGCCCTGTAAATGTATTCAATGCATATTATATCATTATGTCTAAATTAAATGTAAGTCTGTATATTTTCAGCCACCGGCTGCAACTCTATTAATAAACCGTTTATTATTATTATTATATATATATACAGAAAACGCCATTGTGAGGTTCCCTCCTCACCTCCATCCTTAGTGCGAGATCTCCGACGTGTACTTATGAATGTGAGCCATACAAAGAGAAAATAGACAAACACAAAGAGAAATTTGACAACTGGCCACATACAATACGCTACAATAAGAACATAAGAATGGAGGAAACTGCAGCGGGCCTATTGGCCCATACTGGGCAGTCCCGTTTACACCCAACCCCTATTGCTCATATAAGCATCCAACCTATGTTTGAAGCTATTCAGCGTATTCGAGTTTATGATGATATTTGGTAACTTGTTCCATTCATCCACTACTCTGTTTCCAAACCAGTGTTTACCTATTTCACGCCTAAATCTAAATTTGTCCAATTTAAAGCCATTGTTACGAGTTCGCTCCTGGTTGGGTAGTTTGAGTACCTTTGTAATGTCCACTTTGTTTAGCCCTGACTTCCACTTATACACCTCTATCAGGTCGCCCCTCGCTCTACGTCTCTCGAGGGAGTGCAAATTAAGATGCTTTAACCTGTCTCTATACTCAAGGTTCCTAATGCCCGGGATTAGTCTTGTCATTCTCCTCTGAATTCTTTCCAATGATTCTATATCCATTCTGTAATACGGTGACCAGAGCTGAACTGCGTAATCCAGGTGTGGTCTCACAAGAGCAAGATACAATTTTAGGATGACCTCGCTAGTCTTGTAACTAACACTCCTTTGTATGAACCCAAGTACTTCATTAGCCTTGTTACGAGCAAAAACACATTGTTTACTTGGCTTAAGGTTCCTACTTATCATTACTCCTAAATCTCTCTCGCAGTCGGATTTCTCTATGGCATCGTTGTTCATCTGGTATCTGGTTTCCCTGTTTACATCTCCTACACTGAGTACTTTACATTTGTCCACGTTGAATTTCATCTGCCATTTTTCAGACCATTCGAAAAATTTGTGTAGATCTTCCTGTAGTTTTGTTGAGTCCTCGTCAGATTTAATAACACGTCCTATTTTAGTGTCATCAGCAAATTTACTTATGTCGCTGTCTATGCCGATATCTATGTCGTTTATGTATATAATAAATAATAATGGTCCAAGTACTGAGCCTTGGGGAACTCCACTTGTGAAGTTGCTCCAATGGGACTTAGTGCCGTTAATGCTCACTCGCTGTTTCCTGTCCTGTAACCACTCCCTAATCCATTTAAGGATGTTACCTTTGATGCCATGAGCTTCTACCTTTCTGATTAGTCTTTCGTGGGGGACTCTGTCGAAGGCTTTGCTAAAGTCGAGATATACCACATCATAACTGTGCCCCTCGTCCACCGATTGGAAAACTGATGAAAAGAATGTTAATAGATTAGTTTGACAAGAACGTCCGCTTGTGAAGCCATGCTGGGAATCATTGATCAATAGGTGCTTCTCCAGGTGATTTCGAATAGAGTTTGAAATGATTGCTTCCAGTAATTTGCCTACTATTGATGTTAGACTGATTGGGCGGTAGTTAGAGGATAGTGATCTATCCCCCTTTAAACTTTTATTACAAATGATATATATATACATAATATATATATATATATATATATATATATATATATATATATATATATATATATATATATATATATATATATACAGCATCACTCTACGAACGTGGCAGAGTGTATTTCTTGTGTTTACCAAGAACCGTCAACTTGTCCATTGTCCTTCTCATATTAAGATTCTAGTTATTCAATATACTTAGAACCTTGTTAAAGACTAATGCATCACATTGTTTCTTTTCAATTTTATCTTCTTCACACTGATCCGCTCGTTAGCCTTTCGTCTTCCTAAGTCTATTTCTTTTTGTTTTCCTTTCCTCGTCTAAGTCCATATTCCCTTCCCATCTTTTCCTTGTTATTTCCCTGTCTTTTCATTCTTCTCCTCTTGCCGCATATTTTCCTCCCTTCATACTTTTCTATTTTCCCGTTGTTTTCTTTTCCTCTGTTCTCGTCCTTCTGTTTCATTCTTTTTCGCTTTTCATTTCTTCTAATTTTCTCTGGTGTACTTTGCGGGTGTGTATGTGTGTTGAGTGGAGGAAGTCCGCCTCCTGCCCCGACTTTCACTATTTACGTCACTGTATATGGAGTACTAACGCCTTCACAACCAGTCTTAACATTTCACATGAACCACTGCAGTCTCAGCCAGTTTTCTGTAAGTCTTTTCATCTAGAGAGATGTTAAACAAACGTGACAGTGAATCTCCATGATAAACATTATTCATGTTTACTTATATATATATATATATATATATATATATATATATATATATATATATATATATATACTGTATATATATATATATACTGTATATAGAAATATTCCCTCGACCTTGTGCTGTACGGCATATGCGTTATTACTTAGTATTTGGTCAAAACAACATATTTAGTCTCCGGGACAGTACGTGATGGAGATGGAAGACGAATATGCCATTAAACCAACTTATTGTACTATTCTTCTTAATAAAGTTGTTTTTTTCATTACATGCCAACTGCCAGTTTTAGAAACTATCAGTGTTCATCAGCACCGTGTGAAATGTTTTATGGCGGATGTGAACTACAGAGAAGCACTCTATATTGTTGGAACCTTCAATTGGAATTTAATCTAATTTAAAGCATAAGACTGCAAAATGATGAATTCGAGAATATTTTTGATAATATTTGAACAAATTTGTTATTTATGTTATATTTATCTGACGAGTAGGTTAACAGAAGTTAGATATTACATGTTTTTTGAATTATTATATATACTCGTCATGTTGGAAGAGTTTGTCAACATGGCACAGGGTAGCAGAGGTGTTACTCGAGTGTTGGCAAAATTAAAATCTTCAGTTGAAGAAGGGAGATATTATGAAGCTCATCAGATGTACAGAACGTTGTACTTCAGGTTCGTGTGTAGAAAAAGTTAGTATATGTTATTACTGGGTCAGTGTGGTATGTAGCATAGGGTGATCCTGAGCTATGGTTTTCCCACTGACAGACCCAAGAGTTGCGTCACTGGGTCACTGTTAACAATACCGGCTGCTTGTGGAAATTGTATGAAAATATTACAATAGATGAACAAGATTAAATCTCAGGTTTGTAGTATTCCGTAAATATGATTATACTGTAGATGGGTAGATCAAAACTTAAGTGGCAGAGTAAAGTGTGAAAATGGTACCCTATTTTCAAAGGTCAGAGACGACGATGGTCTAGTGAAGTCTGCATAGTAAGTAAAAAAGATGTTTTGTCGGTCCGACTAATTACCCAAATGTAGCCGCAATTAAGTCAAATAATGGTCCTACATGAATAAATCGGACTGCCAATCACTTCTCGACTAGTATTTGGTGTCACAAAGTAAAAAAAAAATGGAAAACTTACTTTAATCTGAGTTAACAGATCGCGCGCATGTACCGAGGGAGCGAGTAATTACCCAAATGTAGCCGCAATGAAGTCAAATGATGGTCCTACAAGCGTAAATCGGGCTGTAAGTCACTTCTCGATTATTATTTTGTGTCATAAAGTCACAAAAAATTGGTAAACTTAATTTAATCTGAGTTGTGTTAGGTTAGGTACATGCACTCGATCTATTAACTCGGATTAAATTAAGTTTACCAATTTTTTGTGACCTCGTGACACCAAATACCAGTCGAGAAGTGATTGGCAGTCCTATTTATTCTTGTAGGACCATCATTTGACTTCATTGCGGCTACATTTGGGTAATTAGTCGGACCCATGTTTAGTTGATGAAGCATTGTTATGGTATTATTCTACTTTAGGACATAGCACGCCCGAAAGTTATAAACTAGTGAAACATTTAGGTCTCCTTATTCTCAGCATTTTGAACCCCATATATACGTGGCGGAAATGAAAAATAGCGACACAATTGAATATAATTGATTTTACATACTTTTCAGTCTTTGCCTGTGAGGATATGTTATCAGCGTGAAACCGAGTTAATTATGTATCACGCATGCACAATATTGACTGACGTCAGCCAGTTGTGACCAATGATGTATTGATATCATCTTCCGATTTTTTTTTTTACCAATCACATTTGATTTTTTCAAAGGAAGCAGCCTGGATACGGATTTGAAATTCGATGACCTGTCTGACAATGGCCGTGGTTGAGGTTGGTTGTCAATAGTGCTCCTACGATTATTCGAAGTTTATTGCCAAGTTTTAAGAGAAAGACGATCATTCTATCCAATTCTTATGTATCCCTGGTCCTTCCACTTCTAACTAAGGTATTTTACCAAGATTCGTTTTAGGACTAACACAGAACTTCTCATTTTTATTTATATAGAGAGAAAGAACATTCAGTATTTTAACCGATATGATCCCACCAATTACTAATAATATTGGTTGTTCAAAGTTGGCAGACCTTTGAAGTAGAGGGGAAATGTTGGGTAAAATACTAAAAAGAACACCAAACAAACCCTTGAAAACCTTTCCCAACTTGTAAAAAAGATTAAGAATTGGTTTTGAGTTTATGGGTTCTTTTTTATCTGAACACTGAAAACACCCTACCGTCACACACTAAACACCAATAAAATTTACAAGGTAAGCTTATTATAGTTTTAGGATTTTTATCAGTTACGAAAGGTTAGGTAAGGTTTTCAAAGGTTTGTTTGGTGTTCTTTTGATTATTTTACTCCACAATTTCCCTCTACCTCAAAGCCCTTCCTACATTAAACAACCATGATTGTTGGTAATTGGGGGGGGGGGGGGGGGACCTAACTCCATACTGGCTCATTTGCAACAGAAATGAAGGTCAGATTCATTTGAAGCAACAAAATACAATAGGTAAACCTATTTTTGTAAGCACTGTAGTTTCCATGCTGATTCTAAAACGAACGTTTGCTTCGACAACTTTTTATTTTAATTACTGTAAAGCTTTTTTCCTCTATCGACAATCATAAATCAAAAGTAGTTGGCAAGGCATGAAGGATGAAGGAATTTATAGGGTAAAACACGGTGAAACACTGATCATATGACACTAAAATGATGTACATTAGGAAATTCATTATTTATTGTAAATACTCGTTCAAAAAATATGCCAATTCAGCACATGTTGTCTTCTGCCCAGTTTGTTTTCAACTGAACTGGTCATATAAAATAGTACATTTTAATAATGTACCATCTTTTCAACTGTATTTTTGGGTAGATTTATATAAATGTCTTCATTTATTTTCTTTCATTTACATGCACACACCATACTAAAAGAAACGTGAAAGAAATGGATGACCTAAGTGCAAACCTGTACTGTACATATACTAAATGATTACGGTACAAAAATTGTTATGTCCAGTGCAAATTATAGCTTTTTTATATTCAAATTAATCACTATCTTACAAGAATCCCAGCAATGTAAATTATATTCTCCCAGGTCATTTCACTGGCATTTTATAACATAGAAGCTTGGTCATTCGTGTTAGTGACGAGAGGAAATGGTCGCCGTGGATCGTTGTGTTGTGGGGGAAGACGACCCCTTGGCCACTCTGTTAAGTCAGCTGGAGCAGTTGAGGAGAGAGATAGACGTGTTAAAGGGGGAGAACGAAGCCCTCAGGGCTGAACTCCTTCAGGTAGGTGTCCTGCCAAGCAAGACACCTGCGAAGGAGGAACAGGCGTGGAGAGTGGTTGCTTCCAAGGGGACTAAGGTCAGACTCAGGAAAGCTGACCAGGGTGTAGAGTGCAGTAACCCCTACCAGGTGTTGGAGGAAGCTGGCAAGGAGGAGAAGAGGCAGGATGAGGGGTAGGATGAGGAAGAGAAGAGGCAGGACGATGTGGTGCCGGGAGAGAAAAGGGCAGTTGTTCAGACCCTGCCCAGTGGTAAGGTCGTGGTAGTTGGGGACAGCCAGGTGAGGTTCTTAGATAGGACTTTTGTGCAAGAGCTAGGAAACATAGGACTAGGGTGTGTTTTCCTGGGGCTGGGATAGGGCATGTAGCTGAGAGGATAGACAGGGTTTTGTCAGGGGAGGGTACCAATCCAGTAGTGTGTCTAAGTGTGGGAGGTAACGACATAGGAAAGGTTAGGAGTGAGGAACTTTTCAAGAGGTGTAGGGAGGCGCTAGGGAAGGTTAGAGATAGGGGAGGGATCCCGATAGTATGTGGTGTTTTGCCTGGAAGGGAAGTTGGTGGTGAATGGCTGTCCAGGGCAATTGCTATAAATTTCCAACTGGAAAAACATTGTGCAAGCAATGGTTGGGCATTCATTGACAACTGGCAACCATTCTTTGGCAATGACTACCTGTACAGTCGTGACGGAGTACACTTGCCTCGCGTAGGGGTAAAGACGTTGTCTGCATCCTGGAGTGTGAAATTGTTACTCCAAAGGGGGGGTTTCTCCAGTAGAGAGAAGTCGGGGTAAATGGGAGTCAAAAAACAAGTAGGTCCTGGGGAGTAAAAGTGGTTACTCAGGACAAGGAGTAAAACAGGACCAGGGAAGGGTAGGTTTAAATGTATACTATACAAACAGTAGGAGCGTTAGAAATAAAATAGACATGCTGAGAGCGGTTGTATGTACCGAGAATAGAGACGTCATAGCAATCACCGAAACTTGGATGAATCTGGCGAGCAAGAACTTTTTATCAGAGTACCACATAGAAGGGTACAACCTTTTTCACAAGGACAGGGAAGGTAGGAAGGGGGAAGGGGTTGCACTCTTCATCAGGGATACACAAAATGTTTTTATTAATACCTGTAATTCAATAAAGGGTGAAATAGGAACCGAGTCTGTGTAGGCAGAAATTGCGGAAGGAAGAGAAAAATAATTATGGGAGTGATTTACAGGCCCCCACGTCTAGGGAAAGAAGCAGCTCAGCCCATATGGCAGGAAATGAGTAGGGCAGCAAGATACAACAACTTGTACATTATGGGGGATTTCAACTTCAGAAATATTGACTGAGACAACATTGTAGGTGACTATGAATCTGAAGACTTCCTAGACGCAGTACAGGACAATTTTTTGAAACAACTAATTACAGAACCTACTAGAGGTAACAATATATTAGACCTAGTACAGTATTAACAAATAAAGAAAATATCAGAAATATCACAGTAGGGGAAGAACTAGGGAACAGTGATCACAGAGAAATCTGGTTTACCCTAAATTGGGAAGCGAAAAACAATGACAATATGGTCAGAGTCCCAAACTTTCGATTGGCGGATTATGAGGGGTTAAGAAGGTACCTAGGTGAGGTCGCCTGGGAACAGTCAGGTCAGTCCCCAGTAGGAACGGGTGAGGTCACAGATGACACAACAATTGATCATGACTATAATATACAGTGGGGTATGCTATAACGAACGGATCCTACTACGAATATTCCTATAACGAACGGTTTTACCTATAAAATTGAGAATGCTATAACGAACGAAACTCCTACAACGAACATTATTTAAAAAAAAAAAAAAAAAAAAATTTTTTTTTTTTTTTTTTTACTAATTTATTGTTTTCTTTATTACAAGTATTAATGATATTCTTTATTTCAGGGGTTTAGATGCATATGTATGCACTTTTTTACAATTTTTACAATTTTATATTATATTTTTCAGTGTTAAGTGGTTGTATTTGGGGGCCTGGAACGGATTAATCCTATAACGAACGAATGCTATAACGAACAAGGTTCTAGAACCAATTAGATTCGTTATAGCATACCCCACTGTATTTACTCGTATACTACGTAAAGCACAAACACAATATACAGTAGTACCCCGATTTACATGGTCAATTGAACCCATGGGGTACCGTGGAAAGTGAAAACCGCGTAAAGTGAACAACAGAACATATGGGATTAATTCCAATAGAGACGGCCCGACCCCCAAACTCCACTTTTTCAGACAATACCTACGTTGTAGTAAAAATTACATTTTAATTTTATGATGGTATGCACACACAATTAATAATTAAGAGAAATATCAATAATATTAGTTTTTTTAACACTTAATTAGTAGAAAAGATGGCTGGGCACACGGGGATGGGGGGTTGGTTCCGAGGCAGAGGGCAGATTATTGGCCCTCACCTGTATCACTTGTATCAATTGTATCACGGCTTGCAGGGCCTCTTTGTCAAACCCCTCAAAGTCCATATAAGTCCATATCCTCACTATCACTGACTTAGGCCGGCTGTGGTGGGCGGCGGGTGAGGAACTCGGTAATGTTTTGATGACTGGGCGACCTTGTGCGCATCCTGCCCGCGCTGCTTCCCGCGTATATGAGTAGATGCACCGCAGAAAGTGAAAGTTCGGTTCTGGCGAGGCACCGCGTGAGTGAGAAATCGCGGAAAGTGAAACCGCGTAAAGCGGGGTAATACTGTATACCATCCAGAAAAATTAGGTCAAATAAGAATGAACCAAGGTGGATGACCAGAAAACTTAAACATGGCATAGGAATAGAGAAAGGAATTTACAGTATAAGAAATTAAAGGGAGGGGAAGAGCATCTCAGAAATAGGTATAGTGAACTATCTAGGAAAGTTAAGAAAAATGTAAGGAAGGCAAAGAGAGACTACGAAATCAGGATAGTGAGAGAATCCAAGGCAAATCCCAAGGGATTTTTTCAGGTACAGTATATAGGACAAAGGTCAAGGACAAAGTTGGGCCTTTAAAGTCGGGAGAGGGGAAGTGATCGATGACAGTGAGGAAATAAGCAAAGCATTGAACAGCTACTGTTTATCAGTTTTCACAGAAGAAATTCACGAGGAAATTCCAGAGGTGGAACTGATATTTAGGGGAAATGAAGAAGAGAAATTAAAGAATATCACTATTAGAAAAGAGGATGTTCTTAAGAAGATAAATAAATTAAAGAAGACAAAATCCCCAGAGCCAGATGAAATTTTCCCTCGAGTTTTGAGAGTGTAAGGAACAGATTGGTGGACCCCTCGTAAATTTATTTACAGAATGATTAGACACGGGAGTTGTGCCAGACTTGTGGAAACGCAAATGTAGTACCCATATTCAAAAAGGGAGACAGAGCATCAGCGTCAAATTACCGGCCGATTAGTTTGGCGTCAGTAGTGGGGAAATTTCTTGATTCAATTATAGCAAATAGTATTTGATCGCATTTAGAGAAAAGCAAATTAATCTACGACTCTCAACTTGGATTTACAAAGGGAAAATCTTGTCCAACAAATCTGCTGACGTTTTTTAAGAAAGTCTTTGAGGTAGAAGATAATAATGATAATTACGATGTTATGTACTTAGACTTTAGCAAAGCGTTTGACAGAGTACCACATCAGAGGCTTTTGAGAAAAGGTAAGGCTCATGGTATCGAGGCGAAAGTTTTAAATTGGATAAAATTGTGGCTCACCAATAGAACACAGAGGGTCAGCGTAGATGGCGCTAAATCTGAATGGGGCTGTGTAACCAGTGAGGTTCTCCAGGGGTCAATATTGGGCCCACTCTTGTTCATAATGTGTATACTGTACTGTAAATGATCTAGATACTGGGATCAGCAGTGACATAAGCAAGTTTGCGGATGACATCAAAATAGGGCGGCAGATTAATTCAGGGCAGGATGCAAATGCACTACAGGAGGATTTAAATAAACTGCAGGAGTGGTCAGAGAAATGGCAAATGAAACTAAACACCAGCAAGTGCAGCGTACTTAATATTGGAAGAACAAATACTGTCAATGTACATCAACCTGGAAAGGTCGACTTATGAAAGAGACTTAGGGGTACAGGTTGACAACCCTTTGTCCGAAATTCCTAAAGCTGAAAAGCTCTGAAAACCTAAAAATTTTTGGTGGAGCAAATTTTTTTTTTTTTTTTAAACCGGGATTAGCCCACCCAGGCATAGATCACTGACCCACATCGGGGCCTGGGGGGCGAAAATGTAATAGTAATACTAATTATAATAATAATACTAATTATAATAATAATTATTCATAGTAAATAAAATTTTTAGTTAAAAAAATACCAAAATAAAATAATAATGATAACAATAATAATAATAATAAAATGTAATAAAATTTATAATAATAATAATAATAATAATAACAATAATACTGTACGGTATTAATAAAATAATAATAATAATAATAAATACAAGAATGAAAAAAGATAAAAAGTGAGAAACACGACCTAGACCTATGAATTATTATTATGATTATTATTATAATTATTATTATTATTATTATTATTATTATATTTTCGCCTCCCAGGCCCCAATGGGGGTCAGTGACCTGTGCCTGGGTGGGGTGAAAAAAAAAAAAAACTAACCATTCTGTAAACCGAAAAATTCCGAAATCCGAAGTGCCTCTGGCCCCAAGGATTTCGGATAAGGGATTGTCAACCTGTACTTGTAAGCCCGGACCTACGGCCTAGAAAACAGTGCGTTAATGTTCAAAATAAAGCAAACAGAGTATTAGGTTTTATATCTAGAAGTGTATAAGTAATAAGAGTGCAGAGGTCTTATTGCAACTACAGTATATCTTACGTTAGTCACGCCGCACCTCGATTATGCGGTTCAGTTCTGGTGCCCTTATTATAGAATGGATATCAATTCACTGAAGTCGGTGCAGCAAAGAATGCGAAAATGATTCCGGGACTTAGAAACCTTCCATATCAAAATAGGTTAAAGAAACTAAACTTGCATTCCCTAGAAAGACGAAGAGTGCGGGGAGATATGATAGAAGTATTTAAGTGGGTGAAAGGAATCAATAAAGGCGATATAGATAAAGTTCTTATAATATCTGAGCAGGATAGGACTTGTAGCAACTGATATAAGTTGGATAAGTTTACGTTTAGGAGGGAGATAAGAAGGAACTGGTTCACAAATAGTGTGGTGGACGAGTGGAACAAGCTTAGCAACTTTGTAGTAAGTGCTGGAACGCTGGAGAATTTTAAAAGGAGGCTAGACAGATTCATGGATGATAGTGGTAGTAACTCTCGACAGGAGCTGCCATGCACAGGCCAACTGGCCTATTGCAGACTCCTTATTTTCTTATGTTCTTATGTTTACTTTAGGACTGATAAATAAAAACACATTAGATCTTTGGCACCAACTGTCAAATATATCACCTCACCTCCCGCTAACCCCCCCATCTGCCCAGCCAGGTTTAATAAGACTAGATTCTAGTCTTATTAAACATACCGAAGCATTCAACATGAATTTGAGTAACGGCATGTACAAGCTGGACAATTTTGTAATTAAGAAGATTTGTGACCAGGTGAGAAGCCTGGGTCACCTGACCATCTGACCTGACCACCAACCGTTGTGTGCTATTTAAAGATTAGTCGGGTCTTTACCTAATACCTGACCATTGTAGACCTGGTCTCACCCTCCTCTGTATATATACACCTTGATTTGTATTTCTCTCTCTAGTCTGTACTCACCCCTGAAGATGTGAATTACACGAAAGCGCTTGGGAACTTCGTGTTTTCTTCTTTCCTTGTGGTTATCAGCATACAGTATACCTAGATCACGCGCACCTTCAGTGATTTACTTGCATATACTGTATATATATAATATATATATATATATAATATATATATATATATATATATATATATATATATATATATATATATATATTGTTATCATCATTCACTCTGTTTTGTGACAAATGCTTTTGCTCTGTTTTTGTGACTGTGAAGTGAGCAGTGTAACTTTGATAATGTCTAAGAAGGCCAAGGCATCCAAGACAACCGTGTCTCTGAGGTGAAGCTTGACATTTTTAAGCAGTATGAGCAGGGCTGTCCCTAGGGGGTGCGGGGCCCAGGGTAATTCATCCACTGCGGGGCCCCTTTGGCAATCTTCCCATGTAAAAGTTGTCTGAAAAGTGTCGGTTTTCACCATTTTTTGGAAACATAATTTTCACTAGATACCTTAACAGATCCCCTTTCTTCCAAAATATCAATTGTCGTAGTGTCCAGTAAATGTGGCCAGTTGGCTGGATCACATAGATCTTCATCAGCATGACCGTTAGCGTAGGTAGAACTGTCCATTTTAAAAGCCTTAGTATTTTTTTCAGTACTCTCCTCTTCTTCAGCTTGAATATGACCCACACTATCACCATCACAGTCACTCAGATCCTTATTTGCATTAGTTTCTGGTGTTTTTGAAAACACATTTTTCAAGGGAACCTTTCATTGACATTTCGATTACTTCTCTTCTTTTTCTCTTCCTTTTCTCTGCACCCAAGATGTATTTGCTATATCTGTCTCTATCCTTGCTGGCCATGTTATAATAGAGGGCTGTGTACGATAGTAAAATAATGGTAGTGTACTTGGGTAAAATGGCACTGGAGAAAAATGGCATAATTTGCATACCCAGTACTAGGAAAAATGGCACAACAAATTTCACTTCGAACTCATGAACCAGAAACAAGCTAATGAGCTACTGCATGCATAGGTTAAGTTAAGTTAGGTTTGTGTTGTGTTGGGTTAGGTTACGTTAGGTTGGGTTGGGTTAGGTTAGGTTTGGTTCGGGTAGGTTAGGTTGTAAAATTTTAGCAAAAACATGTCAATAAAAATTAGTGTGCCATTTTCTCCTCGTCTGATGATTATGCCTTTTTTTCCGGTGCCATATTTTCCTACATTCTAAAATAATGTATATCAACAATTTCACAAAACACAATTCACGGACAACTGGAGTTGGACAACACTGACAGGTGACCGCTATCAACGTTTTCATTAAAGAATGACATTGTTCTCAGTCTGGGTGGTAAGATGGGGTGGCTTAATCTTACCTTTGACCTCATGTCAGCAGATGCATTGCCTAACTGTGCTGGTCACTAATCCTTCAGGTGGTCTCCTGAATCTGGGTGGTAAGGTGAGGTCAGCTTAACGCGGTCACTAATTCTGGTGTTGGGTGAGGTAAGGGCTGCGGGGGGCCGGGGCGGTCTCACCGGTTGCCATGCCCTAGGGACGGCTCTAAGCATGAGACTCCCCAGAGGCTGTGTGGGAGTCAGAGTGACATCTCCACTCCACCTACAAGAGTCCCCTTAGCCTCGAAGGGGACATGTGATGATGACCAGGCTTATTCTTCAGTGTGTGGTGAGCGTAGTTTATGTAATTGTTTTGTACTGGTAAGTAGTATTGTAGGAATTGTTTTGTCTGTGATACATGTGTGTTTGGTGACTGGCTGGGAATGTATCCCATTGAATCCCATGTTATAATGCTCCCTATTTAAGATAATGTGTTGAATATATAATAACCTGGTATATCTTATTATCTGTGCTGTACATTAATTTTGTTTGTTATTTGCTCTTCCTTTCATATTAAAACTGCATCAATGTGATTAACATAAGTATACTGTTAATCTTTGAACATGAAATGTTTATGAATACATTATGACATTACATTATAATACGTACTACTTTAGGTTTAAAAATAATATATACAATTTGCTATATGGCAAGCTTTTTTTACATTCTTGAAGAGGTTCTTATCTGACAGAATATCTACCATTTTCTTTTATTCCTATGTTTGTGACCTTAAATATTATTCTGTGTAGGGATTTTGGTGTTAACCTCATGCATTACAGAATCCTATTTTCCCCTTTGTCATTAATAAATTTGCAACATGCATTAATCAACTGTGCAGGTTTACCGAGTGCAACTGAATATTCAGACTGTGTTAGACTGAGCTAGGTGTTTCAGTTGATTATGAAAAAGGCTAATTCTGTCATATTTTGTAAAGTACTGTACAGTTTGTCATCATAATCAATGTTATACAGCCATTATCCCTGTTTGAGTGAGTTAAATGTAGGTACCCGATGGCTGCTCTTCATGCTGCACAGACTCGTGTAGTCTCTTGTCAGGTTCCTAACTCTATTGTCATTTCTTACAACCTTTCCCCATGTCATTCATGGCTTATCCATGGCTCTTTTCCCCTCCACATTTAGGTTCATGCATTTCTTTACCCAGTTTGTCTCATTCATTCTCTCTACATGCCTAAACTATCTCAGCCTGCTTGTACACAGGACTTTGCCAGTACAGTATGTACTGTACTATCAATACCCAGCCATCCTCTTGACTCTGAACAAGACCTCCCGTCTTTCAGTTTCACATATCACATCCACCTCACCATTCCCACTTCAGCTTAGTCAAGTCTACTTATGCCATCCTCTTTAACTGCCCATGTTTCACTGCCATACATCATACTTTTCATACCAGCTGCATACTTTCTTTCTTTCACTCAAAGGATAGGTCCTCTTTCTGTCAATAAAGACAGCAGCTCTCCAAACTTCCTCCAGCCCCTTCTGACTCTGGAAACTGAGCTGGCTTCATCACCCCTACTCGCACTGATCATGTCACCTAGGTGACAGAATCCATCATCACACTCCAGGGTCATAACCCCAATGTTAATTTTCTCCAGCCATGCTGTGGCCACATGGTTAGCAATTACAGTACATATACAGTACAAAACATTTAAAGTCAACAACATCCCACAGTCTGCCATCTACTTCATCACACCTCTTGTGTACTCATTATTTTAGGGATACTTTTGTTCATGTGTTTAAGATGCAGTACTGTGCTTCCATTATCCATCTTATTATTTCAGATTTTGTGAATAAATATAAGAAAGATTATTATGGAGTTTATCATAAGTTTTTAGTTTGTGGCAGAGATTTTGAATATATATGAGGTAATTTTATAACAAAACTCCTTGTACCTTGAAAGACATCTGTATCAATTAATTATAATTAAATGTTTGCTCTGTATTCTGGGATAGGTCAGTTTTGCTCCTCAACCAGTTTTACACAAGGCTGTTGTCACCGATGATTGTTGTAGTGAATCTTTTGGTGACCCATGGGTGGTTGTCTGTGTGTATATTAATCTGAAATGTTATTGTTATTAATATTTTTACAATTATTATTAAGTGTTGTGATATTTTCCTCAGATACTGTAGTCAACAGAAGTACAAGGAAGTTCTTGATCTGTTATTTGATGGAGCATCTCTTCTGCTCATCCATGATCAAGTAAGATATTCTTTCCATCATGTCCTGCAGCTTCGTAAAGTTTTGGATCATAGTGTGAAGTAAAAGAGACATTCATAATAATGTGGCTTACTGGTTAGATCTTTTGCTCGATTTTGGTGAATTTTGCACTCTGATGATGCTTGTCATTGGGTCATTGAAGTTTAGTGTGTAGGGATTAGAAACAACTACAGTATAGGGATGCTGCTTAAGATTGTATTGAAACTGTTATGGTAAAGGCATACTGGGATATACTGTAATTATTTTATGGCTATATTTGAGATCCTCTCACTAGAACATCCTGTGTCGGTCCTTGCCATATTTACATGAATAATGAATAAGGCCAATAGGTTGTATGAGAATGCAAATTAATTTTTTGTGAAATTGTGTAGTGTACATCTTGATAAGTTGATCATCATCTGATCTTGGCATGATGCTATTTGCTACCTATGCTATACAGTACTATAGTTTTTGGATTTGTTTAATACTTTCTGTCTTTTCGTACAGCAAATAAAGATTATAAAGTGTATGTTGAAACTTGAATGTAAACTAATGTTTAATTTCATTTGTTCATTTAATTATTTGTGTACACCTTGATCATCATCTGATCTTGGCATGCCATACCTTTTTGGAAAGCTTTATGTCTAAGCTACAAGACAACATATGAAAATTTCAGCTCTAGGTCTGTTTTTAAGGGTTTTAGAGCCCCCCCCCCCCCACAAAAAAGAGAAAGAAGCTAAAGTCATATAATAAAAGTTAGCGGTTAGCATTAGCTTCCGCTTATTTTTTTTTAGCAGTTTAGCATTAGTGAAGCTAACTTTTTAGCTAGCGAATTAGCGGTGAGCGAAGCTAACTTTTTGTTTAGCTGTGCCCACCACTGCAAATCTGACTTAAGAACGTTCTCAGGAACAGAACCCGTTCATAACCTGGGCACCCCCTGTATTACATAGTCCCATAGATCAATGTAAAAGGTGCTAAAAATAGCACCTCACCGAGCAAACAATGACTACAACATTGCTTTGAACTTCTAACCAACATGACTTCAAGTTTACTGGTCTGAAATCCTGAGATAGGGTGACACCATGTTGTGAACAACTCGGCTATGAATATGAGACATAGTTTGACATTCATAGTAATATGAGACATGGTTTGACGTTCATAGTTTCCTGCCACTTCTTGGACTGTTCATATCTCTCCTGTTCACAGCCTTTTAGCGTTTTTTGTAGGTCATCCATGAATAGATGTTAATCCACTCTTTGTTCAGTATTTTGCTTGATGATTATTGACATTTATCACACTGTCCTTTTCCATCTACTGTGTATGTTCAGGTGGGAGTTGTTTTTGGAATGTATTCCAGTACAGTACAGCTGCTACTCGACTTATGACGGGGTTAGGGACCCAAATCCAGGTCGTAAGTCCAATTGGTCATAAGTCGAAAATGCTTAAATACATAGAAAATCTATAATGGGTGTTTCTTTTTCTTCTCAGCACCACAAAACTCTCACTTTTAAGCTTGCCAGCCATTTATAAGTGAATTACAAACAAAAATTTTGTCAGTACACAGTGCAATCACTAACATTGGGACTCGAAAATACGTAATTTGACAAAATTTTGGTATGACTGAAGCGGTCGTATGTCTGTTTTTTTTTTTTTTTTCGGAAATTAGTCCACCTGGGTACAGGTCACTGACCCACATTGGGGCCTGGGGGGTGAAAATATAATAATAATGATGATAATAATAACAACAATAATAATAACAATAACAATAATAATAATAAAAATAATATTAAAGAACCACAAAAGAAATACAAAATGAAAAAAAAATCAAAAGTGAGGAACAATATATGTACAGTGGGGTATGCTATAACGAATCTAATTGGTTCTAGAACCTTGTTCGTTATAGCATTCGTTCGTTATAGGATTAATCCGTTCCAGGCCCCCAAATACAACCACTTAACACTGAAAAATATATAAAATTGTAAAAATTGTAAAAAAGTGCATAAATATGCATCAAAACTCCTGAAATAAAGAATATCATTAATACTTGTAATAAAAAAACCAATAAATAGTAAAAAAAAGAATTACTGTTCTTTGTAGGAATTTCATTTGTTATAGCATTCACAATTTTATGGGTAAAACCGTTCATTATAGGAATATTCGTAATAGAATCCGTTCGTTATAGCATACCCCACTGTATGTTGTGTTGTCAATAGTAAGAGAAACAAATGAGACCCTGCAATTGTGTGTAAATGAGGCAGAAAGTCAGATCAGCAACCTGGGACTTGGTCACAATTTTTGTGATGCCATGTGGCTGCAAGATCTACCATAGACAACACATTATGCTTCCAATATCTTCCCAGGCGGTAGTACATTCCTGTTTGGTAGCTGCCTAATACTTAATACTTATCAGGGTGGTCGTAGGTCGAGTATGTCTTAATTCTAGGAGTAGCTGTATGTGTTTCCTTTGTCGTGGTGTACTGAATAGACCTTGAGAAACCATTTAAGGGGTTTCATCATGGATGGTACTAGGGATCATCAAAGCAATGTTAAATGGTAGATATACCTATGTAGGAGTAATGGTTGCCCTGTGTGCCAGAGCTGTCCTCCTGAAAGCAATTGTCTTGTTTGTGTAAGTTTTCTTTCACCTGCTGGCACCCTCTTAGAATTTTAGAATTTACACTTATTGATTGCTCTAGTTAGATGTTTTGCACTCACAATAACCCCCTCTTACTCATAATAACAATGGTCTTTTTTTTCTCTTGCCCAGTAAATAAAATTTCCCATAGACATATGACTTTTTTTTTTTTACGAGGATTATCCCACCCGGGCACAGGTCACTGACCCACATCCGGGCCTGGGGGGCGAAAATGTATGAATAATAATAATACAGTACAAGTAATAATAATAAAGAATTAAAAAAATGAAAAAAAAGATAAAAAGTGAAAAACAATATATGTATGTTGTGTTGTCAATGGTAAGAGAAACAATTGAGACCCTGCAATTGTGTGTAAATGGGGCAGTATTAATATTTTGGAAAGACTTACTTTCATGTCTTATCTGAAGATTCTGAAATCTTTTTTTATCTCTTCAGGTGCTCTTAGCCGTGTGCAAAATATTTTCCTTTATGCTCGGTCATTCATTGTGACCTGTAGGGCTACAGGTCAGCTTTTCAGTAATTATTCTTGGATGAGGAAAAATCTCTCTTATTTTTATTAGTTCATGAGGTCCATATTGTGTCACAACTATTGTTTCATTAGATGTACCAGCACATGACCATAATTTAAGTGTTCAAGGAAACATCTAATGATTCTCTTACAGAGTCAGTAGCTTATGTCCCATTTGTTGAAATATTTAAATTAACTCTACATAGCATTATTATTATTATTATTATTATGGTAAAGCAGTTTGAGAGAATGATGAATAATGATTGATATGAGAGAAACAGTTGGTATTGATTGTGGTGACTGTGTTGTAGAGACATACTGTACTTTGGATGCACATACTTCAGATGATTGTGAAATACAATTGTCATCATTGTTTTCTGTTATTAGAGCCTTCATTAGGTTTGTTTACTTGACAGCAAACCAGTGGTGCAGATCTTGCTCTTTTAATGTTGGATGTGCTGGAGAAGTCCAAAACAGAGCCAACAGATGACCAAATATCACGAATAGCAAAGTAAGTCATAGTTATGTGCAATATTTTATTTAATTAAAAATTTGCATTTTTCTCATTTGTAGACAGAGGATAAAAGCCAGTTTTAAAAGCTTGTAATTTTAGACAAAATTTGGAAGTAGTTTTATGTGTAGTAGAAGTTATATATTAGATTTATACCTTTAAGTTTGCTGTGTAAACAACAACATAGAAAAATTACTGTCATCTGTCATGTTGATTTTTTATTATATGAAAATTTTTGTTCACAGTTTGTTCAGCCTCTTAAATCATGGAACACCCGAACGTCACCAGTACCTTGTACGTGCGGTAAAATGGTCATGTGGGGAGACACACAAGCTTGGCCATCCAAGATTACACCAGCTCCTTGCACAGACACTATGGAAAGGTAAAAAACTAGCATTCTTGGTGCACACAATGTAGGTGTAGATTTATTAGTTTTCTTTATACAAAACAGTCTCTCCTCCAATTACGACGGGGTTCCGTTCCAATGACCAGGCCGTAAGTCGAACCTACGAAAATAATACATACCGTAGTACAGTAGAGTCGGGATATATACAGTAGAGACTTTATATAAAGATTTTTTATATCGCAGTTACCAAAATTATCGACATTTTCCCATATATAGCAATAAATTTATTTACAGTAGACTTGCAACTTATGTGGGGTTATGTTCCTGGGACCTCACATAAAGCCAAAAACCATATAAAGTCAGAAACACACCTAAAAATCCCCTAAATTGACCCCAAAATATGAATTGAAAAACTGTATAGGAATATCTCCGTTAGCTGGAATCCCTCAAACCTACTCTCTGTTAGTCGGAATTGAAATTTGCTCGGAAAAGCATTCCCAAAGCCGGAATTTAAAAAAAATTCCGGCTTTGGGAAATAAATTTCCGAGATCGAAAATCGAGAGTATTTTCTGAAAATGTCTTGAATAAATACGAAAGCTCAATTATTTTTTGGGAGGGACCAGACCTGACTCAATGTCAGGTTGAGGTAGTGTAGGGGATTAGTGGTCTCATTTTATTGACTTTCTGATGGAATGTCAGGTCACCCTTTCTTGGGTAGGGGATTAGTGGGTCTCTTGACCTGAAGATGTCTTGAATAAACATGAAACCTAAAGTACTTTAAAGAGATTGTGATAAGTATAAGTATAAATGAGCAAAGTTGTAGCCCTTCAACATTACATTACATTACATTTTAAAATATGGAGTGAGAAAGGTGTGGGTGATTAGAGAGATGGAGTAGAAAGGAGTGGTAACATGCACCAGTGTTGCCAAGCGATAAGCTCCTCAATGCTGATCTTTTAATTCGCCTTCACGCAGTCACACAACAAAACATCTCACTGGATGCTTGTCTTAATTTCCCTTTTGTGTGTGTGTGTTTTTGAGCTTGCCAAGCACATTGTAGGATTTGAAGAAGCTGATGAAGAGTTTGTTCAGGAGTCAGGTGGTGAGGTGACATGCCAAGACACTTACACAGCACACACTTTAACAGTACTACTAAACAATTGTCTTATAACATTTTACATTATAATTTCTATTTTAAAATTAATTGATACATCATGGCTTGACAGGGCTACGTTTGCACTTAGACAACTGATAAATGAATAAACCAGGGCATATGGAGATTCATTATACATTAGTGATGTCACAAAGCTTTGAAACTGCAACCACATAAATTATCACAACCTGCTTTACCCTTAAGTACTTTATGCGTCAATCTTTTCACCTCCCTCCCTCCTCCCAGCCGGAGGAGAAAGGTCTATTGGGGTTAAGAGTGACCGCGATAACCCCCAACGGCTTTTTCATCGTGTGTGTGCGTGCGTGCGATTTAGACAAAATAATATACGTTCAATACATTTACAGGACTGTACAGTACATACAGTAAATCAGGAGCTGTTTATTATTTTAACAATAGATGGGATGGTGCTATTCTTATATCTATCAGTGCGGGCTCTTATGTGCTGAATTTTGCTGTAGTGGCAGACTGAGCGATGTGGGCTGGGTACTGCAGGTGGCAGTAAGTGGCGATGACGAGGATGGTGCAGTAGTCCACTACCAAACCTTGTTAGTGCGTGATGGTGGAGGTCACTGAGGAATGGCATTTGCAGGGTGGAGAGAGCGTTGTTGTAGCCGGAGTAGTCTGCGCCGTGCATGATTCTGCAGGCCTTTTTCTTTACCTTCTCTAGCCGAAATTGTTGGGTAGAGTTGAGAGAAGACGACCAGGCTGGTGACGCATACGTTAATTTTGGAAGTATAAATGCATTGTAGATAGTCTTCAGCTCTGGTGTGGGTACCCCAAGTGACCTGAGTCGTCGTAGCATGTAGAGTCGGTACGAGGCTACCTTGATAGTGTTGTTTACATGGGCCTTCTAGTTCAGTTTGTGGTCTATAGTTACACCCAGGAGTTTGGCAGACTGCACTAACTGGAGAGGATGGGCACCCACTGTAACTGCTGGAGTTTGCACTGGAGTGGTGGCGGTATTGAAGTGCTTGACTACGGTTTTGGTGTGTGCGCGCGTGTGCGTGTGATAATAATAATAATAATTAACGGTTTATTGAAAAAAGTTCTGCAGCCCGAAGGCTGAAAATATACAATGGACTTAAATGACTTATTACATACATTGGTGGTTTAACAAAAGCCTTCATTAGAGAAAGGAGCATACAGTGAACATACAGTTTAATGTTTACAGTGGAGGTCACGTAGATCATGTGCGCTGAGGTGTTGAGCAGCAGACATGTATTGTAGTAACTCCCTCACAGATGGTGTTATGAGGGGCATCATGTGGTGTAGTAACTCCCTCACAGATGGTGTTATGAGGGACCTGGTGTGTGTGTGTGTGGGTGTGCGCGTGCGCATAAGATAAATGACACAGTTTCCATGAGTGCATACGTACATACGTTGGCCTCCTGCTAAGTCTCACTTTTTTCTCTACCAATTCATTGGTCATTTCTATTGTATGTACATTACATAACATTAATTAAAAGATACATAAAGTATTTTTTACATAAATTTTACTGCTATACATCTACAACCATCGTTAGTCAAGGCTTTAATGTACACGAAATCAATACAATAAGCTATAATACCCACTCATTTCATCCCAAATATTATTGGATAATTGCTTTGGAAAAATCCCTAAATGGCAACTGTAAGCTGACGGGAATCAGTCCTGTCCATATGATATTGTAGGAGATACCGACTGCACCCCCCCCCCCCCCTCACCAAGAGTTCACTTCTCATATGTGTATCGTTTCTGAAACACAAGCCTACTTGTGGCATGATGGATGACTCATTAATGGGTAATACGGTGTAAAATCAAGAGATTTTCAGGGAATCTTTTTAATATTGTATACATACTGTCGTGATCCCAATATCCTTTATACCTGGGGAGTGAAACCTACCCCAAGTTATCATCAAATAAAGGAACAAACAGGGAACACGGCAATAATTATCCCCACAAAAATCGACTCGACTGAATGTACTTGAATAAATAAGTTGGAGTAAGTGAGTCACAAATGGGAAGATAATTAAATAATTCAATTTATGTTCTTAAAGGAGTACTGTCTAGCAACCATGGAATTTAAGGGAATAAGTGATTGTATAGTAAAATAAGAGTGATGCCGGAAGGGTGAAAATATACCGTTAAGGAGTTAAATCAAATGAATACAACTTAACATAAACTATATTAAACACAGACATCACAATATATACACAGCAATCACAACCAACTGGTTATTTCCTACCAAATAGGAGATTCCTTAACACCAGGATCTCTTCCTAGGCCTAACTTAACGTGCCACTAATTACCAGATACCACTAGGGTATTGTAGGTGACTGAACAAGGCACGCCTGTACTGAGTCGGTGTGGACACGTCCTGCCTATAGCCTATACCACGGTTTACTAGAGAGAGTCTCTGGCCACACAGCATGTGAGTGAGGAGCGTCTTAGCTCACGTGACTCAGGACAGTTGCCAAATAATCTTATAACTAATTAATACTACTCTTGGTTTGACTTAACAGAGTAACACAAATGATGCATATTAATGACATACATAGATATACAATTAACCTAAGTAACTAAGAACAACAATTAGATAATAGTAAATATAACAAGTTATTAATAGCTTGTGTGGAGTGGAGGCGTAAACAGATACCACACGACATGCGTGTTAGAGGCACGTGACAATACGTTTACAGTATTTTTTAAAAGGATACAAATACAAATAATGATGGACCGTCTAACTCTTTGAAAATTAAAAATCTCTTACAAAAAGTGCATTTGTAAATGAATTTGTACGCTTTTTTGAATGGAATAAATACTTTCTAAATGTGTCATTACAGTACAGTATTACTAGATTTTATTGTATCTATTGACCTTGGATATTACCTATATTTATTTTCAGTTGTCAGCAGGGCCCTCCCCCTACTGCTAGGTGTCACCCAGGGCCCCCAAACCCCTTAATCCGGCACTGCCCATTGATTGCATGTAATTATATATCTCGAATTAGTATATAGCGAACATCCTTGGACTCTATCTCGCTATACATCCCCTAAAACTTTTACCTTTTTAATACACAAACTGAGCGGGATACGATGTAGATGCTGTACACCACATGGCAGCGTGCCAGCCGAAGTTGTCGTACGGCGTCATTAGACATTACGACCAAACGTCTGGACTTGAAAATAATGTAAAATACAGTATTATAATATTATATAACAACAATGACCGTTGTAAGTCCGGGTTATCGTGAGTCGAGGGGAAACTGTACAGGTATCCCTCGATATACTAATGGGTTTATGTTCACCAAAAACATTCGTTTGGTGAATTTTTGTATCTCGAATAAAAGAACATAGGAAAAATGGGGTTTCGTTCCCAAATGACAAAAATACCCTCCAAAACATGAAATCAGTTCACAAACAAGAACAAAACCTACTTAGCTAATGATAAATAGTTCACAACTACAGTACTCTAATTTACTACCCAACACGTGAAATTTACTAACATGAAAAAATTCATAAAATATTTTTTAACTTTGGTAAGTTACCTTATGGGAGGTAAGTCTGGGCTCACCACCACAAGGGGGTGAGCAGAGGTGGGCTGAGTAAGGCTTTGCACAGCGAGATGAGGAGGGTTGTCCACCTCATCACTGCTGTAGCTGCTATCTGCCAAGGATGCTCCATGTTGTTCATCACAGAATCATGACTGTGGGGTACACCTGCTTGTTCCTACACGTGTGACGTTTTTAATTGCTTCTTTGATCTCCTCAGCGTGCTTGTAAATTGTGGTCACAGTAGGAGCAGCCAGACCAAGATCTTTCCCAATTTTGGGAGGGCCATCACCACATTTACAATGCTTAGTTACCTCCAGCTTTGTCTCAGGGGTCACAGCTTTTTGTGGTTTCTTCGGTATAGTATGGGTCGCCGAATACTTGGATGCCACAATTAAGAATGGCATGAATACACACAGCTGCTATATGGCATCACGAAAATTGTGACCAAGTCCCAGGTTGCTGATCTGACTTTCTGCCTCATTTATCACAGAATTGCAGGGTCTCAATTGTTCTCTTACTTTGACAACACAACATACATATACTGTATTGTTTCTCACTCTTGATTTTTTTTCATTCTTGTATTTCTTTATTATTATTATTATTATTATTATTATTATTATTATTATTATTATTTTATTATTTTTATTTTATTATTATTATTATTATTATTTTTATTATTATTATTATTATTTATTATTTATTATTTATTATTATTATTGTTATTATTATTATTATTATTATTATTACATTTTCGCCCCCTCGGCCCCAATGTGGGTCAGTGACCTGTGCCCAGGTGGGGTAATCTCCGTAAAAAAAGATAAAGAGGGGTCACTTCACACACAACAAATGGCGGAAGGAAAGATGTGGGCTTGTGGGAGATGCAGGAGGGAGGGAGCGATTGTACGTCTCTGTACATCACTCTCCAAGATGGTTGTACCAGATGACTCCCAGCGCGCAAAATTTGAATTTTTGCATGGACACAAATTTGTATAAGCTGGGGAATCTTCTGTTTTCGAAGTAGTGGTGTCAATTTAGGAGGTTCATGTAAGCGAATTTTTGTATCTTGAGGGATATGTGTATCTATTATAGTCAGTTTTCTTTTCTTGTGTGGGATTGATCATAGGAGATAGAAACCCGGAAGATGATTAGAAAGAGAAGTGCTAGACTAGTGTAGGAAGTGGCAGGACATACACTGTATCCCAAATAGATCTTTAGCATCCATATTTATTCTCATTTTTCAGAAGAGGAATTGGTGCTCTTTCATGTTGAAGCGATAGTCTTCTCTGTGCAACTGTTGCATTATTTTGTACTGTCTTGTTTCTCCAACACTTATATTGGATCCCAGCTTTAATTTTATTGCAATACTGTAAAGTAAAAACCTCTGAAAACTAGTTTTCCAAAAACTGGATCCACATAAAGACTGGATATTTGACATTTAAAATTAACTTACATAAAATATTCGAAGCATGTACATCCAAATGCTACTACAGGGTACAGTACGGTACTTGTAATTCTCAAAATTTCCTCCTTAATTGTGTAGTGCTCTGATCCCCCATGCTTTCAGTCTCACATTTACACTGGATTTTATGTATTTATTTTATATATATATATATATATATATATATATATATATATATATATATATATATATAATATATATATATATATATATATTTCATGTAAATCCACAATGAAAACGTGGATAAGGTAAATCTTGATAAAATCACACGGGAAAGAAGAAAACACGAAGTTCCCAAGCGCTTTCTTGTAATTCATATCTTCTGGGGTGAGTACAGACTAAGGAGAAGTACAAAAACAAGGTGTATATATACAGAGGAGGGTGAGATCAGGTCCACAATGGCATATATATACAGCTAGACCCCAACTTACGACGGGGTTAGGGACCCAAATCCAGGTTGTAAGTCCGAATGGTTGTAAGTCCGACATGCAGTAGATAAAAAAAAAATTAAATAAATAAATAAAAAATCTACAATGAAATACAGTACAGTAAAAGTAATAAATAATGAGGAATGGATACAGTGTGACTGAGCACTTACCTTTAATGTAGTCAGCTGATTGCACATGGGGCCCCCATAATTTTCTAATTATACATGGAGACTACATTAACTGAAAACTTTTCGGTATAGAAAATGCGTGCGTCATTTGAAGAAAAAAAAAAGGTCACAACTGCGGCGGTCGTAAGTCGAAGTAGTCGTAAGTCGGGGTCTAGCTGTGTACACCTTGTTTTTGTACTTCTCCTTAGTCTGGTGGTCAGGTCAGATGGTCAGGCGAGAAGGCCGGGTCACCTGACCATCTGACCTGACCACCAACCTTTGTGTGCTATTTAAAGATTAGTAGGGTCTTTACCTAATACCTGACCATTGTGGACCTGGTCTCACCCTCCTCTGTATATATACACCTTGATTTGTATTTCTCTAGTCTGTACTCACCCCTGAAGATGTGAATTACACGAAAGCGCTTGGGAACGTCGTGTTTTCTTCTTTCCTTGTGGTTATCAGCATACAGTATACCTAGATCACGCGCACCTTCAGTGATTTACTTGCATATACTGTATATATATATATATATATATATATATATATATATATATATATATATATAGATAGATAGATAGATAGATAGATAGATAGATAGATAGATAGATAGATAGATATATATAGATATATATATATATATATATAGATATATATATATATAGATATATATATATATATATATATATATATATATATATAGATATATATATATATATAGATATATATATATATATATATATATATATATATATATATATATATATATATATATAGATAGATAGATAGATAGATAGATATTTTTTTGGGGGGGGGGGGGGATTTGGTTTTTATATAACTGCATTATTTTGCCCATTTTACACTCTTACAATGGCATCAAGAAGACCATCAACCAGTTCCCATTATATTGTTTCCTCAAAATGTTGACATCATTTGCTCTTAATTGCATAAAAATTGCAAATATCATGCAAGGTTATTGGTATGTTAGTCAAAAAATTCCCATACACCAAGGTATAAAACTAGCCAGTAACTTTATTTTTTATTGATATTATGCAGGTGTATAGGTAATTATTTAAAAAAGTAGCCAAGGAAAATGCCCAGCTGTCTTTCACCCTCAATAACTCAGGCTTCTACCTCGGCCCCTCAAGACAACCCACTTGCCTCTCACTTCTACCATTCATTCCTACAAATCTTACTTGGAACTGGATACAAGGATGATAATTTAGTTGAGAATATGTTACATAAGAAACAACATTAAATGTGTAAAAACCAAAGCAAATTGCATTTCACAATGACAGGCTGTGCAAGTAACTGTGCCCTTTGGCTGCTTGCTAATATATAATAGAAAGTTATTAGTTGTCTAGAAATGTATGAATTGTCAACAGCTGAAATCAGTGAGACTTGAATTTTTAAGTTTTTGGTGTACTTGCAATTTTTGCAGAGTATTTAATTTGTAGTGGTGTACAGTAGTTGATACTAATGCTGGTTTACTGTGCAGAGAAAAACTATGGATCAGCACGTTACCACTACCTACGGTCAGAGGATGGAGGGGGCTGTGCAAACATGCTGGTGGAGTTGCATTTATTAAGAGGCTACCCCTCAGAAGTGGATCTTTTCCTAACGCAGGCTGTTCTTCAGTAAGTGTTGATATTCCATTTGTTTTTTTAAGTGTTGATATTCCATTTGTTTCTAAATATTTTGTTTAAATATTGTATACTGTATGAAGCATATCATACTTAGTTAACATGACAGTAAGACCAAGATGACTTCAATCAATTGAAGTACGTACTGTACTCATATCTGAGAGTTGGTGACCACAGTCCTCCACTCTAAACATTCCTGGGCTGTTTTTACCAACCCCCCAAGGTCTTGTATCTCTCTGGGGACCCAGTTCCCAGTTTTTTAATTAAATTTTTCCATCCCAGTCTCTGCATTCCCCTTGCCGTCCTGCCCTCAACTTTACCCATTAATATTTCTGTTATTATCCTATCATCCCTAATTTTATGACCAGAGTACAGTGACCCCTCTGTTAACGAATTCAATCCGTTCCAGAAGGTTGTTCGTTAACCAAAAAGTTCGTTAACCGAAACCATTGTTTCAATGGGTTTTTGGGTAATTGGTTCCAGCTCACCTAAAATTTCCTAAATTCAACAAAAATGGTAGAAAAGTTCACTTACTTTGAGGTGTGTATGTAGAAGGCTCCTGGATGATGATGATGATGATGGGATTTAGAATGGGGGTGGAGGAGAAGAAAAAAGAGAAGGCATTGGGGTGGAAGAGAAGTCACCCCATGGCGCCATTTCACCCATAAAATTTTAGCTCTCTTGGTGTAATTCAAGATTATTTTCTTTAAATCAACACTGCACTGCATTATATATTGTCAATATGTAAAATATATTTCAAAATGACCAATAATTTGCTTGGAAACACAGAAAAAAAGCATTTAATTGAAGAGAGTCTCAAGCAAGATGTTACCTCCAGTGAAAACAGAGAGATACTAACTCCTGTTTGCTGTGTTAAGAGGCTGGATGCCGCGCATTAAACTAGTCACTTTACCTTCAGTTATGTTCAATAATTGTTAAAATGACTAAAAAATTGAATAATAAACTTTTAAAATTATTGAATAGTATAAACTTCTTGATATTTACTAAAATAGTAAGGAATTTAAGCCCTAGAACCGATTAATGTATTGGCGGACTGATACTAAAGCTAGTTGCCCGGTCAGTGCAAGTGAAAACATGTTGAGGTCGGTTCGTAAGAACTTCGTTAACCGAATTTTTTTTCGTTAACCGAATTGAAGATCCTTATGGAAGGCAGTTCGTTAATCGAAATTACGTTAACCGAGGTGTTCGTCAAACGAGGGTGTCACTGTATATTATTTTTCTTTTTCTGTACATTTCAATATTTCTCTTGAAGTTTTTGCTAATTTTAGTACTTCTTCATTTCTTTTCCTGTCAGTGTAGCTTATTCTTAGCATTTGCCTGTAACACCACATTTCAAAGGCCTTCAAACTCTTTCTGGTGTCTGCTGAAAGTGTCTTGTATTCTGTGTTGAGAAAATTATTTGTCTGCTGTCAGTTTAAATGTGAAAATATCACTTCACTCTCACACTTACTTTTCCCCACTTCCTATGAATGTATACATTTATTGCATAGTCTACTATTCTGACATCAGAAAACACACTGAGCATTGTACTTTAATTGTGGGGAGTATATAGATTTGCTCTGTAGGCAGAAAGCAAATTAAACAATGCTAACAGGTGATGGGATGTATTGCAGGTACTTGTGTCTGCAGAAGAAGGTGGCAGCATCAGAAGTGTTTGAGACATATACCAAGAAGCACCCTAATATAACCAAGCAGCGGGGACCGCCCTTCCTACTCCCTCTCCTTAACTTCCTTTGGCTCCTTCTCTCTACTATTGAAAGGTCAGTTTCAAGAACTTAATGAATTTATTGTACAGTAGTCTGATATTATTGTCAGCAGAAAGAAGTTCATTTGCTGGTAGTAACAAATGGTTGATTCTCAACAGATAATTTATAGACTTTATTGTTTATTATATTGTAGATTTTACCTTTTTTATACTGTTCTTATGTACTTTCCTTTTTCGTTATGCTTCTGCCTCCCTGATAGTCTAATTGTTCTACCTGTATTTGCATCAGTTTGCTTTATAGATACTGTACCAAACAGGACTGACTGATTAAGAGAAGTGTTTGACCATCCATTGGTAACATTTGTCTTTTTGGGGTTTTCCTCATGGTTATTCTTAAGTGTGGCAAATGACCATTGCCTCTGCTAAAGGCACAGTTCACATATGATTTTATTGGGAAGTTAAGACAGGATAAATGTATTTCACTCATATATATTCGCTCACTTATGATCAGCCCTTCAATCCTAGGGCACTGTATGTATGTAAGGTGCTACAGAACAACCAAGTGCTGATTGAATTCATTTTGAAATGTCAAATTGAATAGATCCTTCACTCGGCTAGGGGAACAAGAATTCAAACTCATGATTTGTGGGTACGTAATTACAATTGAAATAGATTTAAGGAATATTAATTCTTAAGACTATCTTATAGCCCAAATGTTCACTGATACTTCAAACATGTGGGTAATTTAATTTGTATTGCTTATGGTGATTCATACATCAAAAGGAAAACAGAATCTTGTGGGTTACCTCTTTGTCACTTACCACTAACAAAATAGGATGTTACAAACTCAGATCCTTCTTTTTCCACTGGAAATTGTATGTTAAGGTTTAACTGTTATCTTGAACATTGTGCATTGCTGGTGATTGATATTTATACCATATACTGTATACAGTGATCTCTCGGTTAACGAGCGCCTCGGCTAACGAAATTTCGGTTAACGAATTACCTTCCATAAGATTCTTCACTTCGGTTAATGAGCAATCCCTCGATTAACGAATTCCTTACGAGCTCCCCTCAATATGTTTTTGCCTGCTAACTAGCTGTAGTATTAGTCCGCCAATACAGTAATCGGTTCTAGGACTTAAATTCCTTACCATTTTAGTAAATATCAAGAAGGTTGTGCTATTCAATCATTTTAAAAGTTTTATATAAAATTTTGTAGTCATTTTAACAATTATTGAACATAATTGAAGTACAGGAAACTAGTTTTATGCGCGCCAAACAGCCACTCAACACACCAAGCTTGGCGTCAGTTTGTTTACAGGTTCAGAGGAAGGAACATCTTGTTTGAGACTCTTCAACATAAACGCTTTTTTTTTCTGTTTCCAATCAAATTATTGGTCATTTTGAAATATATTTTACATATTGATAATATGTAGCGCAGTGCAGTGTTGATTTAAAGAAAATAATCTTGAATTACACCAAGTGAACTAAAATTTTATGGGTGAAATGGCAGCATGGGGTGACTTCTCTTCCACCCCAATGCCTTCTCTTCTCCCTTCTCCTCCACCCCCCCATTCTAATTCCCATCATCATCATCAACCAGGAGCCTTCTACATGCACACCTCAAAGTAAGTGTACTTTACTGCATTTATTTTTCGTTTGTATGTAATTTTCGGTGAGCTGAAATCAATTACCCAAAAGCCCATTGAAACAATGGTTTCGGTTAACAAGCAACCTTCTGGAACGAATTGTGCTCGTTAACCGAGGGACCACTGTACTTGAGTATACAGTGAACCCTCACTTTACGCGGCCAATTGAACCCACGGAGGCCCGCGTAAAATGAGAAACGCGTAAAGTGAACAACATAACATATGGGATTAAATGAAATAGAGACCGGCTGACCCCCAAACTCCACTTTTTCCGACACAATACCTATGTTCTAGTAAAAATAACATCTTAATTTTATGATGGTACATGCACACAATTAATACTTAAGAGAAATACAGTCGCCAAGTTAATGTCCATTCAAATAATGGACTCAACTCCCTCCCCCTCTTCTCACACTCCTGGCTCTTCACTCTCTGAAAAATGTTTGGGGGAAAACCACTAGATTTTAAGGTACAGTGACCCCTCCGTTAACGAACTCAATCCGTTCCAGAAGGTCGTTCGTGAACCGAAACCATTGTTTCAATGGGTTTTTGGGTAATTGGTTCCAGCTCACTGAAAATTTCCTAAATTCAACAAAAATGGTAGAAAAGTTCACTTACTTTGAGGTGTGTATGTAGAAGGCTCCTGGATGATGATGATGATGATGGGATCTAGAATGGGGGTGGAGGAGAAGGAAGAAGAGAAGGCATTGGGGGTGGAAGAGAAGTCACCCCATGGCACCATTTCACCCATAAAATTTTAGCTCTCTTGGTGTAATTCAAGATTATTTTCTTTAAATCAACACTGCACTGCATTATATATTGTCAATATGTAAAATATATTTCAAAATGACCAATAATTTGCTTGGAAACACAGAAAAAAAGCATTTAGTTGAAGAGAGTCTCAAGCAAGATGTTACCTCCAGTGAAAACAGAGAGAGACGAACTCCTGTTTGCTGTGTTAAGAGGCTGGATGCCGCGCATTAAACTAGTCACTTTACCTTCAATTATGTTCAATAATTGTTAAAATGACTAAAAAATTGAATATTAAACTTTTAAAATTATTGAATAGTATAAACTTCTTGATATTTACTAAAATAGTAAGGAATTTAAGCCCTAGAACCGATTAATGTATTGGCGGACTGATACTAAAGCTGGTTGTCCGGTCAATGCAAGCGAAAACATGTTGAGGTCGGTTCGTAAGAACTTCGTTAACTGAATTTTTTTTCGTTAACCGAATTGAAGATCCTTATGGAAGGCGGTTCGTTAATCAAAAAAACGTTAACCGAGGTGTTCGTTAAACGAGGGGTCACTGTATAGTAATAAATAATACCTCAAACTAAAGTTAGGATAATATAATTGACATTGCTGGATTCCTTGTAAGACCAGGAATATTTTTAATATAAATGTCATATATTTTGCACAAATGATAACATATTTACTCAGAGTAAACAAAATACTTAAAGTAGATCTAAAATTTGTATGTCTAATGCAAAATCTATGATGTTTATATTCAAAATGATCATCAAATTGTAAGAATTCCACCAATGTAAATTATATTCTGGCCGGGTAATTTGTATGAATTTTATGAGATAAAACAAATATCTTCAGTTAATAAAAAAAAAATATTCTTCACGACACTATCTGTCAATCAAAGTACCCCACCTTGCCTCCCCCCCCCCTCTTCCAACCGAGCCAGATGGTCGGTCGGTCGGTCCCCCCCACCCCCCACCAACCCTCCCTACCAGAGAAATGTGTGGGAGAAACCAGAATATTTACCTTTTTAGTAATAAATAATACCTCAGACTAAAGTTAGGATAATTTAATTGACATTGCTGGATTCCTTGTAAGACCAGGAATATTTTGAATATAAATGTCATATATTTTGCACAAAAGATAACATATTTACTCAGAGTAAACAAAATACTTAAAGTAGATGTAAAATTTGTATGTCAAATGCAAAATCTATGATGTTTATATTCAGAATGATCATCAAATTGTAAGAATTCCAGCAATGTAAATTATATTCTGGCCCGGTAATTTGTATGAATTTTATGAGCTAAAACAAATATCTTCAATAAATAAACAAAATATACTTACCGAAATACTATCTGTCAATCAAAATACCCCACCTCCCCCCCTCTTCCCACCTGCTCCCTGGGTCCCTCCCTCCCTCCCTACCCCACCCCTCACCCCACCTTCCCTCCCTACCAAAGAAATGATTGGGTTATAACAGTATATTTACAGTTTTAGTAATAAATAATACCTCAGACTAAAGTTAGGATAATATAATTGACATTGCTGGATTCCTTGCAAGACCAGGAATATTTTGAATATACACTTCATATATTTTGCACAAAAGATAACATATTTGCTCTGAGTAAACAAAATACTTGCATTAGATCTAAAATTTGCATGTCTAATGCAAAATCTTTGATGCTTATATTCAAAATTATCATCAAATTGTAAGAATTCCAGCAATGTAAATTATATTCTGGCCGGATAATTTGTATGAATTTTATGAGCTAAATAAAAAAATTATTCTTCACCCGCGTATATGAGTAGATGCACCGCGTATAGTGGGAATTCCGGTTCTGGCAGGGTACCGCGTAAATGTAGAAACGCATAAAGTGAAACCGCGTAAAGCGAGGGTTCACTGTAGTTCAAGTTTTTATGGTAAAATTTGTATGTAAAAAGTAGGGGATTGAACTACACACACATAATATTTTTGAGGTGTTAAAATTCATGAATTTTTGTGGATCATTTACAGTGTATGATAACTACCCAGTACATATTCATGATAGGCTAACCTTGCCAGTAAGCTCCTTTAACCTGGGCTTACCCACTGTCACCCTAGGTTCTTTCTTTAAGTTGCTACATGAAAATCGAAGCCTCATTATATATGTTGTTGTAAGTTTACAAAACCTGATACAAATGAAAATTTACAAATAATTTTGTTTTGTTTGCATCTACAGTAGAGCCTCAGATAACAACGATTCGTCCAACAACTTTTCGTATTTGAAACCCTAGATAATTTAGGACCCAATTCAGTTTACATCCTTATTTCATTAGTATTTATGACCAAAATATAATAAAAATAAAATAAAATTACATTTTCATATAAAATAATAACTAAATCCCGATATGTATTACAGGGTATATATAAAAAAAAATTACTAAAAAATAATGAAGAGCACCTTGCACAAAGAAGTTGCCTGGCTAATGAGTGGTAAAAAATAGTCAGAGCTTGGCGGGCCTTTTGTTTTCATGCATCTGGAACATGAACTGGAGAAAAACTTTCTCAGGTTTCTTACAGCATTTTTGCATCCCTATTCAATATGAGCAAGTGATGATAGTGTTGTTTCAAAAGCTAATAGAAAGTGTCTGAGCTTAGCCGAGAAACTAGATGTGTTAAAACGATATGAAAAAGGCGAGAGGTCTGTGGATATTAGTATATGGAGCAAGCAATGAACATATTTTCTCAAGTGGATCCATTAACAGTACAAAGCATTAAAATTTAAATAAATGCAAATGACCTCTACATAAAAATGTAATGGGAAAAAAAAGCAGCTGTACAAGGTTCTTTGGACAGCTTTATTATTCAAAGGCCTAAACCATCAACTTCAGCTACACCATCAAATTCAGCATCATAAGCAGCTTCAACATCAACTTCAGGTTCAGTAACAGTTTCAGCAACAGCTTTATGGAAAGCTACAGCTTTAGCATGAGTTGAACCTGATGACTTCGTCATCTGAGTAAAAACTCGCACAATATTCATTGGTTGTCCTTATGAGCAGTAAGTAAGTGTTGCTTTCATATTCTTACGTAGAGAAATGATGATATGTTTTCATATGTATGCACTCACATACGTTGGCGTTCCCAATCGTCTCGCTGTATTTCTTTACTATTAGTGGTTAGCTACTTCTAGTGTTCATTTATTAACATTAAATAACATTACTTAAAACATACATACAGGTATTAAATTTTTTTACATTAAGTTCACTGCACCTACAACCAGGGTCTTATTTTCTTCAGTTTCTTCTGTAGAACCATTTTTTGGGGGGGGGGGGGGGGGGCACCCCCCCTACATCCTGTGCAAGGTGAAGCACAGAAGCGTTTACAGCGCCCAACAGGGAAGCATACTAAGTTCATGCTTGCCTTTATGTCTCATGAGTTTAGGGCGTAGAAGCCTGAAGAGTCATAGGTTTTTTGTGAAGGGCGTAGAAGCCTGAAGGGTCATAGGTTTTTTGTCAAGGGTGTAGAAGCCTGAAGGGTCATAGGTTTTTGTCAGCAAGTTATTGGAAGCTCCAACAACTTTCCCTGAATACGAATTCGCAACTTTTCGATTTACAACAGGTACCTACTTTACTGCTAGGTGAACAGGGACCAAGGGGGCTAGGAAGTGTGTCCAAACAACTTTCTACCGGCCCGGGAATCGAACCTGTGACATCTCGCTTGCGAGGCAAGAGCGGTACCGCTCTACCATTGTCGCTCACAAAAACAACTCCGTTTTGTCTCCTTATGTTTGTTTTAATATTCTAAGTATTATTAATGAATTCCATTGTTCATTTCACATATGTAAACATTAATTCAATCAAATACGTAGTCAGTAAGAAATAATAATGAATCTTTTGTGGCCCAACACCACTCTTATTACATCTTATCACATCAAGCTGTCCCTAAAAGAGGGGCAGCACAGGAGGAACTATCCCTGGGGCGTTTAGGCATGATTGCATAACACACGAAGTCGGAAATAAAAGAAATCCATGAAGTTGGAGACACATGGTAAGTATAAATAAGTGCAGAGAGGTGGAAATGAGCCAGAGGCAGCACGCAGAACCCTATCGTGACAAGAATTTGCTCCACGTCTACCTGCCAAATTCAAAACAGCTATACCACTCTTCTCTCTATTGTTGGATCTCTGGGATGTCAACAAAACTTATGGGGCACTTCCCCTATATGTAATCATTGGTTGTGCAAGTCGGCGATAAATGGGTCATCAGTGTGTACCTGTACTATCTGGTAGTTATAAATGCAGTATGATAAAATTCTTATAAGTTTTCTTTTTTATTCCTTCTGTATTTTTATTTTTCTGTTATGAATATACATCATTGTTCTCTTTTCATTGTCTTGTACAGTAATTGTGTATCTTTAATTATTTGAAAGTTTCCTTTATTCCAGTGGGAAAGTGACATACTTCACAGTCTTGTGTGAACAGTACCAGCCAAGTTTAAAGAGAGACCCTTCTTACCGGGAATATTTGGATCGTATTGGACAACTGTTCTTTAATCTACCAGCTCCTAGACCCCAACATGGTCCTGGGGGTATATTTGGTGAGGAATAATAAATAAATTTAGACATAGATATAAATTTTAAAACAGGTTGGACACCGCTAATCTGGGACCTGATAGTCCAGCAGCCTCAATTGTTCGGGACGGTGTCAGAGCTTACTTCAAGTGGTTATTGCCTCTATTTTACATGTAAATACTTATAATTTAACCCTAAATATGCCTCCTAAGAGACCAGCAAGCAGTGGAAGTGGTTGTAATGCACAGAAATGTAAGCATGTGACATAACTATTTTAGAAAAGACTTATCCGAAATCCTTGGGGCCAGATGCATTTCGGATTTCGGAATTTTTTGGATTTCAGAACGGTTAGGTTATTTTTTTTTTTTTTTTTTTTTTTAGGGATCAGCCCCAGGGCTGTGGAGTCGAAGACAAAACCTTCGACTCCGACTCCTCAAATTTTTATGCTTCCGACTCCGGCTCCTTGGCCTATTTGTAACAACTATTTCTACCATCCTAATTGTAATTTGTATGTTGTAACCTGCGTAGGTAAAAAGTAAAACACCGTGGCTATACTGCTACAGCTTTATTAATGATCTGGACGATATTTAAGAACTACAAAAAGATGATAGGCTTGACTTTCAAAGTTTCAATCAAAAGAAAAATAAATTTATTAAGAATTCAATATATTAACTAGAAAACACCATTTACATGTATATCTAAAAGTTCGATCTCAGCATATGAATTTTGTTTAAGCTCATAATCTGATGTGGATCTAAATGATGATCCTACAATTCCTTTTAAAGTAAAGTTATATATTTATGTACATTAAAGAAATGACTACCTTATTAAGGAAAATGGATAAACCTTACATGATTAAGTTATTAAATTAAATTTGCCTTAACCTCACCAAAAACAGGTTGTAGCTAATTGTTTTGTAGCTGTGAGCCTCTGTGCAGTTTTCAACGAAACAAAATTTGATATAATTCAAAATTTCAAATGGTAAAGAAGAGACTATCGTCCAAAATTATAGTGCTATACTGTGCCTGTTACAATAAATTCATAATAATGCTTATAAAATGGAAATAAATTCTTTTAATAATTTAAGAAAATTAGTGGGATCAGTGGAATCACTGCAATGAATATGCCTGAGTTCATATATTTGTTCTTAGGAACAGAATAGCTTCAGTCGGAGTCGGAGTCTGGACAATTTTACCGACTCCGACTCCACAAGCCGAAATTTCCTCCGACTCCTCGACTCCGACTCCACAGCCCTGATCAGCCCACCCAAGCACAGGTCACTGACCCACATTGGGCCCTGGGGGGCTAAAATATTATAATAATAATTATATTAATAGTAATAATAATTCATAAGTCTAGGTTGTGTTCCTCACTTTTGATCTTTTTTGCAATTCTTGTATTTCTTTATTATTTTTATTATTATTTTATTATTATTATTATTATTATTATTATTATTATTATTATTATTATCATTATTATTTTATTTTTGTGTATTATTTATAATAAATTTTATTTACTATGAATAATAATAATTATTATTATTATTATTATTATCATTATTATTATTATTATTATTATTATTATAATAAGTATTATTACATTTTCACCCCCCAGGTCCTGATGTGGGTCAGTGACCTGTGCCCGGGTGGGCTAATCCCTATTAAAAAAAAAAAAAAAAAAAAAAAAATCTCCACAAAAACTTTCGGTTTTCTGAGTTTCGGATAAGGGGTTGTCAACCTGTAATAGTAAATTTTTTGCATTACTGTATATTGCCTTTTTTTTTTTACCTCGGCTTCCATGGTTTGGAATTTTTGCTAATTCGGAACTCGTCTGGTCCCAAGCTTCCCGGTTTAGCGAGGTTCAACCTGTATAGACTACTGGGTAAAGTGCTTTAATTACTTAAATATCATTGAGAATGTTGTGTTTGTCATTTTTGCTAATCACAGTTCAGGATTGCAATCATTTTGCCAAATTCTAAAATAGGTATGCTAGGCCTCACCATTTCCTCTAAAGCTTCCACCCGAAAGCTGGGAATGCTATGCAGGTGCCATAGCTAATTCACTCCTGAGCAGTTGCTTCAGGTTTATCAGGGAGGATTCATACGTCTTGACTTGGAGTACTGCTCTCATATTTAGGGTGGTTCTTCTGTACATTTGTTAGATAGGGTGGAATCAAAGGCATTTCATTTTATTAACTCTCCTCCTTTAGTCGATAATCTGTCTTCCCTTTCTCTTCGCTGCAATATTGCTTCACTCTCTCTTTTACAGGTACAGTATTTTAATGGGCAATGTTCAGTGGATTTGTCGTCCTGTGTATTGCCGGCAAAGCAGGGGGCTCGTAACACTTGTCTTGCCTGTGGTGCCTACTGTTTCTGTGTGGATATCAGTCACACTAGAGTATCCCGTTATGGTACATCCTCTGCCTCCTCCTGTGTTTTCATCATCTTACTATCTGTCTCACTTCAAAAAGATGGTTTTCCAGCATCTTTGTGGTTTAGATTGTCATTTTCTCTTCTCATTTTTATTATTATTTTTTTACTCTATTTTTTTGCCCCCCAGGCCCCATTGTGACTTATGCCCGGGTGGGATATTCCCCGCAAAAAAAGAAAAAAAAACGTTCTGAGAACGATGACTGCTTTGATCACATTTTAAATTTTAAATTAAATGGTTGGAATGGGTCATCATTTCTGGACACTTTTGCTTTTGTTGAATATTGTACAGTATAAAGGTTAAGTTGAAAGCCGTATGATTGTTTACCTACCAGTTATCTAAAAGGAGATGAACATTCTTCTTTGTAAAAGATGTTGTCAAACTCTGAATCAAATTCTTAAAAGCATCTTGTGCTTTCATCAACATAGCCTTACAAGTCATTTGGAATAATGAGATGAACTTAAGGGGTAGCCATAAGTGTGGATTTGGGTGGAAAATGTGGCCAAAAGTGACCTGGATCTGATGGTAAATTGCTTAAGACCACAACGGAACCAGGAAAACTTCATATTCTTATGACAAAAAAAAGTGAGATTTTTTTGTAATTAGTAAATTGCCATTTTGTTGCAAACCTGACTTGACTTATGCCTCCCAGGCTAAGCATCAATCACACAGTGTAATCACAACCACATGAATATACTCGGCCAATCATTACACTCCATCGTTCTCTCAGGCTGTACTCAGCAGCATAAGACATCTGAGGACCTATGGGGTTATGTATATCTTCACACCCTGTTTGCTCGCATTTTGTTTTTGGTGGTTGAATGCCTCTGAAAAGCTGCTGCTCAATTATGTCACACAATTTTGGTACATAGGCCAAAGTTTTCTTGTAAGTAAGATGGGCATGGGAGCTGAGAAAAGTCTCTGAAGCCCTGTGATGTTATTGGAAGTTACCTTATGCTGTGATTCATTGGCTTTATTATGGTGATTAAGCTGGTACTTTTATCCAAGTTAGACCATGTGGTGGTTAAGGGACCAGCTGGCCATGGTGTGTGGCTGGTATTTGGATTTCTGTCTTAATTGGTAATTTGAGCTTTTTTCATGTTTCCTTATTAGCTGCAGTATCACTAGAAGGCTGCTTGAGTCACTTTTGGAGTCATTATAAAGTACTGACTACTGTACTAGTACACGAGTCACAAACACAGAATGGAAGTTACAAAACATGGAACATGGTGACACTCTTAGCTCAGTGGCATATGATGCTGCTCTTGCCTCCAGTGCATATTCAAGGTATCTGGCAGAAGGGTACTAGCTGCATTGCTCTGTCGGGTGGCCAAACAGTGGCTCTTTGACACTTAATGTGCTGCTCGTGAAAATATCTTGGCTGAGCTCCTTTTTGCATCATAATCAGTATACCGTAAGCCAATAACTTGAAATGCCACTATGAAACAAATTACAAAAACTTTTCGTATCATTATCCACCTAAATCAGAATGACGGAAAAACAAGCTTTGTGAAATGGTATATGATTAAAATATCTTTACTTTTATTGATTTGCTTGTTTTTCTTTTATATTTTCCTCCAAGTTTTGACTAATTGTTTACTAAAACAAATAAATAAAAGCAAAAATATTTTAATGTTATTTTGGCCCTTTTTTCCTTCAACAATCCCAGTTTATGTTACCGAAATGCAGACTTGCATATTTTTCTGGGATATGCCCATAGTTCATTATGTGTTAAAGCATGCTCATCACTGTTAAAACAAACATCACTCAAAATTTTGATAACACTTGGTATATATTTGTACTCTTGATTATTGAAACATAAAATGTATCAATTTAAAAACTACTTACATTAGTAAATATTACTGTATACATGTATTTTTTAGTAATATATGCATTATAATTTGGGTAATAAAATGCATATGGAACACTAAAAACGTGTGTAAATTTTCTTCATGTCTTGCCGCTCTCGAACATATGAAGATAATCGTGTATGGGTCTTTGGTTAAGCAAGTCTGGCCACCCCTGCGCTATGCAGTGACATTTAATTAGGGATAATGTGCTCTAGGGGGCAGTGAAATTTTGCTCAAAGCTGCACTCTTCAGGCATTGTTCCTTATACATATCTAAGACTCCATGCCAAATTTGAAGCTGATATGTCGAGGTTTAGTCTGCCGCATTTTCTACTGAAATTTTTAAATTTACCTACAGTACTAGCCAAACAGCTGCTGTGGCGGTGCAATGTTCTGTTCAGTGTTTATCAACTTTTTTTTCATATCTCTTCTTTCATTTAAGTTGTCTTGTTGCAGATGAGTATGGTGCTATGTCTATATTGATTATCAGCCTTTTCTAATTTAATTTCTCAATGTTGTGTTACTGTACTGTAATGTAGGGGAGACCTGGGTAAGTTGGCGCACTTGGACCACATAAGCTGCGGGATGCGAGACAAAAATACCGATATAAGAGGCAAGAAATTGAGATGGCTAGTTTAGATAATTTGACGTCACTCTATTTTGATGGTAAGAAGACCGCCACTCGTGTGATGATAAAGAATGAGAAGACCGAGAAATGGAGTTCGAGGATGATGGTGAAAGATCATTATGTCATCATGGTTGAGCCTGGCAATGAATATCTCACACATGTGACTCCCAAGACTGTACACGGAAAGCAGATTGCCAAAACTATTCGTGAGTTTCTGGTGGAGAAAAATCTAACCCAGCAGCCCATTGTGTGTGTTGGTTGTGATGGAACCAATGTAAATGTAGGATCAGAAAATGGAATCATTCATCATCTTGAAATGTTACTTGGTCACCCGCTCCATTATTTCATATGTCAGCTTCACGGAAATGAGCTGCCTTTCCGCGCAGTTTTTTATCACTATGATGGTAAACCAAGTGGTCCTGAGCATTGGCGTGGTCCTATTGGAAAGCACATCAAGGAGTCTTTGTCTGAGCTTCCAGCCAGTCAGTTTCCCTGATTTCCCTGTGTTTAATGATGAAGTGGAGAAAGATCTGTCCTGGGATCAGAAATACCTGTATAGGATTTGTAAAGGAGTTATCACAGGTGTTGTTGAAGATGACTTGGCTGCTATTGAGCCAGGTCCTCCCTGTGTGTCAAGGTGGAACACCTTATGGAGTAGAATCCTCAGGCTGTATGTAGCAACATCAAGACCCAGCCATGAGTTGAAAAGAATTGTCATTACAATAATAAAGTTCAGTGCTCCAATGTGGTTTTACATCAAGATACACCCTTACGTAACACACGGCTCAAGGAACGTATTCCAGTCCCTGCTATATATGAAACACCTGAATAGTGAGTCGGAGATGATAGTGAAGAAGGCTGTCCAGAGAAATGCATACTTCGCCCACACAGATCAACTTCTTCTTGGTATGTGTGCAGATGAGGACATGACTGTTAGAGAAAAAGCTGTCTCAATGATAAGAAAAATTAGAGAGGAGAATCAGCAAAAGGAAGAATGCACTGGCATATCTGAAGAGGAGGAGGAAGATTCTGATGCTGCTGTTGATGAGAATTTGTTAAACTGTACTGATGAGGAGGGTAAAGATGGAGATGGGAATGAGGATGTGCCTCCTGTAGTCAACATGAGAAAGGTGGTGACTCCGAAACTAAAGTGGCAAGCAAAAAACTATCATTCCATGATTAACTGGAGGAATGAACTCAAGACTGAGCCTCCTTACATTGCTTCTCTGTCAAATCTACAGGTTAATGACATTCTTGAGACACCATTAGTGGTGCCCAAGTGGCCAAACAGCACTCAGGCGGTCGAGAGAGGCATAAAAGTGATGACTGAAGCTTGCACTGAAGTGACGGGATACGAATCGAGAGATGGATATATTAGCCAAAGATTATTGTCTAGGAAAATGATGCCAAGGTTCCGCACAAAAAAGAATTTCAATATGAACTTGTAATGATTTTCTATACGGTGTACCTGTAAAATAACATGTGAATTAAATCGATGTCACCCATGTAAAATTTATCATTATCCTGGAAAACATTAAATGACACCTAATTTTTGGTATACACTAAAAGTTGACAAAAAGTCGTTCGCGATGCGGCAGGGTAAGTATGCATGAAATGGCATGAAATTTTGCACAGGTGTTTGTTACATCCATACAAACGATGCCTGAAAAGTGCAGCCTGCAACTCAAATAAAAGTGTTTTTTCCCTGCCCCCTAATGTGCTCTGTGGAATGCATGGGAGTGAACTGGTAATCTTATATTTTGGTTGAAGAGAAAATGGTTCTGCAAATGGAACCACTTTTATCTTATGGTTTTTGTTTGTTTTAAACAGCAGCACCTACCAGTATATCATTCAGAGACCCTATCCTTTTATAACTGATGGATGCAGATGGAAAGATAACTGTCTTTTTAGAAGAGCCATTTAGATTACAACACATGGACTTATCGTACTTAAGCCATCCACTTAGATCATAAATGGGAGTTCAGAATAATTTTATTTTGTTTTTTAAATACATTACATAGTTGAAAATAGAATGTCTTTAGTGTTTGGGCCTCCTTTTTTTTTTTTTAGGTGAATTAAATGTGCCCCAGTGTTTAGGCACTCTGATATACATTTTTTTTTTAATTTTATGTTAATACAGTAGTGGTATTTGATTTTTAAGGAGTTAGCTCTGGAACCCACAGCTATAAAAAAATATTTTATAGTGCCATTTTTATTAACCCATTTAATGGGGCTGGTCTGAATTTCAAGTGAACTCTCATTGAAACACTTGACACAATGGCCTGATGGATAGTTCATGAAACATCAATGTAAATGATACATATTTTGACATCTTATGCTTGTCTGTTAAAGCAAATGTTTAGTTACTGATGTAATATTTTTCCATATCATCCCCCCCCCCCCCCTCCAGGTAATTTGCTTCAGGGGCTACTAGGTGGAGGTCTTGGAGATGATGATTCTGAAGATGAAGGAACAATGGGTGGCCCATCATCTTCACAACCCATGGCAGCAGAGGAGCTGGACTAATGTTGTCTTACTGTAGGACTCTAAACTGCTTAATATTTCGACTTTAAGCTATTGTGGGTACAGCACTGCACCACCTTCAATAGTATATTATGACCTCCATTTTCTTTTGTACTACTGCCATTGATATTGAATATACTATTTCATGATGAAGCCCTATTTAATTTCGGGTTCATTTTGTAAACATAACATTAACATTGGCATACTTCATAAGATTTATAGAAGAAATTTTGTTATAGGAATTTGTCATTTCTGAAAAGCGAAGAGTCATGCTTATCCTTTCTAAAATTTACTGTCTTGGATAGTATTTATGCATAGGTATTCTCTGAATGCAGTCAGGGAGGTTATGTTATGCAGATTTGAATTCAGATTCATATCTGATCATAGAACTCTGAAGTGTGTAAATAGTGAGAAGTTACTTAGACACCTTAGATTTTGCTACCGAGACCAAACCATTGTATAGATTACAAGAATAGATAAAATGGTTTCTGTGTACCAAATTTTGATGCAGAGTTTTGTAATATATGCCATTTAAAGAGATATTACATATTTAAATGTTGAATGCACTACCCATATGTTTCTCAAGACCAGTAACAATGTGCTTCAGATCAGCTGCTAGATTTTATTAATAAGTGTCCCATAGTTATTGAGTCAAGGGGGGAAGATAATAAGCAAATTTTTGTAACTATCAGTTAAAAAAGTCTGAGACATTTCGATTTCATTTATGAGCTGAGAATACACACATTCTATATAATTCATGTAAGGAAGGCATATTTGTTTTTATATTGTAAGTAAATTAGTGTTTTGGGCTGAGCAGTCAGTTCATAGAATGAGTGTACTAAAATGTTTATATGTGGAGAATGCAAAAATCAAGTGCAGAATGTGGAAAGTGCATTGGGTGTTGGGGGATGTTTTTTTTTAAGTTTGGCAATCAGCTTTAAGTCAGCAGACCACTCAACCTAGGTGTAATTTCAATACATATATGGAATAGCCAAAAATTAATATCTATTTTTTCTATTAGGTGCATCACAGGAGCTTGATTTTGCTATTACTGTACTTTGTCATCCACACACACACTGCTTTTTTTGGCATCCATGTCAACCTTAGTGCTACAGTTTTTGTGAGTAGGCTTGACACACAGGTTGCGGTGGGCCTTCATTTTCAGTGGTTCCTTATGTTTGTTGTGAACACTTAAAAAAAAAATTGATAATAGACAAAATTTCCATATTAGATGACGTGATCACAGATGGTATGTTCTTTGTTTGAAAGTCATTTAGTAATAAGACTTGTCCTCATATAGAAGATGCAGGACACATCATCACCCTTATTCAAAGCACTGGTTCATGATACCAACAGATAGACTTATACAGGTTTACAATAAACTGTGAGTATTAAATGTAGCTGTTTGCAAAGATAGTATTATTTAACAATTGCAGTAATTAGACTCATAGTCTAGAACCTGAAATGGTTGCAGTGAATTGAGACAAGAAAATATAATATAATAATGCCAGGGCATGTGTAAAGATAATCATCTAGGTGCCTGCATACAAAGTACATCTGTTTGTCCAGATGATGCAGTTTCTTGCATAAGAGGAGGATGGCTTTTTCAGATGTTCTTTATACACTGGTCAGTGGACATCACATTGTTAATAGACTCCTCAGCAGTGCTCATAAAGAGTTGCTGAAAAACTGTGCATGCTGGTTTAGCTGCCACATGAGTCAGGTGGTTGCCTTCTGAGTCATATCCTTTTAAAACATTATTTGCCATTGTTAATAGTCCCCTTTTTCATTTTTCTAACCCAAATGTTATTGTTTATTGATGAATATAATAGGGTCATTCTGTGTGAAATCAACATACTGTACTTTGGAAGCAAAATATACATGACTAATTTTTATTAGAATTTGTTACACATGCATGACCCATTAAGACGTACAGTACAGTACTGTACAGTACATACAAAATACACAAACAGATTCTGTTTCTGTTAACTTCAAAATACTGTACAAATTTTTATCTGAATTTTGCCTAATTATAGGGCCTGGAAATGTGTGATGATTTCATAGGGAATTACCTCAGTGTAACAATTTTCTTATCTTCTCTTTTCCTCTTGTTTTTGTTTCATAGATAATTCATGAATGCAATTTCTCCCACTCACCCTTTTAATTTCATACATTACCCTTTAAATGGTAATATTCTATCTCTCCTCCTTGTGTCATTGTTTAATTATTGCTGCTACTATAAGTATCAGAGAATGTGTGAATAAAATGTGATTTTGAAATATAACTATCCTACTTTCATCCTGGTGTCATTGGAACAAGATGTTTGACTAAGGAGAGAACAGTTGGTGATTATCATGTCACTCAAATTCATTACCTGATGGAGTAAGTGACAACTTCAAGGAAAAAAAATGGGCTTGTGGTACAATGTGATGGTACAGAAAACTCTCTCAATATTGGATATTCCCAGTAACGGATGTCTTTTTTTATTATCATTAGCAGACTAAATCTGTTAATGGTAGTAATAGTTTTATGTTGATAGGGTCAGGTGGTGCATCAGAGCTTGCCAGAAGCAGTGTAGCTAAGCATCCCAGCCCTTGGGGCTCTAGTCCCCTTATTTGATGCTGTATGTACTGTGATTGGTTCAGGGATTTCAGTCATTTGTGTGCTTTTTAGTCTCTTTCTGCATCTCATGCTGTAGTGTTCTTGTGTATTTGTGTGTGTGAAACACCATTGTGGAGTGTTATTACTGTTTTATATGTGAGAGTACAAGAATTAAGTGTCAATACCAAAATATATTACACTGACTTGAAAAGGTGAACACGTTCAGAAGCTAGCTCCCCACATGTGAATGGGTTTCTTCATGCATTTCCGAGGCCTCTCACACCAGTTGTGCGCACCAATGATGCTCCTGAACACTAAGAAAAGGGTTGTTTTTGTTTGGCACTGCAATAGGAGGTATCACCTGTGCCAGACGAGTATAAAAAAGTAGGTACCGTAGCCCCATAATTACGGGAGGATAGATTTGTGTATGCAGTACAGTATAGTCTCGGTTTACGCGGTTGGTCATTTACACGGTACCTGTCCAGACGCGCCAATTATTAGTTACGCGGTACATTCCTGAATTTACACGGGAAGCGGTGCGGACAAGCTGCGCGCTAGGTCGCTCTTACGTCACCGCTGACGTCAGACGACGTTTTGGACTGTGATTTGGCCACGCATCCTTACCACCAACGCACCCCCTCCACTGAGCGCTGTGATTGGTCTATTTAACCTTGCCTGCCCAGTCAACAAAACATTACCGAGTTTTTCACCCAACAGCCAGCCCAAGTGAGTGATAGTGAGGATATGGACTTTGAGGGGTTTGACAAGGAGGCTCCACTAGCCTCTGTGGTGGATATTGATACAGGTGATACAGATGAGGGCCAATAATCTGCCTTCTGCCTCAGAACCAACCCCCATCCCCGTGTGCCCAGCCATCTCTTCTACTAACGTAAGTGTTAAAAAACCTATTGTTATTGATATTTCTCTTATATATTAATTGTGCGTGCGCATACCATCATAAAATTTATATTAATTGTGTGTACGCATACCATCATAAAATTTATATTGTGTGTGCGCATACCATCATAAAATTAAGATGTTATTTTTACTACAACATACGTATTGTGTCGGAAAAAGGGTAGTCTGGGGGCCGGCCCAGTCTCTATTTCAATTAAATCCCATATGTTCTGTTATTTCATTTCGCGTTATACGTGGACCTCCACGGGTTAAATTGACCGCGTAAAATGAAACTATACTGTAGTACAGTACTGTATTATACAATTCATTTTATTTTGTTATCATTTTACCACTTATCAGCTTACTAGCCATATGGGCAGTTGGTCTATCCAGTGTTAGTTCAAGAGAAAACCGGGGTCCAGGAAACCGATCATGTTTGGCAGAGTCACACTGGATAACACCCATCTCACGTGTGTCCAGGCTGAGCAGGATTCAAATCCTTGACATACGTATTGGTGAGAGAGACACGTGTAACCACTGTACCAAGACAGTATAAGATGTACATTTTGATGATGAGGAATGACGTGAAACTTTATTGTATTGTGCATACACAAGGGAAAAAAGAACAAATCCTGTTTTGGAAATCCTTCCATTAATTGATAGAGCTGGCATGAAATAGTTCAGTATTGGGAGGGTTCACTGTATCAGTAGACACTTTATTGTGATTCTTTGGCTACAGTTCATGTGCTTGCTACTAGGCTGTATTTCTTTATTTTGTTTGTCATCCTGCTGGGCCAGGTTGGAATGAAAAGTTTCGTGGATAATAAGATTTCATTTAGTGTAAATCCATTAATTCCGATTGCAAATACAGTACAGTAAAGCCTTCGATAACGACGATTCATATTTAAGACCCTGGTTAATTTAGGACCCAATTCAATTTATGCCATTATTTTCTTCGTATTTACGACGAAATTAGAAGAAAAAGTTACATTTTCATATAAATAATAACTAAATCCCGATACGGGTATACAGTATATTATAAAAAAAAAAAAAGCCTTGCGCAATGAGGCTGCCGGGTTTATTAGTGGTGATGCCAGCATCACTCGTATAAACAATCGCAGCTGGTGGGCCCTTTGTTTTCACGCATCTGAACAGAAAAAGGAGAAAAATTTTCTCAGGTTTCTTACAGCATTTTTGCATTCCAATTCAACAAGAGCAAGAGAGCAAGTGCTGGTTCAAAAGCTAATAGAAAGTGTATAAGCTTATCCAAGAAACTAGACATGTTAAAAATATATGAGAAAGGGTGAGAGGTTTGTGGATATTATATGGAGCAAGCATTGAATATGTTTTCTGAAGTGGATCCATTAACAGAACAAAGCATTAAAATTAACAGGGACATGAAAAACACAAACGACATCTACATAAAGATGTATACTGTAATGAGAAAAGAAAACAGCTGTGCAAGGTTCTTTCGACAGCTTTATTATTCGAAGGCCTAAACCATCAACTTCAGCTTCACGATCAAATTCAGCATCATAAGCAGCTTCAACAACAACTTCAGGTTCAGTAACAGTTTCAGCAACAGCTTTATGGAAAGCTACAGCTTCAGCCAGAGTTGAACCTGATGACTTCGTTATCTGAGTAAAGACTCGCAGTAAATAAGTGTTGCTTTCATATTCTTACGTAGAGAAATGACGATATGTTTTCATATGTACGCACTCACATACTTTGGCGTTCCCAGTCTTCTCGCTTTATTTCTTTACCATTAGTGGGTAGCTACTTACAGTATATTGTTCCATTTATTAACTTTAAATAACATTACTTAAAATGTACATGTATTCATTTTTTTACATTAAAATCACTACAGCTACAACCAGAGTCTTATTTTCTTCAGTTTCTTATGCAGAACCATCGTCATTCATAAAAACAATGCCGTCTTGTCTCCTCTTGTGTGTTTTAATATTCTACGTATTATTAATGAATTACATTGTTTCTTTCTCATATATAAACATTGATTCAATCAAATTCATATTCAGTAATAAACAATAATGAATTTTTTGTATATATTCTTAAGAAAGATGACTATGTTTCCTCGAGTGCACACGTATACATTGGCGTTCCACTATCAGTCTCACCTTTTTTTCTTTAATATCAGTGGTTACTTCTACTGTACATTAAATAACATTAATTAAAACATACACATTTTTTACATTAATTTTACTGCATCAACAACCAGGGTCTTATTTCTTCAGTTTCAGATTGATAACTGACATTATGGGTGTAAACACAGACAAAAACAATGGCATCTCTTATCCTCTTGGTGTGTTTTAATATTCTACGTATTAATAAACTGTATTGTTCATTTTGTAAAAAGATAAATGACTCGGTTTCCTTGAGTGTGCACGTATATTTTGGCGTTCCCAATCCATCTCACTTTTTTTTTCTTTGCCATTAGTGGTTAGCTACTTCTATTGTTCCATTTATTAACATTAAATAACATTACTTAAAACATATATATTAATTTTTTTACATTAATTTTACTACAGCTACAACCTGGGTTTTATTTTCTTCAGTTTCTTATGCAGAACCATCATCCTGGATGCCCGGCTGTAAACACAAACAAAAACAATGGCGTCCCATCTCCTCTTGTGTGACCATATTATTATTCATTTATATTGTATAAGGTGTAATCAGAAACATTATTTAAAGAATATAGTTTGCAATTTTTATTAATTGTATTGTTTTTTGGGGAAAAGAGGGTAAAAATCCACACAAAAGATATGAAAAGGTCACACTTGGGAATGCATCTCATTATTATTGCTTTATTGTAATGGTAATTAATGATTCGCAATAAGACGATTCACCTTACATGGCAATACTGGAAGACACATTAACATTGTTATTCAAGGCTTTACTGTATATACGTATATACAGGTACTCCTCGACTTACGACAACCTGGACATACGATTGGCGTGGTCGTATAAAATATTTTTCAAATTTCGTATTTTCTAGCACCGAAACGGACTAATTGGGGGGGGAAGGGTGTCTGTTTTAGCCGATTGTCTGAATTAACCGATTTAGGGGTTAATATTGCATAATATTGCATTACATTTCAAAGAAAATGCAGTGAGTTTGTCCTTAGCCTTGCATATGTCCGAAACTGTTTGCTTTTTAACACCATACTCGTCACAAACTCTAGCCACCGAAGCACCAGCCTCTAACTTCCTTATAAGTTCCAGTTTCTGGTTCACAGAAAGGGTCACATACTGTACTTCCTCTTCAGCGAATTACTCCCTCCTTGAAGACATGATGTAAAATACAAGGCTGAAAGATCCCTAATCACTGAAATGTCAACGAAAATTGCAGGGCAACACAACACTGATACTCGAATATGGCGCTAAGTCAACAATGACTGGCGGTCTGGCGCGTGCGCGCCATCTATCGGACAATCCCAGAACCAGAAATTTGATACGGACAGTCCCTTGCTTAGTTCAGATTTCGTCCAAATTATCCGAAATCCGGATTAAAGGGGTCCGAATTAACGAGGGTCGACTGTACAGTTGCCTCCACATGAGCATACTACGGCCTGGGTGTGTGTGTGAAACCACATGTATGAGATGTGGCAACGAAGCGCCGTAGCCATGGCCGTGAAACCGTGGATTACTATTTCCTGGTTCCCGGTAGTTCAGTCCTCGTCGCTCGGTCATAGCTGCACAACAATGTTACTACATAACACATATTACAAGGTTTTTTTATCTATTAATCTCCTTTTTGTTTTATCTTATCATAAAAAGGGTACAGTAATTTCACTGTTTCACACCCATTCATTCAGTCCCGACTATGGCGCTGTGTTGCCGCATCTCATACCCGAGCCCTCACACACACTTCCAGGCTGTGTTACGTTCATGTTGAGGCAACTTTAAGTATGTCTGCAGATACATACATTACACCTGTGTTGAACCTGTTCACTGCCATGTGCTTGCTAACACTCTTACCTAATTTACTGCCAAACATTTATTCTAGATGCCTTACCAGATAGTTTTTACTATGGTTTTCCCTCTCCACATATGGCTTAAAATTTTTATCTGATTTACCCATCACTTTATACAACCCATAAGAAAAGGTTATAGGTCCTATACAGTACTGTTAATAGGAGAGTAAATAATGCCAAAGCAAACAACCACTGAAGAATAAACCCTTTACTTCACCCATAGACATACAGTATGTTTATGTGTATTCTGTATACAGAATAACCCAATTTACTGCATTAGTATAGCAAATTTAGCATTAAGTACAATGAAAATAATCATAATATGCAAAAAACACGATGTTGCATATTCAAATATTCCAAAGCAAAAATAGTATCCAATACATATGATTAAAATACAGGCATAGTTGCCTCCTATTATAATGGGCACAGTGGCTAGCGTGTTTTGTGAGATGTGGCACCACCACCCACTAGACAAAATATAGCAGCCAATGACGTTTTACTTGATAATTAATCTATATTAAAACTATAACCATGCAGGAAATGCATGCATTCACAGATAGAGGAAGGACTGCTTATGTAGCATGCTTGGTCTGGTTACTATAGCAAATAGTTGTGCCTATTCTGCTAGGTTTACAATGATATAAACAAACAGTGGTGCCACAACTCACAAAACATGCCAGCCACTGTACCCATTATAAATGGAGGCAACTGTAACTAGAATAGATTAAAAGTATTTGAGTACCGTAGTTGGACAGTTACACAATTGTATAACAAACAAGTAGGAAGATATGTCAAGATTTTATTTTAAAATATTTTACTTTTAGCTCAAATGGAGTCAAACCAGTTCCCATCAATATATCATAAAATTATGTATATCACAGTAGAATGGAAAGTTATTTGTTAAGGTTACTGCTTTCTAGTTCTTAAAGGTGATTCATAGCCATGGCTATGTGTTGCTCGATATTGGCCATGGCTTTCTTTATAGTCTGTTCTGTTACACTTCTGCAGTCACTCCTAGTTTCATTGGCATCTGACTCTTGTTTAGAAGAGAGGGGGTCTGAAAAAAAAAATGTAGTGATCCTAAAATCCTATTCATAATGAAGCCTGAATCAAGGAAACTGAGGTAAATATGGACTGTAGTCCATCATTTAAAATACATAAAATCATTTCATTACAAACACTTAAGTCTTGTAGCTGTACAGATCATACCCTGTTGATTCATTAAAATATGTGCAATGCCAAGGCCTGAATAGTCAAATCCTACTTGAGCAAGTTCAATCCTATTTTGAAAATTCTCCAGAACTTCTTATTCCACTTACATAAGTTCACACTGGAGGAGAAAATAAGTAAACAGCTCATTATGACCCTGGGAGAAAGTCAGGGATATTACTGTAGGTGGAGGAGTTAGCTCAGACTTAACAGGTTACTTGATTGCTCTCGCTGAATGACCCAACCCAGCATCAACTACCTAGTTGGATATCTGAATATGATTGGAAGACACAAAACTAACTAATTAAAGAATTAATTCCAACCACTAATGTCAAGGGTCCCTAGTTTCAACCCTTAGACTCAGGTGGTAATACCTGTACAGGTGTCATCTGAGCCAGGCATAAGTTATAATTGAAAGCTGAAAGACCACAGTTCTCTCTAATGGTTTCACACAGCACTGATGCACATTATGTTCTCAGAAGCGAGTACTGTATTGGGAGCAGATTGTCAGAGCTAATGGTTCATAAAAGCCCGGGCCCTGACAGCGTGCATCCCAGAGTGCAAAGAGAGTTGTGCAATGACCTTGCCGAGCCCCTTAAAATCCCGTTCTGCAGAAGCATGGAGAAGTAAAAGATCACCAGGGACTGGAAAATGGCATACGTGAGACCTATACATTAGTAACACTAGTGCTAATCAAACTGTAAGAACTGTAGCCATGAATTGAGGTTCCAGCTCAGGAGGATACTTGTTGATCTTTCAATAGCACTTAAGTTCACCACTGAACAATACAAATACTGTACTGTAAAAAGGTAATACTGTACAATCTGAAAATGTATTTTTAAATTAAAAATTTTGTAACATATCTGAGAGAAGCTACCAACCATCAAGGCAGTCAAAACATCAAGTTTGGTGTTAGTAAAAGTATTAACACGTATTATCGTTCAGAACTGACACTCAATTCACCCTCCCTTAAGCCTTTCCAGTAATATCCACACCTCCAACCATTTCTTCATTTTCAAATTCCACACTTTCTCTTCCAACTGTACACCTTTGTTGTATATAATTGTAGAGAATAATTTTCTTTTATCTTATTTTCTACATACAGTATTACATGAGAATAAGTGGGGAGAAATTGGACAATCAGGCAACTGGTTCCATGACTGTGTGGTGTGAGTGATGAAATCACTTGTCGTCACATGAAAGAAAAGTACAGTTATTGTATGTTATATGGTGATTATAGGAAAATGATGACACATTGAAGGATTATTTGTAGACTTAATAACATTGTGAAAGTTAAAGAATACTGTAATGAAATAGATTAGTAAAATACGTTAGCATACTTGTACAGGGTATTTTTTTCTTATAGATTAAGGGGGTTTTGCCCGTAAATCAAAGCATGTTACAGGGGGTCCCTGACTTACGAACGCCCACCGACGTGAACAAGGTTAAACTTTAAATTTACAGTATTTTATTATCCGATGACTTATTTTTTACTTTCATTTACTGTATTTTGTCATTCTATTTCTTCTTTTCTCTTAAATTAAGTGATTTTAGATGTATATAAAGACTTTGGCTATAATAAAGTGGGATTTTAAACATTGTTCTGTAAGTACAGTATGCACATAGTATGTGTTTCGACTTAAGAACGTCCTCAGTAATGGAATCTGTTCATAACCCGGGGAACCCTTGTACAATATAAATTTAGTTTTCTCTTAAATTTTTATAAATTAAATCCTTGTAAATCAGGGTTTACCTGCATTATAATGCACAACAATACAAGTACAGTCGACCCTTGTTAATTCGGACTAATAGGGGGGGAGAGGGTGTCCGTTTTAGCCGATTGTCCAAATTAACCAATTTAGGGGTTAATATTGCATTATATTTCAGTCATTGTTTTCGTCACGATTTTATCCCACTTTCCACTGTGATACGTACGTAATTTCAGCAAACATATTACATTTCCGTGAATGTATTATATCAAGCACACTATGAATAGAATATCATTTTAATATACAGTATTACCCCGCCTAACGTGGTTTCACTTAGCGCGTTTTATCATATACGCGGTGCCTCGCCAGAGCTGAACTTTCACTTAACACGGATTTTTTCATCATATTCGCGGCGAGTGTCCGGCTCGAGATGCTATTTTTAGATTTGCCCCACGCGCCACCCGCCCGCCTGCCTCTCCCTCCTCCTCCCTCCGCTTGGGCAAGCGGCGCGGTAAGGTTGCGCAGTGTGTGTCTTTGTTGCGTTATCACTGACGTCATATGACGTATCGGACTGTGATTGGCCATGCACCCCTACCCCCCTCTGCTGCTAGCTGTAATTGGCTTAAAGTATTATGACGCGACCACCCCGGGGAGGGAGGGAGGGAGGGAGGAAAGACGATGCTTGACCTAGCCGCGGCAGTTTCATCTCTCAAGGCCACTCCGTGTAAACGCGCATCCATTGTTCCGTAAAATGGCTTCCGGCGGACCACCACCGCCACCAGAGAGAGACCTTTCCTTATCTGGACCCAGCGGCGCTAAGCCAAAGAAGACACGACGTTCCTTAAGCTACGAGGTGAAGTACCAAATTGTTCAAGATTTGGAGAAAGGAACACGGCAAGTTGATCTCGCGCGCCAGCATGGCGTCAACGAATCTACGATTCGCACGATCAAGAATGATGCAGCCAAGATCAAAGAGCACATGAAAATCACAAAGTCTGCAGTTGCTTCATCTCTCAGGTATTGCCAGAACAGGGTGCTGGCAAAAGTGGAAAATTTGCTGGTGAGTTATAATAATAATAATAATAATAATTAACGGTTTATTGAAAGAGCTTGGCAGCCAGAAGGCTGAAAATATACAGTTACATATTTGGGGAATGGGTTACGAATTACAAATAATATACAAGTAACATAAGTGACACAAATAAGACATATAATAACTAGATGGGGAAAAGCTCAAACTACAGTTCATTTCAACATAGCGATCAGTTCGTGCACGTATGGGCTGGATGCGGTTGTGGTGTCGAACAGCAATTCTCGGACAAGGAACCTCGGGTGGTAGTAGGAGCCGGTGTCGGGGATGGTGTAGAAGCTTCTTACCAAATTTGCAGATGAGGTCGTGGTGATGGTCAGTGAGAGTCGAAAGGGTCAGTGTGTTGAGCGCTTCTTGATATGTGGAGTAGGAGGGGGAGAGAATAATCTTGCATGCCCTCTTTTGCACTTTTTCTAGGTGTTTACGTTGTGTGGCATTTAGAGAGGAAGACCAGGTGGGGGAGGCATAGGTGAGCTTGGGAAGTATGAATGTTGTGTAAACACTGAGGAGCTCGTGTGCAGGAACTCCGAGGGACTTGAGTCGGCGGAGGAGGTGGAGACGGAAACTGGAGGATTTGACAACTCCATTGACGTGTGGTTTCCAATTTAGTTTGTTGTCTATGGTGACGCCGAGGAGCTTCGTGGAATCTACAATCTGGAGTGTGTTCGGACCTAGAGTAATGGAAGGAGGTGGGACAATGTCGGAGGCGAGGTTGATGTGCATAACCATGGTCTTGGTATGGTTGATGGTGACATGGTTGTTGGTAGCCCAGTTTTGGAGACTGTTCAATAAATCCTGAAGGGCGGTATAGTTGGGAGCAGAATTGTTGACGCTGATCCCAATGGTGGAGTCGTCGACATATTTCCAGCGAGCAGGGGTTTCTCTTAGGGCATCATTGATGAGCATAAGGAAGCAGAGTGGTCCCATCTTGGTGCCTTGGGGGACGCCACAGGTGAGTGACTGAAAGGTGGAGACAGCCCCTCGGAAGCGTACAGCTTGGCGTCGGTCACTGAGGAAGTCTGTAAGCCATGGTACGAGGCTTCTTCGAAGCCCGAGGTCAATAGCTTTGTTGATGATTATATTGTGGTCAGGCGCGATGCAACATGGCGGTGGACACGCGCTCAGTGCAGGAGTACGCACGTGAGCTATACGCAGCAGTGTCACGTAAGCTGAGAATTGCAGAGCCCAAACCCTTCACTGCTTCCTCTGGTTGGCTGCATAGGTTTAAGAAGAGGAACAAGATCACCAACATCAACATTGGTGGTGAGGAAGCGAGTGCTGACCGTGTGGCGGCTAGAGATTTTCCTCCGTTCTTACGTGAGATTATGGAGGAAGGACAGTACACTGACGACCAGGTGTTTAACATGGACGAATCTGGTCTTTTCTGGAAAAAGTTACCTTCCAAGACCTTCGTTTTCCAGTCTGCCAGCAAGGTAAGGGGTCGGAAGTTGCAGAAGGAACGCATCACCGTCCTGTTTACCACCAATGCCTCCGGTACCTGTAAACCAAAGTTATCGGTGATTCACACAGCCCACAAGCCGCACGCCTACAAGAATATGGACATGAACAAGCTTAATGTCCACTGGCTAACCGCACGTAAGGCGTGGATGTCCTCTTCTCTGTCCCTCTTCTGGTTTGACAACTGTTTTGTTCCCGACGTGAAGAAATTCTGCGAGCAACAGAATGTTTCATTCAATATTTTGTTGCTCCTTGACAACGCACCCGGACACTCGCCCCTACTTATGGATCGTCACCCCAACGTAAAAGTGGTCTTCCTTCCTCCCAACACTACGTCATTAATCCAGCCCATGGACCAGGAGTTGATCTGCAATGTGAAAGCTGCGTACTCTGCAAAGAAGTTCAAGCTCCTGAACGACTCTACCAACACCAAGGATGAGTTGCGTAAGCTGGGTGACACCGACAGCGAGAGCAAAAGCGACGAGGACAAGGAACAAGAGGTGGCGACTCAAGAACTTCTCGTCAAACAATTTTGGAAGAAGTTTAACGTTAAACAAGCTGTAGACTTCTTGGTGGAGGCATGGGATCTGCTGACTATTGCTACGATTCGTCACGCATGGAGACATGTGTTGCATGGCATACCAGGTGAGAGGAGGAGTGAACCTGTGACTGGTGAGGTTCAGACTGTTGCAGTAGCAGTGGACCTTGCCAGAGAAGCTGCGCTCAATATTACAGCTGAAGGCTTCTCCGAGACCACCAACGAAGACATCCTGGAGGTGATCAGAGATCCTGAAGTGACTGCCGACGAGATATTGGAAGAAGAACACGCCAGTGAAGAGGAGGAAGAAGGTGTGTCATTCACCGAAGAACACAGTTTAAGTCATAGTGATATTAAGTGTGCCATAGAGTTTGCAGAGAAAATTAAGTCCATCCTTTCCCGCGACAATGACGATGACCGCTATGAAGTCTTCCATACCTGGCTGGTGCAGGCTATGGAGCCGTACATCACGGTGTATCATGACAACATAAACACCAGCCGTCAAAAAAGCATAACCGAGTTCTTCGCCCGCAACCCACCACAGCCAGCCCAAGCCAGTGACAGTGAAGTTGACTTTGAGGGATTTGTCAGGGAAGCCCTGACAACTGTAAGTGACAGTGATGGTGATTCACCTAGTAATGGTGATTCACCTGAGGGCCAGTAATCTGCCCTCTGCCTCGGAACCAGCCTCCATCCCCGTATGCCGACCCATCTCTTCTACTACCGTAAGTGTTCCATCAAATTTTTAGTTTCCTAACCTAACTTTTATTTTTCCTATGTTAACCTTTATCTTTCCTAACCTAACCTCTTCTATATTACTTGTTTTTTCATACCATCATAAAGTTAAGATAAAATTTTTACTACAACATAGTTATGTGTCGTCAAAAAGTGGAGTTTGGGGGGTCGGGCTGGTTTCTATTGGAATTAATCCCATATGTTCTGTTGTTCACTTAACGCGGATTTCACTTAACACCGGACCCTCTGGGTTCAATTGACCGCGTTAAGTGGGGTACAACTGTAACAGTATTTTAACCGAAAACTAGTAAAAAAAACGAATAACATCTCAAGAACATCGGAAGCTAAGGTAAAGTCTTTTGTTTTCGTCATGTATTTTATCCTATTTTACATTAAAATACATCACGTTTCAGCAAAACTACTATTTATTTCCGAGAATATATTCATTCAGGCACAGTTAAGGTAAAATATACATGTGATGTAACAGTTTTTTAACTGAAAATGATTCGAAAAACACGTGTACCGTCTAGCTGATTGATACTCAACAGCTGGTGGTGCGTCATGAGTCGTTATAAACAATAGGAGGTTGAAGTAGATTACCGGGTGTTATATTAAGTGTGAAATATCAAAAAGGTTTTTATTACCGGTATTTTTTGTAGACCAATGAGAACTACGATACTGTATATGATATGATAAGTTAGCCTGTGCTAAGAACTTCAACATAGACTACTGAAAACACGTTGTAAGGTAATTTAGCCTATTGTAAGTTGGTGAGCTTCATTTGCTGAAGGAACTGCACAACTTTTCATTACTAACTGGTACATATTTTACATTTCCATTGTTTACTGGCAGTAAATGGTAAATATTTATCATGTCTGAAGCTAAAAGTTGCATCCCCCCCCCACACTAGTGGTGATGTTACATTTAACCAAAAAGACGCTGGTGTTTTATCCCAGCAGTGGGTGGACCAGCATTTTAGCTTAAGGTCCGCGTTGGTAATATTCCTACAAATCTAAATCTAAAAAAAAAAAAAAAATCGTTCATATTTTGTCCGAATCATCCGAAATCCGGATTAAAGGGGTCCGAATTAACGAGGGTCGACTGTACAGGTGTTGTCTTGAGCATAATTTTTTTAATAAATAAAAAAAATGTTTAAAAGAGTACTGTAATCTGTTCCTGCAGCTTTATCATTTAGGGAAGGTCTAATATACAGTATAAGAATATTTGCATGGAGATTTAAGAGAAACTTAGAACAGGAAAGCTCAAGAATAAAGAGATACGTAGAGTGTAGCCACAGTCTTGGAGAGTGATAACCAGAACTGTCCCTCTATACATACTATATGTATATACAATACTCCTGAGATCTTTCACACCTCCAACTCACTGTTACCCATCTAATTAAATCATCCATAACATCTACACAGACAGCATCTCTAACCCTCTACAATAATTACAAAACTTCACATACAGTACTACAGTAAAATGTTAATGTAACAAATACCTGTGAGGTGCTCAAGTTCCTTAGCTGGCATATTATTTAAGCGACCCAACTGTTGTTGTACTATTACTCCCACATGGTAGCTCTTGCTCTGTGAAGATACCAATAATAATAAAATAAAAGAATGATAAATTGTATAACACCCTGTAGTAACAATTATATCAAATTCTAGAACTGGATTTTAATGACAATTTACCAATTACTATTACTGCTGTACAATCATTCTTATGAACATCCCAGTTGGTGAAAGATTTTAGTAATTTCTTTTTTAACTATAGTACAGTAACTGGAATTAAATGACCAACTCTTACCATCTACTAATAAAGTACAGTAATGTAGAACGAACTGATGTTCCAGTACAACTCATAATACAGTATTGCTTTTAATTTACAGGACCTGGAAAATCAGACTAATTTAGGTAAATAAATAACCCCATACAAAAACAAGAAAGCCAATACTGTACATGGAAATAATTTCTTAATACTGTATGTACTGTATACAGTATTGTACATATTTTTTTTTTTTAAGATATTCATTAAAGTGTTCCATTTTATTATATACCATACTTGGTGTGAGTACAGTATCTGAAAATTAAAATTATACAATATTAGTTACTATTATTTCTAGAATTATAGGTTATTCTTTAATGATACAAAAAGGACACTGTACTCTTGTTCTCACCTTTGATCCACAAGGAATGAAAGGCACAAGGTTTTCTTTCTCTTCCTTCTTTTGACTTAAAAGTTCATCCCGAAGCTGTGATGTTAAGGTGGGCTGTGCATAACTTGAATCTGACACAGGAATTGTTGTAATACGTGGAGGAACCTTCTTTTCCTTAATTATTTTGTGCGACTGTCGAGAACTCCGATGAGGAAGTTTTCCTTGTAATTTATAACTCTTTCTCAGCAGTGATTCATCTGAGGAACTACTGGTAGCACTGGATTTCTCTCCGTTTCTGTAACTCCTTTTCTTGGAAGAACTATTGCTGGAATGTTTAGACATGCATCCTCCTCTTTGACTGTTTATTGCCCCCATAGAAGATGCAAGATGTAGATTTTTAGTGATCTGTTCTTGCCCTTCTTCATTTCTTGAATCACTGCAACCTATTAGAGGGATTTGAGATGTGTTCCTTTCTATATACCCAGAACTTGTTTCAAGTGTATCATTACTGGATAGTAAATTTTTACTAGGCAGTTGTTGCGATCTCTTGTGACGGCTTTGCTGTTGCTGTGATTCTGGAATGGATTTCTGCATTTTGGGGTTTTTTATTGTTTCTTCTTTTGACTGCCGATGACCTCTGGATCTCTAGAAAAAAAGTTTGATTTTTTTTTAACCTGCAGTTTAAGTTTGAAGGCTTGAGGCACATATTATGTATGCTACTGGTGCCGTGAACTACAGTAATAGGCTATCCATATGTGTCAACAGAAATTAACCCTTTCACAGCGTGTCACGAGCTTGCCATTTTATTCTGGCTTCCGCCAGACGATTTTATTCAGCTTACGGTAACCTCCCGCTGTGAAAGGGTTAAGCAAACATCATACTTTTTCTGTTAAGAGAAGATGGGGTGAGTTCAGATGGGTCTGGGGTGACTTTGGACAACAGAGTTAATTCCCTGGCTGTACCTGTTTCAGCCTGTCCAGACAATCTGGGGGTTGGTTCAAATGTAAATGAAACAGAAAAAAAAAGCCAAAATCTGCAGCAACAAAATTACATATACTGTACTGTACAGTCAAAAGAGAATGGAAAAGTTTTCAAGAAAACTGTAATGTATTATGTGAAAATAACACGCTATTTGGTTCTGTTACGGGCTCATTTTTAAGAGCTAGCAAAATAAAACTTACCACCATTTTCCAGACTTTTTTTTTCTAAGTAGAAAATTTATGTTTATCTGCCTTATACACTTATTTAACTAAACTGTATACAGTAACACTACTTTGAGTGCAACTAAACAGTATTCAGAAAGGAAAGAAATTTAACTATGAAACCCTAAAAATATCATACTTAACCTATTACAGTCGGCCCTTAACATACGCGGGTTTATAATACACGGATTTGCAAATACGCGGATTGCCCCGCCGGAGGAATATTCTGTACATTGAAGTACATTCAACTCGCGTGCGGCACCTCACACGGGACACCGCCCGCTCCTGCAACCTCACACACACGCATAGCTCTCCCTCACTCAGTCAGTCTCGCTGTAACCACGCTTGTGTTGACATCAGCATTGTAGTTGCAAAAATATATTTCCGTGAATGTATTATATCAAGCACAGTATAAATAGAATATCACTAATATAAGAGTAACATATCTTGAACATCGGAAGGCTAGGTAAAGTCTTTTGTTTTCATGTAGTTTATCCTAATTTACATTGAAATGCATTACGTTTCAGCAAAACTACTATTTATTTCTGAGAATATGGAAATGTAATATTTTGCTGAAGTGACGTACATATTACAGAGGAAAGTGACGAAAGCAATGACTCGCTTTCTTTCGTTCAAAAGATGTTACCGTAATCGCTTTTCGAATGGTTTTCAGTTAAAAAACTGTTGTATTACAATAATATTCTATCCTAATTCACTTGTGATGCAACAGTTTTTTTAACTGAAAACCATTCGAAAAGCGATTACGGTAACATCTTTTGAACGAAAGAAAGTGAAAGTCATTGTTTTCGTCACTTTCCACTGTAATACGCACGTCATTTCAGCAAAAATATTACATTTCCGTGAATGTAGTATATCAAGCACAGTATGAATATAATATCATTGTAATATAACAGTATTTTAACCGAAAACTATTAAAAAAACGAGTAACATCTCTTGAACATTGGAAGGTCAGGTAAAGTCTTTTGTTTTCGTCATGTATTTTATCCTATTTTACATTGAAATACATCACGTTTCAGCAAAACTACTATTTATTTCTGAGAATATATTCATTCAGGCACAGTTTAGGTAAAATATACATGTGCTGTTACATTTTTTTTAATTGAAAACGATTCGAAAAACACGTACCCTCTAGCCCTGTTCAAGGAGAAGACTGGGAGGAGCTGTTTGGTGCTTAAGACGATGACAAGGAAAATGATTTTGATGGATTTTAATGAAAATATTCAGAAAGACCCTGGCACTGTCAAGGAAAGTGGCTGCTGAAGGCATCCGGGACATGGCAGAGGACGAGATTAGGGAGCTAATTGAAGCGCACGACACTGAGCTGACCGAGGAGGATCTACAGGAGTTAGTAGACTCAGGCAAGGAAGAGGAAGCGAAAGGGAAAGAGGATGAGGAAGAGCACCAAGAAATAACGTTGGAGAAGTTGGGGGAGATGACCAGGAATATTGAGGCACTGAAAAACCTGGCCTATAGTATGGACCCCTCCATGGAGCGTGCCCTGAAATTCATGCGAGGGATGGATGGCGTTTTCGCTCCATACAAAAACATCATGGAAGAAATGAAAGAAAGAGACGACAACTCCCCATCACCATGTTCTTTGATCACCGAAGGAGAGATTTAACACCATCAATCACTGGCGGCAGTGAGGAAGCAGCTGAATCCACCGTTGCCCCCACTTCACCACCCGTTATGGAATTGAGTGACGATGAGCCCAATGACCCCCGTCCTGTCGCCGAGGATAGGTACGGTACAGTAAAGCGAAATATTTATCTCTTTTTTTTTAATAGCTTTTCTTGCTATGTTTATTGTTTGTAAAAATGCACAGCACAGTACAGTTCAGTACTGTACATAGGAAGTGGAGGTGCAGCTATTCACAAAACATTTGTGTTCGTTGTCGGCAGTAGTGACGGGGAGGAGGCAGAGGGGGTGGAGGAGGCAGAGGAGGAGAGGAGGGAGCGAGTTGGGAGGAGTGGTGACCTTGGACGCGGGAGCAGGGACGAGTGGAGATGCCAGCCAGTACATTACGGGTGTATTAATTGTTTTTATAGCTATTTTTGCATTTTAATATTAAATATTGTACATTACGTTTCAACAAAACTACCATTTATTTCTGAGAACATGGAAATGTAATATTTTTGCTGAAATGATGTATGTATTACAGTGAAAAGTGGGATAAAATTGTGACGAAAGCAATGACTTTCTCTTTCTTTCGTTCAAAAGATGTTACCGTAATCGCTTTTCGAATGGTTTTCAGTTGTGGGATTATAAGGCTAATGATAGGATAGAATATTATTGTAATACAGTACGAGTACAACAGTGTTTTAACTGAAAACCATTCGAAAAGCGATTACGGTTAAATCTTTTGAATAACGAAAGAAAGCGAAAGTCATTGTTTTCGTCTTTCCACTGTAATATGTATGTCATTCCAGCAAAAATATTATATTTCCATATTTATTTCTGAGAATACCTATATTCATTCAGTCACAGTTAAGGTAAAATATACTTGTGATGTAATATTTTAATGAAAATACCAGGTATTTAGAAATAGGGTATCGTAGTTTTCTTTTGTTTCAAATTTAATTAACAAAGATTGATGTTTCAAATGTAATGAAAAAAAATTTATGTACAGTATCTATAAATAAACTTTAAAAAATGAATACTTTATGTTTTACATCGTCCTGTGCTACCATACCATGCATTTGGCTACTTGGGCTTGCTATGATGACGCAAGAGATCTGCCCTGGCAACTGTACCGACACTCACAGCTGGTGGTGCGTCATTTCCATTGTTTACTGGTAGTTACTGGTAAATATTTTTCAACCTAACGAAACTATTACCCGTTTACAGGTCGACCCCCAATTTTTTGCCAAATAATTTGGTCTTAAAAACTTGAACTACACACAGGTATATACGGTAAATAAGGACATGGGGGGACCAGGGTTTTGGGGGGGGGGGGGGGCAGCACATATATGCGGATTTTTAAAATCCATGGGTATCTCAGTTACGTAACCCCCACGTATGTTAAGGGCCGACTGTACTGATCTGTGACCAGCAATTTACATTAGCACCAAATACCATGCGCTCCATCTTATCTAAATGGGGTTCTTATAAATACATGACGCAGTAGTATCTTGTTCACCAACCTCACACATTTCATCCCCATGCTCCAAGTCATTTATGAGCTGTCTGAAGTCACCTCAAGTTGAAGACAATTTTCACATACTGCACCTCCAGTAAGGTTACATCTGAGGGGTTCAGAATCATAACCTGCTGTATACTACAGTTAGGGCAAAATTTTGTTACCAAGAAAACTGCTTGCTGTAATTGTCTACCAGCTGTCACCTCTTCAACCATTCTTTCAGAATTTTTTTCCTAAATCACCCTATCTTATGGTATATATATGACATTAACTTTATTATGTTTAGTTAAATTCATTTCAATATTTCTTTACCATATTATCTTTCTCTACATCTATAGCAATGTGTGGTGGCTGAGTGGGTACAGCTCATGCTTCCTGTCTTAGGTGTCAACAGTTTGACACTGGGCACTTCCAGTCCACTAAGCTGCAAATGGCTGCCTAACGTTAACATTTGGGGAAGTAAAGACAGTTGTTTATCCTGCAACTTAAATTGTTGTCATTATATTTTTTTTAATCTTAGTACAGTATAATCAAATTTTATCAGCATTCAGCAAATAAGTACAGTAGTAACATTTATTCAACCATGTATAACCAAATCCATGTTGGATGAAACCCAGCTGTATGGTACTTGTTTTAGATGTCAGAGATTGGTGTACATGTGTGTGTATGTATGTGTGAGTACCATGTTGAAGGAACCTGGGAAAAAGATTATAACTGTATCTGTAATGATCAATGTTTACAACTTACCTGTGATGCTCCAGTTGGCTTGCGGTGAATTAATACACTCGTGTCCTTTTGCTTCTTTTGAATGGATTCTGAAGGACAGAAAGGAAACTGAGGTACAGATGTGTATCATTATTATCATCCAGTACAAACTGACACATGGTGCAAAATGTTGGAACACCATTAGTTTAATTTTCTTACTGCATTAAAAAATACGTACAACACTTTTGATTATCAGTATGATTATTTTAAGAAATAAGTAAATTACATGTACAGTATACAGTAATTAAAGACCTCTAATGATTAACTGTAAACAATAAACTAATTTTCAAATTAAAGTCAACATCCTATGGGGCACATAGAATATAATGGTTCAAGCTAATTACTATATACAGTAGGGTGTGTCAATTTTGTCAACATGTTAAAAATCAAATTTGGTAGTCAAAATATTGTGCCTCTTTATGTCTAAACTTGAGATTAGCAAACAAAAATGAATTGAAATAACCCTCACCTACATCAATTATACCTTAAAGTTTCAAATATCAGTATTTCAACAAATTAATGAGACTTGATTAGAATTATTCACTTGATATTAACTAATCTCATGTAAGCATATGGATTATGGAGTATTTTATGGTTCTATAGCTTGTGTACAATATGCATGTCAGAACATGAACAGGCTCTCCGTGTGGGACAGTTTAATTCTTGTTTTGACTTGTACCAAGCGTGAGGATAAGGCGCCCGGCTCACTCTCCTTCTACGATATCATAGACGGTGGTTTGCTCTCATTGCACTTGCACCTACTCTACCAGACGAATTCTACATTTTAATTATTGTAAGTAGGGCATATTGATTGTCGCAGTTACTTATATCATTGTATAAAACATTATGTTCTAAGAAATTATTATGTTATTTCTGTTACAGCATTTTTGATAAACAAATTGATATTTTTTGAAACAACAATTGAATTATGAAACATTGAAATATTTTTCTATTTGTCAGATAGTGTGAAGATGTCAAAATTGAAGACAAGAAGTCAGTTGTCAACCCACTTGAGCCTGCTAGTTGGTAAAGGGAAGGAGCTTCCTGTATCAGAACTTCCAACAGTGAGAGACATGCTAAGATTAGGGTTACTCCTTCGAGAAAAAAATGCAAAGGACAGAAGGAACTATACAGATAAAGAACTCATAAATGACATGATAGTCCCTCTTCTGCATCAATGGACAAAAGCTAATGCACTATTCAAACCACCTGTGATTAATCAGTGTCGAACTATTGAGCTAAAACTAACGAAATTATGGCACAAAGCAGTTGAAACATCACTTGGTAAAGGAAACTTGGCCAGGAAAAATGAATTTCTGCACACACTTGATACTCTGACATTTTGACCTGCAAGTGCTCCATACAATTATGTTCTGAATCCAACTGTTCTCACTCAGGTAAGAGAGAAAATAATTCCCACATTGATTGTGGTTGTCCTCGTGAAAAGAAGATCCCTGTTTTAGAGCTTGAATTTATAAAGGCACAGAGGACAAAGGCAGAAGGCCAACGAAGTATGCAAATGGGTTCAATAGATTATTCAGAAACAAAGAAGCAGATTGCTAATGCCAAGAAGAGAGAACAAATCCGAGAGAGGGAACAAAAGAAGAAAATGAAGAGTGAAGAAGCCATCCAAAGAGAGGAAGAGCTGTGTCAAGATGTTTATCACTTCTTTGATAGTTCTTCTGATGAACAGGAAGCAACATCAGATGATAGTTCCAAAGAGCCATCTGAACCTTTACCAAAGAAAATGAAATACAACACAAGAAATATTTCAAACATTGCTTTAGCTAGTATTCGCCACCATGCTGGACTTCGTGAGGCTGCAGAAATTGCAACTGCCGCTTGGATAGATGCAGGCCTCATCAGCCGAGAGGATGTATCTTTGGTGATAGATCATAATAAAATTAGAAGAGCACAAGAAAAAATAATGAAGGAAATATCTGATCAGCATAAAAAAGATTTAAGCGAGGGAGGGCTCTCCTGTCTTTTGTTTCATGGAAGAATAGATGACACAAAAGTTTTGCTAGAAGCAGAGGGAGTGAACAGAAAGTTTCCAGGTCTCATCAAAGAAGAACACTACTCTGTCTGTTCTGAGCCTGGTGGTCGGTTTTTGTTTCACTTTGCTCCCGAAACTGAAGTAGAAGGGAAGAAACATGCAGAGGTCTTTGCTGATCATATTTTATGTTGGGTTCAGGAGAGAGGACTTGGCAGTTCACTGCAGGCTGTTGGTGGAGATTCAACTGCAGTGAACACCGGATGGCAGAGGGGTGTAATGACGCATTTAGAGAAAAAACTAGGAAGAAGACTTGTTTGGATTGTATGTGATTTACATACAGGCGAGCTACCTCTTCGGCATCTCATCCAGGAACTTGATGGTCCTACAAAGAGCAACAACAAGTGGTCAGGTTCCCTTGGCATCATGCTGGATGAAGCAACACAACTAGAAATAAATACAACCTTTCCAAAGGTCGAAGTTGGCCCTCCCCTTCCGGCGTTGTCTGAAGGAGTCATCAAAGATCTCAGCACAGATCAATCCTATGCTTATCGTATTGCCCAAGCAATAAGATCAGGAGAAGTGCCTCAGTCATTGGCTCTCTTGGAGATTGGACCTGTCAGTCACAGCCGTTGGTTAACTACAGCTCTTCATTTCTGCAGGATTTGGATTTCCAAACACGAATTGAAGGGCAAAGTGCTGAAGAATTTGAGGTTAATTGTTGAATTTATTATTGGAGTTTATCTTCCCCAGTGGTTTAGTGTGAAACTTAATCCTATGTGGGTGGATGGGCCCAATCACCTTTTGTTTCAATTGCAGCTAGTAAGAACACAGAGGAAGGTAGTGAAGGACATCGTGTTACCTGTGGCAAGAAGGTCCGCTTGGTATGCTCGATCAGAAGCAGTTTTGCAAGCAATGCTTTGCAGTCAATGTACCAATCTCCGAACCGAGGCTGTAGAAGTCATTCTAAAGATTAGAGGAACGCTAATAGATGACGACCAGTTGGGAGACTGTTCGTTTCATTCAAGAAAAGTTCCCCCAATAAACGTCAATGCCACCAAATTGTCAGAATTGGTTGACTTGAGTTTGGAAGTCTTAGAGCCACCATTGACAACAAGTCTAACTAGCCAAGAATTGAGAAACCTTAAAGAGACTCCAATGCAGGTGCCGAAGTGGCTTTCTCACACTCAAAGTGTGGAGAGAAATGTGAAAATGGTCACAGAAGCAGCGGGCCATACAGCCACGAGAGGCGAGAAGGTTACATCAAAGCACAAATAGCAAGCAGACTACTGATGACAAGAAACCAAAGCAAAGAGAGTATGAAGGCATTGGTTACTTTCAAATAGACTACGGATAATAAAATATAATAATTTGAAACTTGAAACAGTAACATGTGTGCAAATGCTGGTTATGTTATAAATTCACAAATATGTACATTTAAAAATCCATTTGATGTAGGTAGGACTTATTATAAAAAAAAATTTATGCCAGAATATTGTTTTGCATGCTTAAAGACTACAATAAATTGCTACCAAATTACTCGATTTTCAATTTAGCCAGTTCACCCCCTAAATTGACACACCCTAATATACAGTGGTCCCTCGGTTAATGAGTTACCTTCCATAAGATTCTTAACTTAGGTTAACGAGCAATCCCTCGATTAACGAGTTTCTTACGAGCCAACCTGAACATGATTTCGCTTGCATTTGGCGGTCCACCAGCTGTAGTATTAGTCAGCCAATACAGTAATCGGTTCTCGGGCTTAAATTCCTTACCATTTTAGCAAATATCAAGAAGTTTATACTACTGTATTCAATAATTTTAAAATTTTATTATTAAATTTTTTACTCATTTTAACAATTATAATTGTTGAACATAATTGAAGGTAATGGAACTAGTTTTAAGCGTGCCATCCAGCCTCTCAACACACCATACAGGCGTCAGTCTTTGTGTCTTTTCAGTGGAGGTAACATCTTACTTGAGACTCTCCAACTAAATGCTGTTTATCTGTTTTTGCAAGCAAATTATTGGTCATTTTGAAATTTATTTTACATATTGACAAAATATAATGCAGTGCAGTGTTGATTTAAAGAAAATAATCTTGAATTGCACCAAGAGAACTAAAATTTTATGGGTGAAATGGTGCCATGGGGTGACTTCTCGTCCACCCCAATGCCTTCTCTTCTCCCTTCTCCACCCCCATTCTAATTCCCATCATCATCATCGAGGAGCCTTCTACATGCACACCTCAAAGTAAATGTACTTTTCAACCTTTTTTGTTGAATTTAGGCAATTTTCGGTGAGCTGGAACCAATTACCCAAAAACCCATTGAAACAATGGTTTCGGTTAACGAGTTTTTCGGTTAATGAGCAACCTTCTAGAACGGATTGTGCTCGTTAACCGAGGGACCACTGTACAGTAGGGTGTGTCATAGGAGGGAAGATCAGCTAAAACTAATGGCCCATCACTTTTTAGTAGATTTTAGTGTATATAAACAGAAAATAATTTCAGTTTCAATATTTTGCAACCTTTTGCTAGGTAAATTTTAGCGTGAAATTTATCGAAAATCTAACGTACAGCTGCATTAGTGCATTACAATTAAATAGTGAACATTGCTTTCTGACTTCATTCTTTAACAACCCAACTAACAATATTTTTTTCTGTTTCAGATTCTGATGCATTTATAAGTTGATAATATTTGCGATGGCTGCTTGTGTCAGGACGAGGAACCAAAAATCCAGCCATCTCAGTCACTATCTTGGGTCTGGGAGAGAGCTCCTGAAGTCGGAGTTGCCTACATTGAGAGATGCTTTGAGATACGGTGTTTTAATCAGGCAAATCAGTGAAAAGAACCAAAGAACTTACACAAACAAAGACATTGCCAGTGATATGACCAAAGCTGTCTTGGCACAGTACACTCTGGCTAACGCTCAGTTCAAGCCTCCAGTCATAACAAGTCAGAAGAAGATTAGTGAGAGACTGCTAGCCAGTTGGGAAAAGGCAAGAGATATCTCTCTTGGGAGAGGAAAACTTGCAGTTAAGGACAGCTTTGCCAAGCAACTGGACCAGTTATTTGACATAATTACTTGCAAGTGCCCAATTGTTCTCTGTCCTGAGTTTGGATGCGATCGTGACTGTAAATCCGAGGCCCACATCTCCTGTATTTGCAAGCGTGAACTGAAGATTCCTGTGATCGAACTGGCATTTGTCAAAGCACAGAGAGAGAAGACTGGCAGTATAGGGGCTCTCATGATTTCTAGCCAAGATATTCCGGAGTCCAAGAGACAGGAGGCTGCCACAGAGAGACAGAAGAGGAGAAGAGTTGCCGAGGAAAAGAGACTTGAGAAGGCCCAGGGTGAGGTAAAAAAGGCCGATGATTGGAGTCAAGCTGATTCAGAGTTTAATGACTTCCCCGTGGCTGATCCGAGTGCTGACCAGGAGAATGGTGACTTTGTCCCGAACCCAGAAAATAATGATCCCAAACCTTCCAGGCATAAGATTCGAAATAGGAAAGATATCCCGAGCATAGCTCTGGCCAGCATGCGACACCACACTGGTCTCAGAGAAACTGCAGAGATAGCAACGGCTGCCTGGATTGACGGTGGTTTGATAACACCTGATGATGTTCACCTGGTGATAGATCATAAACACAGTAAGGAGAGCTCAGGAGAAACTTGTCAGTAACCTAGAAGAGGAGTTTGATAAGGGGATAAGAGAAAATGGAATCAATTGTTTGTTCTTTGATGGGAGAAGGGATGACACTAAAGTGTTCATGAAAGTTGGAGATTCTGACAAGTTGTTCCCTGCCATGGTGAAGGAGGAACACTACTCCTGCTGCAGTGAACCAGGAGGGAAGTATTTGTGGCATTTCACTCCAGAGAAAGATGACATCAGGAAACCAGCCGAGATAGTGGCAGATAACATTGTGAACTGGCTCAGAGAGAGGAACGTAGACCAGACCCTGCAGGCCATTGGAGGGGACAGCACCAACACGAACACAGGGTGGCAAGGGGGTATCATACAGTGGATAGAGCGGAAGATTGGGAGGAAGCTGGTCTGGATTGTTTGTGACCTCCACACCAACGAGTTGCCACTCAGACATCTGATCCAGGAGCTGGATGGCAAGACTCTTTCAAACAACAGATGGTCTGGTCCTCTTGGCAAAATGCTGGACTCTGCCACTGAGTTAGAAATAAATCTGAGCTTTGAAAAAATCACAGTTGGCCCTCCACTCGTTGAGCTTGCACATACTGTCATTGACGACCTGAGTACTGATCAGTACTATGGTTACATGATTTGCAGTGCCATCAAAACCGGGGTCATGCCTGATAGACTTGCTTACCTGCAGATAGGTCCAGTCTCACATTCTAGGTGGCTCACAACGGCTCTCAGGTCCTGCAGAATTTGGGTCGCTCATCATAAACTGAAAGGGAACCAGCTTCACAACCTGAGACTTATTGTCCAATTCATCGTGAGTGTCTACTTGCCAAATTGGTTCAACACCAAGGTCAAGTCATCGTTCTCCGAAGGTCCGAGGCATGTTCTCTTCCAGCTTGAGCTCCTGAGGAGTCAGCCAAGGAAGGTTGTTCAGATTGTGGAGCAGACTGTGAGGAGATCTTCCTGGTATGCTCATCCCGAGGCAGTTCTGCAGACAATGCTCTGCAGTAGGATGAGGAGGAGAGAAGAGTGGCAGTCAAAAAGATCTTGGATATGAGACTTATGAGAGGATCTGGGCATGACGAATCAGTTGGTGACGATTCCTTCAGGGTCAGGAAGACTCCTGAAGTCAATCTAGGTGCCAAGACCCTCACTGATCTCATAGATCTGGATAACATCCAGGCTGGTAGTGAGCCCCCTCTTACCTGCAGCCTCACCAATGTTCAAGTCAGAGCTTTCCTGGACAACCCCATGCATGTCCTTGCCTGGCCCTCGCACACCCAGAGTATAGAGCGTTGTGTACAGCAAGTGAGCGAGGCCAGCAGTCACGTGTACAGCCAGGAGAGGAGGGAAGGCTACATCCGAGCTCAGGTGGTCAGCAGGGAGGTGATGAGTAGAAACAGAAGCAAGAAAGACATGTTCTCTATGGTGTGCAGCAACACCGGGTCGTAGTAGTAAAACCGGTTTTTGTATTTGATGATTTTGTTTTCTAAAGGAATATTAAATTTAATAAATGTGTCAAGATCATTCGTTTCACTATTCTGGATCATTTTCATCCTAATAAATTAACCTGATACATTTACTTTACTTTAAATAAGCTATTTAGTGGTGTTGGTAAAAGGGTGGGAATACTGAATTTTCATAAGATTTCAAGTTAAAATTTACCTAGCAAAAAATGAAAACTTTTCAAATCTGAAGATATCACATGATTCTGCACATAGAACTACATCATTAATACCATGGGCCGATTTTTCAAACTCAAAAAAAAAAAAAAAAAATTCGCCTCCGTATGACACACCCTACTGTACAGTGTTGTACACTACTGTACGTACAGTGATCCCTTGTGAACTGCAGGGGTTACATCAAAGAATTCTCCCGAGGTTGGCATGAGCTGGGTCTAATGAGGATAGAGGGATTAAGGGAAGTGACTCATAAGAGACTTAGCTACTAAGACTCGATAACATACAGCTCAAGGTTTAAAATAGGTACAGGGTGTATGCATTACTGTACAGTATGTATTAACAATTTATTATTCTGTATAAAAATGTTTAGAGTACACTGTGCAGGTGTCGGAAAAAAGTAAAGGGAAATATGTAATGGAGTAATCCCCCTTTTATGTTATGCACCTGGCCTCAACGCTCTTTCCCGGAGAAGAAAATAAAACTATGCATAAAGTAAAAGTCCAAAAATCCGGATGCCAGGAATCCGGACCACCTGAGAATCCGGACTTTTCGAAAACCCAAACTTTTTAAATTTAGCGGGCTTTTGTGGGTTACGTGAATGAATGGAGTTGCTTTAAAAAATTAATTTACATAATTCTAATAATAAAATTAATTGTAAATTATAGGTAGCTAATTTTGTTAGTTTTGTAATTAGCTTGAACTGAAATGTAAAATTTGAGGCACTATAAATCTTTTGTGTGTATGTGTGCATGCGTGAATGCCACAGCTGCACAGCGACAACAAACGACCACACGATCGCCACTTTAAAACAAGCAATCAAACTGTGATAACGTATGTAATTTTGAGTCCTACTCTTTCCATGTACAGAGTACAAGCCCATATTAATGGCCCCTAAAGTAGATAAACTTCGTTGTGTGAAGAAAAAGAAGAACACGTTGAAATTGAGTGACAAACTTGAAATAATTAAGAAACTAGAATGTAATGTGAGCAATGCTGTTCTAATGGAAACATACAACATTGGAAAGTCTACAATTTATGATATAAAAAGGGCAAAGAATAAAATTCTAGAATTCACAGCTTCTTCTGAGCCTTACATTAAAATTGCTGAAAGAAAAAGTTTACATTGGCCCAAATTAGAAAATCTTGATAAAGTGTCGCACGAATGGTTTTTGTTAAAACGATCAGAAGGTATGGCAATTTCTGGGCCGATGCTTATTGCCAAAGCAAAATCTTTTAAGGAGCAAATGAACATTGAATCAGAGTGCGCATTTAGTGATGGATGGCTTAGGAATTTCAAGACTCGTCATGGTATTAGACAGTTTTACATTTTTGTCTAGTGTTGACTTTATTTTTCTTTAAAACTGCTCGTTTTGATAAATGAAGCATGCTTTATTTGATAATGAATAAACTATCAAAATGTACCTGTTCATCTCTTCTTTATTCCTCCTTAAATTTTAATTTTAAAAGTACTGCCTGAGAATCCGGAAAATCCGAAAATCCGGACCGACCCAATCCCCAAGCAGTCCGGATTTTTGGACTTCTACTGTATTATGTTTATTCAGAATTATACAAGATCTTCAAACACAAATATGTGTGATTTCTATTTTTTTTTCACATGAAATCATACTGTGTTATTTTTCCATCATTTAATAAATATCCAAATACCTAGTCAGATACTGTAGTAAGATGATATTCTGGCAGACAATAAAATGTGGCTGAATAGGCCAGATACTGGATATCTTGTCCATCCCTAATACTGTATATGTATACAGTATAACGCTATTAGAACTGTACCGTACTCCAATACTTACCTGGATGCGAACTGGTAAATGATGTCTGAGTATTTCCATGTGACTGTAAAGGTTTTGTATTTGTTTCAGCATCTATCAGTTGTGGCCTCTTTTGTTGATTCCTAACCTTTTCTTGTAAGGAGGCCAGTGCATCTTCTACAATATCCAAGGCAGCAGTCATGCCTGAAGATGTTTAATATGATTAATACATTATGATGAAACTATGATCAGCCTTTGCCACACCTGCAAATTCACTTTATGATCCCTTCTGTCTTCATTAAGAGTGTAAGCAGCTTGGTTACTTTTCAATAGTTTCAGTTTCCATTTCTCTATCTCTGTTGTTTTAGTCCTCTTCTGCTTTTGTGCTGAGTGGATCAAGGGGTATTGTACAGTAAATAACTCCCTAAGTACTACACGTCTACCCTCTGTGGTGGAAACCAGCAACTCTCAAACCCGAGTGACAGGAGCACCTCCCACTCCATCTGGGAATTACCCTCAACAGTCATCCTAATTCTGTTGGTTGTAGCACTTGTGAGTACGTTAGCCCCCCACTATTATAATGTTCTTAGATCTTCCTTTTTCACACCTCAGTGACCCTGAGTTTTTACTGTTCCTTAATCAGTATCAATGTCCCCACAATAACGATACTAGTGTCATTCCCTTAGATGTGCTAGATCGTATGTTTTACACCCCATTTACCCATGGTTCTACAAAACTCACTGGGTTACACCAACCCCAACTGTAACTATTACTTTCCTGACTCCCCCGAGTTTAGTTTTAGTTCCTACTACCTCATTACTTCTCCTTGATTAGCCATAACATCAGCAGTATTCCCCTTCATCTAGATACCTTTTTAGATCAGTGTTTATCTTCGATTGCCCACAAATTTGATGTAGTACTTGGATTCTGTGAGACCAAACTCACTAACGATATTGACCATTTGTATAACATTCCTAATTATAATAGACACTGCGTCAACACGTCATGACACAGTGGTGGTGTCGCCCTATATGTTGATATCAAGTATAACATTACTGTAAGAGATGATTTAAAGGTTCAGGAGGAGTTCATGGAGAGTGTTTTCATTGAATTACGTAACGACACACGAAATATCCTAGCAGGGATAATCTACAGAAGACCCCACACTAATGTAAGGAATTTTCTTGATAAATTTTTGGAGCTTATTTCTATCATAAGTTCAGAGGAAAGACTGCTACATCACAGGAGATTTCAACCTTGATCTATTAAAATCAGAAACCGACACCTCAGTATTAGACCTTCTTGCTACCTGTCATTCTAAACTTTTCTTCAACACTATAACCAAACCCACTATAGTAACTGCCACCTCTGCCACTGTGATAGATCATATCTGGACTAGCAACACTCCTAACAACCTAGCAAGTGGAATTATTTATAACAATATCTCAGATCACTTCCCAGTTCTTGCCATGTATAAAACAGCCACAAGACCTGAAAGGTCTAGTAGTCTCAATTCAATACAGAGACTACTGCGCCGACAACATGCTCCTTTTTGAAAACAACCTAATGAATGCTAACTGGGATCTTGTCTATGCCTCCAACAACCCTAACGTGAACAGCAGTAACTTTTCTTGCATCTTTAATGCTTGCTTTGATAAATGCTTCCCCCTCAAGACTAAGTCAGTGAAAACTGTATCCATTTCCAAACCCTATATCACAAGCAAAATTAAGATAATGATAAAGGAAAAACACAAATTCCAAAGGAAATTTGCAAAAAGACCCATAACTTTCGGTGATGCTTACCGAAGTATCAGAAATAGAGTAACACAAGCAGTTAGAAATGCCAGACGTAACTATTATACAAATGAGCTCCAGTCAGCATCAGGCGACAGTAAGAAAACCTGGAATGTCATAAATTCTATTCAGAACAGGAACATTCAGCCTTCGGCCCCCCACTCAACTTTTATGATAAGCGATTCAGTTATAACGGAACCCTGCTGCATTGCCAACCACTTCAATGAATATTTTATTAATGTTGGCAAAAATCTTGCAGAGCTTCCCTGATCACCATGAGGAATTTGGAGCCTACCTGCAAAACAAACAGCAAAATGAACTATTCTTATCCCCTGTCACAGCAGATGAATTACTGGCCATCATAAAAATGTCCAAAGATGCAGCAGCAGGCGAAGACAATATACCAATGAGCATCATTAAGAAAGTGGCTCACTTATTACTACCTGTTCTCCTCCACATTTGTATCTCCTCCTTCACTAGTGGTGTCTTTCCGGATAAACTGAAAATTGCTGAAGTTCACCCGGCATATAAAAAATCTGGGGATAAAGGTCTCTTCAAGAATTACCGCCCCCTATCAGTCCTCCCAGCCTTGAGTAAGATACTGGAAAAGCTAGCATGTAATAGACTAAATTCCTTCTGCAATGCCAACAACATCTTTACAGACTCCCAGTTTGGATTTAGAGCTAGAAGGTCGACTGAGAGTGCTCTGCTATCCTTTACTAATGACATCTTAAATTTCTTTGATGACAGTCAGTTCACAGTCGGTATATTCTTGGACCTCTCTAAAGCCTTCGATACTGTCGACCATACCATCCTCCTTTCAAAGCTTGAACATAACAGCGTTAGGGGCCTGTCCCACAATTGGTTTACCTCATATCTGTCCAGCAGAATGCAGTATGTCTGTTATAATAACCACCAATCTAACTCCTCACCAATCTTGTATGGAGCCCCTAAGGTTCAATTCTCGGTCCAGTACTGTTTTTGTTGTACATAAACGACATAGTCCACGCCAGCCCACTCATAAAATACAACTTATTTGCAGACGATAGTAATCTCTATGCCAGCAACTCAAACCTCCATTCCTTGATGAGAACTATGAACACTGAATTAACTAGTCGGGACCTGGGTAATACGTAATAAACTGACCCTAAACCTTGAGAAAACCCACTACACAATCTTTCACAGAAGAAAAAACTTACCTCCAGACTTGAACCCCCTGTACCTTGGTAATAGTCCACAAATGCGAACAAAATACATAATTCCTTGGAGTTATTGTTGATGAGAAACTTAACTGGAGAAACCACATACAAGCCATTCACAGTAAAGTCAATAAACAGTGCGGTATCCTGTATCACACTCGACAGTCACTCACTCTCACAGCAATGAAAGAAATCTATCATGATCTTGTTTACCAACACCTGATACACTGTCACACACTATGGGGGGCCTCTGGCTCTTCGAAAACACAATCTCTGGTTACTGCACAAAAGAGAGTTGTACGGACACTGACCTACGTACAGTGACCCCTCGGTTAACGAACTCAATCCGTTCCAGAAGGTCGTTCATTAACCGAAAAGTTCGTTAACCGAAACCATTGTTTCAATGGGTTTTTGGGTAATTGGTTCCAGCTCATCGAAAATTTCCTAAATTCAACAAAAATGGTAGAAAAGTTCACTTACTTTGAGGTGTGTTTGTAGAAGGCTCCTGGATGATGATGATGATGGGATTTAGAATGGGGGTGGAGGAGAAGGAAGAAGAGAAGGCATTGGGGTGGAAGAGAAGTCACCCCATGGCGCCATTTCACCCATAAAATTTTAGCTCTCTTGGTGTAATTCAAGATTTTTTCTTTAAATCAACACTGCACTGCATTATATATTGTCAATATGTAAAATATATTTCAAAATGACCAATAATTTGCTTGGAAACACAGAAAAAAGTGTTTAGTTGAAGAGTCTCTCAAGCAAGATGTTACCGCCAGTGAAAACAGAGAGAGACTAACGCCTGTTTGCTGTGTTAAGAGGCTGGATGCCGCGCATTAAACTAGTCACTTTACCTTCAATTATGTTCAATAATCGTTAAAATGACTAAAAAATTGAATATTAAACTTTTAAAATTATTGAATAGTATAAGCTTCTTGATATTTACTAAAATATTAAGGAATTTAAGCCCTAGAACCGATTAATGTATTGGCGGACTGATATTAAAGCTGGTTGCCCGGTCAATGCAAGCGAAAACATGTTGAGGTCGGTTCGTAAGAAATTCGTTAACCAAATTTTTGTTCGTTAACCGAATTGAAGGTCCTTATGGAAGGCAGTTCGTAAACCGAAATTTCGTTAACCGAGGTGTTCGTTAAACGAGGGGTCACTGTATTATATATATATATATATATATATATATATATATATGCAAGTAAATCACTGTAGGTGCGCGTGATCTAGGTATATGCTGATAACCACCAGGAAAGAAGAAAACACGAAGTTCCCAAGCGCTTTCGTGTAATTCACATCTTCAGGGGTGAGTACAGACTAGATAGAGTAATGCAAAACAAGATGAATATATACAGAGGAGGGTGAGACCAGGTCCACAATGGTCAGGTAATTAGGTAATGACCCTACTAATCTTTAAATGGCACACAACGGTTGGTGGTTGGGTCAGATGGGACAGTGACCCGCCCTCTCACCTGATCACAAATCTTCTTAATTACAAAGTTGTCCAGGTGAGAGGGCGGGTCACTGTCCCATCTGACCCAACCACCAACCGTTGTGTGCCATTTAAAGATTAGTAGGGTCATTACCTAATTACCTGACCATTGTGGACCTGGTCTCACCCTCCTCTGTATATATTCATCTTGTTTTGCATTACTCTATCTAGTCTGTACTCACCCCTGAAGATGTGAATTACACGAAAGCGCTTGGGAACTTCGTGTTTTCTTCTTTCCTGGTGGTTATCAGCATATATATATATATATATATATATATATATATATATATATATATATATATATATATGCAAGTAAATCACTGTAGGTGCGCGTGATCTAGGTATATGCTGATAACCACCAGGAAAGAAGAAAACACGAAGTTCCCAAGCGCTTTCGTGTAATTCACATCTTCAGGGGTGAGTACAGACTAGATAGAGTAATGCAGAACAAGATGAATATATACAGAGGAGGGTGAGACCAGGTCCACAATGGTCAGGTAATGACCCTACTAATCTTTAAATGGCACACAACGGTTGGTGGTTGGGTCAGATGGGACAGTGACCCGCCCTCTCACCTGATCACAAATCTTCTTAATTACAAAGTTGTCCAGCTTGTACATACCGTTACTCAAATTCATGTTGAATGCTTCGGTATGTTTAATAAGACTAGATTCTATGATGTTCCTACTATCAATTGAATTACATGGTAATATTGAGGAGGCATTATCCCAGTCAATGCAATGCTTGTTATCCCTCAAATGAACAAACAGAGCATTGGATTCCTGGCCTGTCCTGACACTGTATTTGTGTTGTTTAATTCTAGTTACAAGATCTTTACCTGTCTGGCCTAAGTAAAACATATTACATTCCTTGCAAGGAACTTTATAAATGCAACCAATTGTGTTGTTGGGGGAGTTCTTGATTAACATTTGTTTAACAGTGCATGAGTTTTTAAATGCCACATTGACGTTCCAAGATTTTAGCTGTGCCGGAATGTGTGAGAAATTTTTGTGAAATGGTAATATTAAGATATTCTTATGCTCATGGGTGGGCTTGGGATCAGTTCTATAAAAAGTTTTCTTAGTAATGTTTAAGCATTTATCTATGAAAGATCTAGGGTATTTAAGGTTTGAGCCAATATTATATATATATTTGTATTCCTCATCGATGAATTCCGGACTGCAAATTCTCAAGGCACGTAAAAACATATATATATATATATATATATATATATATATATATATATATATATATATATATATATATATATATATATACACACACACAATCAACCCTCGCTTTACGCGGTCCCACTTTGCGCATTTCCACGTTTACGCGGTACCCTGTCGAACACGGAATGCTCACTTTCCGCGGTGTGTGTACCCTTTTACGCGGAGAGTGGCGCGAGCAGTGTGCACACAAGGTCGCCCAGTCATCAAAACATTACCGAGTTCTTCACCCGCCACCCACCACAGCCGGCCCAAGTCAGTGATAGTGATAATGATAGTGAGGATATGGACTTATATGGACTTTGAGGGGTTTGACAAAGAGGCCCTGCAAGCCTCTGTGGTGGATAGTGATACAATTGATACAAGTGATACAGGTGAGGGCCAATAATCTGCCCTCTGCCTCGGAACCAACCCTCCATCCCCGTATGCCCAGCCATCTTTTCTACTAATGTAAGTGTTAAAAAACCTAATATTATTGATATTTCTCTTAATTATTAAATGTGTGAGCATACCATCATAAAATTAAGAAGTTATTTTTACTACAACGTAGATATTGTGTCTGAAAAAGTGGAATTTGGGGGTCGGCCCGGTCTCTATTTCAATTAATCCCATATGTTATGTTGTTCACTTTACGCGGGCTGCCGTGGGTTCAATTGACCGCGTAAAGTGAGGGTTCACTGTATATATATATATATATATATTTTTTTTTTACAACACTGATAGATAGTGCTCTCTGTACTGGACTTGGTCAAATATAGAGACCATTAAACTAAATAACAAAGTCCTGTATTGTATTAGAAGTGACTAAGCTAAAAGTCAAATACAGGTACTATAAATGTAGTACAGTACAGGTATAATCCCTCAAATCTGGGAAATTGGGGACTAAGACTGAACTGGCTTTGAGGATTTTCTGGTTTCCTGAGTCCTAAGGTCATCCATGTTACCCTCATCCTACTAGTTCAGTTGCTGGAAAATGTTTGTGTAAGGCTGAAGCATCACACATTTTGGCAAAGTTCATACTGATAAGTACAGCCCATTCTACAATTTTACATTTTTGGTACAGGAAGTAGTGCTGTGAGTCCATATATTTGTAGCCTCCTAACTTGAGAATACATTTTTTTCTTCTTAATTTGCAGTTTTAAGCTAATTAACTATAGATACTGCATAGCATTAAAGCCAGTCCCACTGATTTAAAATATTGCCCTTGTAGAGACTCCCAGAAAAATACTGTATTATGCATGAATCTATGTATGAAATGGACAGTAAGTAATACTGACAATCATTTATATAAAAGAAAAGAGGCTATTTTTTTCAGGCCTGATGCACCATCTTAAGCTGTCAGCCAATGAGCTTTGTTAGGTTTCGTTTTTGTTAAGTAAGGTTAGGTTAGATTTTTGTTAGGTTAGGTTATATTAAGTTAATTTTCCCTTTTAAACAATTTCATATACAATATAGTAAGATCTCTAAGGTTAAATTAGGTGAGGTTTTTCATTACTGAAGCATTTGTACAAAAACATGAAGGTCAACCATAAAAGCCATGATGGGCTTTCACCATCCATTTACCATAGATATTCAATTAGGCACAGGAATGTGACAGGATACAGGTATGGCAGCCATATGCAAAACGTAGATGTCTATTGGTATGGCAGCCAAAAGCGCATGCGTGGTGGGTAGACTATATGATGATAGTTACCGAGATGACCTTTCTGACTAACCTAAATTAACCAAGCAAAAGCAAACCTCACCATTAACAAAAGTCTATCAATACAGCTGCCGTACCTGTATCCACTACGATTCAATTAATATTTGGTAAAACTTATACAGGTATAACTTCTTACGGAATAAAAATAATTCAATATAGCAATTCTTGCATTTGATTTGAGGTTTCTCAAGGTAAGAAAGGAGTTATCGTTAATGGAAAACTTGTTGAAATTAGTTGATTTAGGTGCATTAGAGCCACTAAGTATTACCATACATTTTTTGAACTCCAGTCTAAAGGGTATTATTATCAATTCGGTCACCCAGCGAATTTTAGGATTTTAAGTTACCACATTTGAGAAACTGATTTTCACCAAAAATAAATGTCATAATCATCTAAAACACCAAGAAAACTAGTGAAAAAATATATTTTTCATGGGAAAAAAGGTTAAAACTAAACTAGGTCTACATACTAGCCTAACCTAACAGGCAGCATCCTATTTAGCTGGGGGGGGGGAGGGTGGGCTTCACTCACTGGACCCCCCAATGACGCTGTATTCCTTAGGTTGCGTGTCACCATAACATCAAATTTCCAACGGAAACATTATAGAAGAAATACTTTTTATTTAGTTTTCTCTACCTAACCATATATGACCCAATATTCAGATCCCTGGTGATATTTTCCCAACATTGACCCAACAAATAAATCACGAATATATGGTTTATTTTTGGAATGCCCCGCTCAGTTCAAGTACCTGTAAAATATTTCGTTTCTCGAAGAGCTCTATTATATGGTAAGAGAAAAAAGGTGATGAGTGGTTAACGAGAAAATTACCATTTTATCGTTATCAAAGTTAACAACTATTGACTTTCTTACTTACTAATGTTCTTTGAGAAACAGCAAATGCACAAAATATATTCATGAAAGCTATTGGAATATTCTGAGGCTGTTTGTTCCCATCTGAAATTTTATCATTACGATATGTCAACAATGAAGTTACAAAACACACTAACATAACATGTAAAGATCCGATAGCCTGATCTAAAATACATATAACTGTATATTTAAGCACCAGAATACAAAAGTATTACCTCTTCTATCTGAATAGGGAAGAATTTTGGCCATCACGTCACAAAAGGAACATAATTATAAGAGAGTGAAAGGTGAACCGCGTCAAGTAAACAAAGTTCAAGGCGCCCGCCACACAACCCTCTCCAGTGTCACCCTCACCACACCTACTTCATTTGAAATACTGAAATCGGCAATAATTTCTTCATATCTTCAATGGTAGAAATTTTCTTAAATATCCAATGATAGTAATATATATTTTGTTATTAAGAACCTCCCGCATATCTATAAGTGAAAAGTGATAGAGTAATGTTGGGAACATGACCAGCAAGGAATATCAAAAGGAAGTATTAGTTATAGTTGCATGCTTGTCTTGGAGATGGCGCTGAGTCGCTAGTGTGTGGGTTGTTTGCTTACATGTTGTGCGTGGCGTGGCGGTGGATATGACTCCAAACACCGGCACCGTCATATTGTTTGCAGGAAAAAACAGAGGAAATGATAGAGAGCCAGTGTTTAATTTCTTCTGAAAAGACAGGAAAGGTGAGTTCTTATTTTCGTGGTTGATTCACAAGCAGTACCGGTTATATTATAGTTTAATTTACCATTTCACTACCTTTCTTATTAGCCAATTTGGTGGCAGGTCTCTTGTTTGTTACTGTGTTGTGAACTTGATTTTCCAGTGGCACCCAACAAGTAACCCCTCCCTTTATAGTTGTTTCTAATCTAATTTACCTCTTTTCAAATGTAAAATTAGAAATGTAGGAAACTAATAGAATAACAGTGAGAACACTATGTTTACGTTTCTACGTTCAATATAGTAATCCGCGTGCGGCAGACCGCCAGTGTATGAAGCGAAATCCTAAGTTTAATTGGCTGTGCCTTTTTCCTGTTCATTTCCGACAAAAGTGTGTTGCATAATTACCTAAGTGGGTCTTAAATGTCAATTTAACCAGTCATTTGAAAGCACATATCCACACGCATTTATGTTAAATTTAGGTTATCGTTATGGCCGTCATTCAGTACCAATACTGGAGCAATACCCCTTTAACCTCTGCACTGTCCTTCCAATGAATATCACAAGGAACTTAAACTCGCTTATAATTTCTTTAGGTCTCGACGCTCATGCCATCTATTGGACAAGCCAGAAATCATAGAATATGGTCATTGTGTTTTCAATGATTTTTTTTTATTTAATTTATCGGTAACTGGTATTTCCCGTTGATTTTTTATTCTCTCTACCATCGGCATTCATTTAATTATTATTTATTTTTATTATTTATCATTTCACCACGTATCACTTTATTAACAACTCGGGCAGGTTGGTCTTGTTATGACTTTTTGTTCAGTGTCAGTACACAGGAAACTGGAGTACCCGGGAATGGTTGTGCACTATCTACTGTCCTTCCACCCAGGCGAAGTCGAGTAACACCATATATATATATATTGAAGATCAGTGATCTTCGTAATAATGTACCGAATGGAGTAACGGCCATATTATTAAACAACATCTACCCCTTCCGACGAAGAATCTTTTCGAAGGTATTGTTCCTTCAAGCGGTATTTTTAACTTTTACTTATTACTTTTATCCTCTTCGCAACTGATCGGCTCGCTAACCGACCGGGCGATCGGTCACGTCTCTGTCACGCGCTGTTGGCATATACTGGGCATGCACCGGCTCCTGAATGTACCTGAACCTGCTCCAGTGTTGGTCAAGTCTTGTCTTGAAAGAGCTCACACTCGGTGCCGTCACAACACTCTGGGAGATTGTTCCAAGAGTTTACAACCCTCACTCAGAAAAAATTTGCCCTTACAGTTTTCTGGACTTGCGGCTTCTTCAATCTTGAGCTGTGACCCCTTGTGGGGCGAGCGTCCGCCAGCTCCAAGTAAGGACACTCAACTGAGTAGTGCCCCCTGAGATGTTTATACACCTCAACTAGGTCCCCCCTTGCCCGTCTGTAGTATAAGCTAGGCAAGTTCAGGCTCTCCAATCTCTCAGGGTAGCTGAGGTGCCGAAGTGCAGGCACCAGTCTGGTGGCCCTCCTTTGAACATTTTCAACCAACTGACAGTCCGTAGCATATATCGGGGACCAGATGAGGTGACAGTGCTCCAGATGGGGAAGCACTTCACTCCTGAAGATCGTTTCGAGGGACGGACCGTCTAGATATCTGAACGACTTTCTTATAAGACCCAATAATTTATTTGCCTGATTTACCTTCTTCTTGCAATGGCCCGAGAACTTCAGCTCATTGTCAACATACACACCTAGGTCCTTCTCACATACAGTCTCAACAAGTGCAGTTTCTTCATCCCATTGGGACATATGATACGCCTCCTTACCGTTGGTACGCCCCAGGTGCATCCTCTTACACTTCGTGACATTGAATCTCAGCAGTCATTCCTTCGACCATTCCTGGAGCCCACAGAGGTCCTTCTGCAACTCTTCACAGTCAACTTGGTTCTTAATTTCCCGAAATAACTTAGCGTCATCGGCAAACATTTGTATGGAGGAGTGTACAACGTCAGGCATATCATTTATGAAACAAACAAACAACAGCGGGCCCAATACACTGCCCTGTGGTACCCCACTTGTGACAGGTACGGATGACGATTACGTGCCATTAATCACCACACACTGCTTGCGGTCATGTAGAAAGTCTTCTATCCATGCTAGGACATTTCCTCGAATTCCGTAACCTTCCAGTTTGATTTTCAGCCTTTCATGGGGAACGCTGTCGAAAGCTTTGGCAAAATCTAGGTAAATATTGTTGAAATTACCACCCCGTTCCAGAATATGGGTCCAAATATCCAATACCTTGAGCAATTGTGTTAAGCAGGAGCGCCCATGCGTAAAACCGTGTTGGCAATCCTTTACAAGATTGTTTCGTATTAGATGTTCCATTGCGGCATCTCTGATAATACTCTCAAGTACTTTACATATTATGCTGGTCAGGCTCACCGGTCTATAGTTGTTTGTGGAGTGCCGATCGCCCTTCTTGAAGATAAGACTCACATAAGCCACTTTCCATTCACTGGGGACCGTTTGTTCACCCAGGTATTTACAAAACAGGATCTTCAGGGGCGCTGCAAGCTCGTTGCACAACTCTCTTAGTACTCTAGGATGCACCATGTCGAACCTCTTCCACTTCGTGCGGGATGATTTTTTTAGGTCTGGTAATACAGTCCTCTTCGCTGATGCATTATGGGTCCTGTGTGTGTTTGTTTACCTTTGTGTACCCATCAATCAATTTAATTGATGAGGACCACAGTTACTTTGCTGAAAGCATGCCTTCCAAAAATCCAGGGCAAGATTTATGCTTCACAAATCCTGTACCAGAGCGTGCCTCCAGCAGAGGCGATGACTTACCATTGCAAGACCCAAATTTACAACCTAGCCCCCAACTCTCTCGTTTGCTGGTGCGGACGACACTTGGGGCGGTTGGACAGAGGTGAGAACGGCAGCGACTATCTGGGTCACGGGCAGATTCAACCCAGCCGCCATACAGTCACTATCTAGCTACTCCACTGTTCGTCAAATTCTGGCTGTGATCTCATCATAGGTCAGTCATGGACTCGTGGGCTGTGTCCCCAGACCTTCACTTATCGATTGCCAACTCTCTGGTCATCTACCACTACCACGACCGTCAGTTCATCTCATTCCGTCTGGGCCCAGGTGTTCTCCTGCCATTTCAAGACGTCGCTCGAGTGTGGAGTTGAATGGACGCTTCCCTACCCTGAGTGTGCATCACCGTGTTCCAGAACCTTCCCCCAGGGCCACTGCCGTAGGAAACATCTGTTCATTGTTTGATTCTATCAGTGGCTGACTCCCATTAATTGTTTGATTCTATTAATTGCTGACACCCAATAATTGTTGGCTCCCTTTAATTGTTTGCTTCCATTAATTGTTTGACTCCATTAACTGTTGACTGACTTGATTGTTTGACTCCCGTTGTTATTTGAGGTTTGTTGAGTGGTGTCAGAGTTTTGTTATTTTTTATAGTAAAGAGATGTCAATCTCAAACGGTTGTTTGTTATTCCTCAGAAAACCATGGTCCTTGACTTTCGTTAATTAACAACCTGATTAGTCTGGTAAGGGATTTCTATCCCAAATTCCCAGGCCTTTACAATAATGCTATCAGTTCACAAACAACAAAAACGGTGTAATTTCTACCTAACTATATACATTATTTTAATTTACATAAAGAAAAAATTGTACTAAATAGTTACTACCTAACTTTAATTTATTTTACATATAATTATTTTATTATGTTCCTAATTATAATTTATTTTAGTTGGTATTGTATAATTTGAAACTTAATTTTATATTGCATTAATATTTATTCCCACCCAGTTGGTTACCAACTTTTTGTTCTGTATAGCAGTAATTGACTGAATAAGTAGGTTGGTTATTGACTTTGTAATGTCAAATTTCCTTTCTTATTTTATTTTAACTCCCTATATACTAATTTACATATTGACATTGTTGCAGAATCCTGATTATAAATACAGTATTGTTTGAGTTAACAAAAGTGTGATATGTACAAAATAAATACAATTTACAGAGAAAAATGTTTGTTTCCTAAAATATTACAAATGCCATCAGTTTTGACAAGTATGAATTTTTAGTAAATGCATTTTGAAAGTCTATTGAACTGTGAGTTTTTTACACTTATTGCCAATTACATATGAACATAATAGAATAAAGAACTGTGTATAAATACAGTAACTCCATATGGACCTTAACATAGATAACACATTAAATAATCAACTCCTGTCTCTATATCATGAATGTAACTACAGGTATTGCAAACAGCCAAAACCTTGTAGTGTAGCTCTATACAGTATTACATAGAGGCATTGCTATACCTCTGGACTGCTGAGACCTTAACGGACATAAATGACCCTCCTTGTCCAGTTAAAAGGATGGACAACTAAAAGTAATTCTCTGTATAAACAATATTCAAAAGTGGTCTCTGATGACTTGTTACCTTTTAATTCTGCCTTGCAGATTTATTTAACCTATACTGTATTTGGGTTTATATGCAAAGCATCCATTTCTTCTTCTACCTCTTCTGGTAATAAGACCCTCGTCATTATGGCTATATTGTGAAGCACAAATGATGAAACAATTATAGCTTTGGTGGTGTTGAGCTTTGTCCTAATAGTTGATCCTAAATAGGCAAACCGCCTCTTAAGAACCCCAAAAGCTTTTTCAATGGTATTTCTTGTTATGTGACTTCTGTTGTAGGCCTCCTCATGTTGATCACGAGGATTTAATACTGGAGTCAACAAATACTTCCTGCAGGGATAACCACTGTCACCAAGGAGATGTCCAGGCATCAAGCCTTCTTCAAGTGTGGCACAAATTAGACCATTTTAAAAAATCCTGCTGTCATGTACACTACCAGGCCAACGAGAAACATTATAAAATAAGAAGTCTGGTCCACAGATAGCCTGAACATTAATTGAAAAGAACCCCTTCCTACATTGAAAGACTTCAGGGTTGTTGCATGTTGGCCTTAAAATTGCTAAATGAGTACAATCTATGGATCCAATGACTCCCGGCATTGTAGCAATATTATAAAAGGCCTGTACTGTTTTGAGTAAATCATTGCCAGCAGGAAATTTTATAAACTGTTCACTAAGGCTGGCTATTGCTCTCGAGACACTTTCAAGATACAGACTGACACAGGCTTGAGACACATCATAGTCTCCAATTGCTATTTGATGGCTTCCAGTCGCCATGCAACGTATTGCTAATAGAACTTGTAGGTTTGGAGGAACAGGACAACCTGGAAAGAAATCATTGTTTTCAGAGAAAACAAATTCATAAACGCCGCAATTTCAATGTTTTATAGTGAGACGGTCGTATTTATGGCAAATGTTGGAAAAGGTGTTAGAGTATTTATAAGTTAAATTAAAGTTAACCTAACCTAGCATAAATTATCACTTGCCGTGGGCGAACTTACAATTACTGAGACGGGGGAAGCTGCTGTGAAGTCCTGTATATTAGCCAAAATATTGTATCATATATGCTTAAGGCTCATTTTCATTAAATAATCAAACTCCAGCTTCCAGTGAACTTGTTTTATTATGCGCCAAATGGAAGTTTACCAAAACGAAATAATGTAATTGGTGATGAAAAATTAGAGCCTGCAGTATTTCACATATTATATCAAGATCCACTGTATGAAAGGTGTTTTTGTATGTAATACTACCATCCTTGTGATAATGCCTACCAGTGAAATTTGCCTCTACCCATTTTGATATTTTTAGGCATAAACCTCCCGTTTATATTTTCCAGATAGAAACTCACTTATAAAACTGCTAAAAAGTTGCATTAAGTAACTTAAATGGACTTACTTTATTAATATATGCAACATAAAGTTTTGAGATGATTTTCTCCCAGTGATATTTGCCTCTATCCATTAGAATATTTCTAGGCAAGAACGTCACTAGTTTATATTTTCCTGACAAATTCACTTACAAAACTGCTAAAAAGTTTAATAAATTACCGTAAATGTGCTTACAGGATTATTACTAGCGTTAATAAGATGGGATGACTCCAGTAGCTTGCCTTTGGCAATAACAAATTGACAGACAGCACAGCTCTTACGGAAGTCGTAATATGACGGGACACAGCTTTTGCACTGTCATAATATGGGCAGTAAAACCAATAATGTAAAAAAAAATACATTTGTAAAATTACCAATAAGTGTTTCTTTGTACATTAATCGTATTGACTATAAATATTCAATAAAACTAGCAAAATGATTATGAAGAGGGTGACGAAAAGCAGCTCATAGGTACCTCTTCAAAGTTAGGGTACAATTAGTTCGTTTTCATGCCACCACACTCTTTCGTGCGCTGCACTAAAAGGTTCTTCGCATTTAAAAATACGGCTTTCGTCATGAAGATATTCTTCATGGGAAGATGTTGTTTAATAATATGGCCGTAATCCCCATCCTTTGCTGTCCGATAGTGGTCTCACCTCAGCTGACCTATTACTGGTTCCTGTTTATCACCTTCCTCTTACATCAACAATATTCTATTCACTCTCTTGCGTTCCTCCTCACCTAGTTGTAGCTGAGCTTGACATTGTTTACTTTACTTCGACAAAGGTTTCACTTATTTTTAATACATAAATAGCTTTGCTTTTTTGGCGCACTTCTCGCCTTTTAATTTATTCTTAAACAAACAGGCGCCTTCTCGGTCTTCTCTTTACCCACCTCCCTCTTTCATTCATTCACTCTCAGGAAACACATAAACCCGATATATGCGAACTATCTTACTGTAAATTATTTTCTTCGTTTGTTTTAAATAACTTTCCACTTTCCGTACAGCACTTGTGGTGTGGGTCACACGCTTACGGTTCACAAGAAATTCTGCATATAATTTTTTTTCTTTATAACTGGTGTTAAAAGAATGTACTCAATTATGGTAGAGCTTCAGTGTAATTTTAATGAAAATTTTGTCCATTATTTTTGTACTTTACAACAAGACAATTTAATTACAAAAAAGTGTACGAATTTTTAAAATATGGACCCGGGTTGGACTGGGCTCCCTTGAAGGAGTTGACCTCTTCGCTCGCTGCCCTTGTTGGTCAACTACAATTCCTTGCACGCTTACTTAATTCAGAGCTTCATCAAGTTGCCTTACTCACAAGGCCCTAACTGATAATTGATTAACCGTGGGTATCAACAGCAACAAATTAATAAATAAACAATCACCATACAGATTCATCACTCACCACATGTATTTGTACAGTTGCCTTCAGGTAAAGTGTTCCACCCCTCGCTGGCCTTTCCGAACAAGTGGCACGTCGGAATCATAGTCGATTCTTCTTTACAGATATTACGTCTATATAGCTTAGCACAAATCTCGAGTACACATATTACCGAAAAAATAAATTGTTGGCCACATGAACATCTACAGTATAGTAATAATAACATTTATACATTTTGTTAGGCAGTTTTACTGAATATACATGTTTTAAGCGCAGTAATTATGACATTTAAACATAAACGAATCAACAATATTACAGGATAAGCAGATTCATAGCAATTACATATATGTATGAATACAAAACTCTTTGATTGTTCTGTGCTGTATACACTAATGAACTTCTACACGAAAACACTCGTTTAAGCAATTTTACAGGATAAATAGATTATCATTAAAACACATTCGCTTAAACATATCCAGAAAACAGATTTATCGTAATCAAACCAATTACACCCACTTGGTTAAGAAACTGCTTAATATAAAGATGTTTTGTAACCAGAACATTTAAACATTCAACTGAGAAAACATTATCCAATAAACTGATTTATCGTAATCGGAACAGTTAAACAAATTCGATTCAGCATTTTACTAAATCAACACCAACATCATTCTTGTATCACGTGGCCAACGGTTTGTAAAGAGAATTTCCCTTTTACTCGTCCCAGCAGACGCTCTGCTGGGACGTGGCTTTGCCATATGTGGAGGGTGACCGACGTGGGTAAACAGTCTGCAGCCCACTTTCACCAGCGACCTGCGACAAGAGGAGACACACTCCCGTCGGGTACCTCATCTAGGCCAAGTAAACCAGTAAACTTGATTTGCATCATAGTTTGGGAAGGTAAACCCATGTCTTATAGGTCACTTTGAGTCGTGTTCAAGTTGTATCTTAGATAAATAGGATAAAGAGGTAAACTCAAGTGTGTTAAATAAACTCGCAGGTGTCAGACAAACACAAGGGTACCATGGTACTAGGTATACTCAAATATGCCAGAGAAACTCGTAGATGCCAAGTAAACTCGAGGGCATTAGGTATTATACAGTAGGTCACATTGACTGTCTCCTCACAATAGTAAGAACTGGCCATGTTAGGAGTCGCTACAGCAGCCAAACTGGGAAAGACGCAGTTTTTCCTTAAAATTTGTTGGAAGCGTCTGCATATTTTCATAGTATGCAATGAGTCAGAGAGAGAGAGATAATATTGTGTATTATCCCTAGTGATTGGTAAAACCCTAACGCAACAATTTGGGGAAATGGGACCAAGGCTTCAGCGATTCATTCCTCACCTTCAGCGACTCTCCCTGACTTCCTAGCGGCAAGACAGGGCACTGTGTGATATTTATGAGACGTGGACAGCCGCACTAAGATATCCCGTGACAAACTGGTGCTTCATGAGAGGAACGATGAACCTTACATTATGAGGCGAGAGAACCATGACTGCGTCAGAGGCACTATCGTTAATAACTAGCTGTACCTTAATTGGAAAATATGAGTGCCATATTCATCCTTCGGTTTGTCGAGTAAGAAAATATTTCACATCGAGAGGTATGTTTTTGTTGTATTAGACGACCAGTGTAGACAGAAGGTATGTGGACGTTCATTGACATTATGGTGCGGACTGGAAAACTCATCACTTATACGAATCTCACTTCACCCTGTTAGTTAAAAGGTGCAGTTACCCGGAGGAAGCTTGGTTAGGTTTGGTTAGGTTAGGTTAGGTTAGACCTTTGAAAAGAAGTCTTGGTGTCAAGCCCAGATGCAGATAAAATATTTCCCTTTACCACTATATTAGCACAGGGAAGGTAGAGAGGGGTGGGGGGGGGCCACACTCTTCGTCAGGGTTACATTAAAATGTTATAATAACACTACAATAAAGGGTGAAATAGGAACCGATTCTGTATGGGTAGAAATTGCGGAAGGAAGATAAAAACTAATTATAAGAACATAAGAAAATAAGGAGTCTGCAATAGGCCGGTTGGCCTGTGCATGGCAGCTCCTGTCGACAGTTACTACCACTCTCTATCATCCATGAATCTATCTAGCCTCCTTTTAAAACTCTCCAGCGTTCCAGCACTTACTACAAAGTTGCTAAGCTTGTTCCACTCGTCCACCACCCTATTTGTGAACCAGCTCCTTCCTATCTCCCTCCTAAACCTAAACTTATCCAACTTAAATCCGTTGCTACGAGTCCTATCCTGCTCGGATATTATAAGAACTTTATCTATATCGCCTTTATTGATTCCTTTCACCCACTTAAATACTTCTATCATATCTCCCCGCACCTCCCCGCACCTCCCCGCACACTTCGTCTTTCTAGGGAGTGCAAGTTTAGTTTCTTTAACGTATCTTGATATGGAAGGTTTCTAAGCCCCGGAATCATTTTCATCATTCTTCGCTACACCGACTCCAGTGAATTGACATCCATTCTATAATAAGGGCACCAGAACTGAACTGCATAATCGAGGTGCGGCCTGACTAACGCAAGATATAGTTGCAATAAGACCTCTGCACTCTTATTACTTACACTTCTAGATATAAAACCTAATACTCTGCTTGTCTTATTTCGAACATAAACGCACTGTTTTCTAGGCCGTAGGAAGGGAGTTATTTACAGGCCCCAACTCTAGGGAAAGAAGCAGCTCAACCCATATGGCAGGAAATGAGTAGGGCAGCAAGATACAACAACCTGTGCATTATGGGGGATTTTAACTTCAGAAATATTGACTGGGACAACATTATAGGTGATGACTATGAATTGAAGACTTCCTAGACGCAGTACAGGACAATTTTTTAAAACAACTAATTACAGAACCCACTAGAGGTGACAATATATTAGACCTAGTATTAACAAATAAAGAAAATATTTCAAGAGATATCACAATAGTGGAAGAACTAGGGAACAGTGATCACAGAGAAATCAGGTTTACCCTAAACTGGGAAGCGAAAAATAATTACAATATGGTCAGAGTCCCAGGCCTTCGATCGGCGGATTATGAGGGGTTAAGAAGGTACCTAGGTGAGGTCGCCTGGGAACGGTCAGGTCAGTCTCCGGTAGGAATGGGTGAGGTTACCGACGACACAAAGATTGATCATGACTATGATAAATTCACTAGTATATTATGTAAAGCACAGGAACAAAATATACCATACAGAAAAATTAGGTCAAATAAGAATGAGCCAAGGTGGATGACCAAAAAACTTAAACATGGCATAGGAATAAACAAAGGAATTTATAAGAAATTAAAGGGAGCGGAGGAGCATCTCAGAGAAAGGTATAATGAACTAACTAGGAATGTTAAGAAAAATGTAAGGAAGGCAAAGAGGGACTACGAAATCAGGATAGCAAGAGAATCCAAGGCGAATCCCAAGGGATTTTTTCAGGTATATAGGAAAAAGTTCAAGGCCAAAATGGGACCCTTAAGTCAAAGAGAGGGGAAGTGATTGATGATAGTGAGGAAATAAGCAAGGCATTAAACAGCTACTTCTTATCAGTTTTCACAAGAAATTCATGAGGAAATGCTAGAGGTGGAACTGATATTTAGGGGAAATGAAGAAGAGAAACTAAAGGATATCACTCAGAAAAGAGGATGTTCTTGAGAAGATAAATAAATTAAAGAAGACAAAATCTCCAGGGCCGGATGAAATTTTCCCTCGAGTTTTGAAAGAGTGTAAGGAACAGATTAGCGGACCCCTCGTAAATTTATTTACAAAATCATTAGACACGGGAGTGGTGGCAGACTTGTGGAAACAGGCAAATGTAGTACCCATATTCAAAAAGGGAGACAGGGCATCAGCGTCAAATTACCGGCCGATTAATTTGACGTCAGTAGTGGGGAAATTTCTTGAATCAATTATAGCAAATAGCATCCGAGCGCATTTAGAGAAAAACAAAAGAATCTATGACTCAACCTGGATTTACAAAGGGAAAATCTTGTCTAACAAATAAGTTGACGTTTTTTTAGGAAAGTCTATGAGGTAGTAGATAATGACGAAAATTACGATATTTTTTACTTAGACTTTAGCAAAGCATTTGACAGAGTACCGCATCAGAGGCTGCTGAGAAAAATTAAGGCTCATGGTATCGAAGGGGGAAAGTTTTACATTGGATAAAATTGTGGCTCACCGATAGAACACAGAGGGTCAGCGTAGATGGTCTTAAATCTGAGTGGGGCTGTGTAACTAGTGGGGTTCCCCAGGGGTCAGGGGCCACTCTTGTTCATAATCTACATAAACGATCTAGATACTGGGATCAGCATTGACATAAGCAAGTTTGCTGATGACACCAAAACAGGGCGGCAGATTAATTCAGGGCAGGATGCAAATGCACTACAGGAGGATTTAAATAAACTGCAGGAGTGGTCAGAAAATGGCAAATGGAATTCAACACCAGTAAGTGCAGCGTACTTAATATTGAAAGAACAAATACTGTCAATGTATACAGCCTTAACAACATCAACCTAGAGAAGTCGACTAGTGAAAGAGACTTAGGGGTACTTGTAAGCCCGGACCTTCGCCCTGGGAAACAGTGCGTAAATGTTTGAAATGAGGCAAACAGAGTATTAGGTTTTATATCTAGAAGTATAAGTAATAAAAGTGCGGAAGTCATATTGCAAATATAACTTGCACTAGTCAGACCGCACCTCGATCATGCTGTTCAGTTCTGGTGCCCTTATTATAGAATGGATATCAATTCACTAGAGTCGGTGCAGCGAAGAATGACGAAAATGATTCCGGGACTTAGAAACCTTCCATATCAAGATAGATTAAAGAAACTAAACTTGCATTCCCTAGAAAGACGAAGAGTGCGGGGAGATATGATAGAAGTATTTAAGTGGGTGAAAGGAATCAATAAAGGAGATATAGATAAAGTTCTTATAATATCCGAGCAGGATAGGACTCGGAGCAACGGATTTAAGTTGGATAAATTTCGGTTTAGGAGGGAGATAGGAAGAAACTGATTCACAAATAGGGTGGTGGACGAGTGGAACAAGCTTAGCAACTTTGTAGTAAGTGCTGGAACGCTGGAAAGTTTCAAAAGCAGGCTGGATAGATTCATGGACGATAGAGAGTGGTCGTAACTCTCGACAGGAGCTGCCATGCACAGGTCAACCGGCCTATTGCAGATTCCTTACTTTCCTAGGTTCTTAAGTTCTTATTTATGTATGCATTAAGGTTTTTAGGCAAGGAAAATCGATTGGCGGCATCGCTTTTGTGATTAGAGGTCATTTAAATCTCATAAATTCAAGATAGCCTCAGAGTACTTAAGGAATGGACACGCCCCCCCCCCCCTCCCCTCAGCGCCAGGTGTATAAGGAGGGTGGTGGGTGACAACACTTGACGACTCGACACAATATTGCATAAATCAACATCGGATCCCTACAGTACGTGTTTCCGGAGCTGTGCAGCGCAGTTTGAAGATTCCTGCTTTTGATGTCAGAAATCCAGTTTGACTTGTATGACTTTTATCCCTTTCTTAATCTCACTTAACCAAAGTAACCTAACCCTCCGTATTCCGATGCAGTTGCATTATTTCGTAAAACAAATTTTGAACAAATATGAAAATGTGCGGGTTTCGAAATGTGCACAATATTAAGTTTAAAATAGACACTACAAGCCTAGTATTGTTGTGTGCTAGGCCTTACGTGGTCACATTCTATAAGATTCATACGTTAAATTTGTTATTCTGTTTTGAGATAAGAGAACATTTACTGTAGTTACAACAGAGTTTTAGTGACAAGATGTATTGGCCGTTATTTTTCTGGTTTTAGTGAGTCCTTTAGATGCATTTTCTCATCATCAATTTGATGGGGAAGGGGGGGGGGAGGAATCTGAGAACTTAAACCCAGTTGTGTGTGAGCTTCTAGAACGATTCTAGACGTTTCAAGCCAGATTTAATAACGTAGGCTATTTTTACGACCCAAAAATCGAGACAGGCAACTACTTTTCTAACGTTTAATTAGAAAACATAACCACAAGCAAAAATCACCACAATTTGGACGATGTAGCCGTGGCGTTACTGTATTTCTTCGTAAAAATTATATTTTTTGGGGTAATTTCATGTTTCATCCACTAAGATGATTACAGAGTCCTATATATATGCAATAGTGCAACAAGGCTGCCCACTTTAGTGTTGAGTCTTATTATGCAAACGGATAAAGGTCTACACGATGACTTAATGTTGTAGGGTTTCGTGATATAATGTTGTCTAGCACTCAGAATGGATGGAAACTCTAAGGTGGTGGTTTTCTTGTATAATATAAGTTATATGGTAGACAGTCTGGTGCTGGAGGTGCCGTGTGGTGAGCTGCTCAGTAGGCACGTTCGGTGAGTAGCGTATTGGTGGAGGTAGATGTGCAGGAGCTTCGTTAGAGAAGATGTTGCCTGTTGCTGGCCTCCAGGTTGAATGAGAACGGGACAGCCAGGAGCTTGCTTGGAGGAGGTGTTGCGTGTTCAGGAACCGAGAGCAGAATGAATCTCAATGGAGAGACAGAGCTTATACACACAGCAGCCGTGAGTCATCTGTGAATCATGGTGGGAAAACCCGGGAAGTAGCCGGTCTTTTGGCTCTGTTGCTAGGATACTGTGGCATCTGGTGACGCCCCCCCCCCCCTTGGGCCGCTAGTTTGGTTGCTAGGGAAGACGTAGCAGGTGGGATGCAGCTCCGCAGTTGTAGGGGAGACGTCCACTACAATGTCTTCGCTTGAGTACTCTAGAGTAATCAAAATTGGTAAATTAGATGATATACATAACGCGAGGAAGTAAGGTAATAAGTAAACAAAAAGTATACGTAAGAAAAAAAAGATAGAAATAGAGAAGTAAACAGAGATAGACACGCATACACACACATTCTTCAATTCTCGGCACTATTACGACACACTTATACTGCACAACGATATTTGTGGTAGGAGCGCATTGGATGTCACCCGTCTCACATCTATCCCGGGCAGGGAACTGAACCCAGAACATAATCGTGAGAGGCACGCGCGTTACCACAGTATGTTGAAATAAAGTAATATAGTACCTAATTTTTTTACCATTGCGTTCTCTAGACGTATATCGTAATTGTGTCTTTTGTGTGCCTGTTCTGTGTGTTTGGTCCAAGAACTCGACGCCGGGGCCAGTCTACCACAGCCACTGCTACACTGGAGAGATCTAGAAAATTGTAGGTCAGTCTGCTTCAGGCGACGTGTAACTTTCCTCCATGTTAGCCGAGGACAAGCACCTACCGCCTCACGCCTCCTGCTGTGACCTAAACTAAACAATAACTACTTCTTAAACTCTATTTCTTCTGCATCTGGAATTTTTTCTTAACAGTTCATTTCCACCAAACTTTCTTTCTTTCATATTTTCGCTCCGTTGTTTTTCTTACCAATACTTTCAGAGCTAACACGCGTGCACGAGTTCTGTCAAATTATAGTCGACTTGAAATATTTCTTTGTTTAATTATTTCCGGTTCGGTAGGGAGTGTGTCGTGTTAATGGTGCCAGGGCTGTGTGACAGTTTTATTATGGTGTATCTTTTTCTAGGCGCCTTGTTCATTATATATTTTTAAAATTACTGTTTATACCTACTGAATAATAAGTTAGTTTTCTCATTGTCTAGTTGAAGCCAGAAACGTATAGCTCTTGAATCTTGTTAATTACTCATGTGTACAGTATACTAGACCTAACAAGTAGCAGATAATAACTGAAAGAGGAACAGACAGGACATTATTCTTCGTTCACTTGTTGTAGAAAATATCGGATTGACTGAAGAACCTAACCTAACAATAACCTAACCTAACCTATTTTCCATCCTCTCGTGTACCTCAAGACCAGTCAAAAATTTGGTTTCCATGAAGTTATCACACGTACAATGCCTAGCGTTTATAGTACCCCGCTGTCACAGCTGAGAGCGTCCTGGGACATGACGAACGATGAGAAAGGCTTCCAGCACCTCAGAATGATCCGCAAGTTACCGGTGCATCTTCCATCCAGTAATAGACATTCTATGGAAATTTCAGGCGGATTAGTATAAAGCTCTTTGATGCAAGACAAAGGGAATTCAAATGTAATTTTTCCAGAGACAAGGATAAGTTAAAGTCAAGGAACACAGAGTATTGTATTTTGTTCTTTCAGGTATCTTCGGAGTAGCAATAGTTGAAGTTTATTGGTTCGAGTCCTCAGTAGCTAATAACCTACGAGAGTACGCGTGTTCAATATTTTTGGCTGCTGTATCATCCAATGTCCGCCTTTTTTTAAAATGACTGAAGTTATTTTTAAGGGATGATTTTTTTTCAAGTGTGTCTTCACGCGGCCACGACTAAACCTTGATCACCAGTGTTGTTGAAAAGTCTCTGAAAATACCATAATCAGGTGACAACGCCAAGTTCTTTTCAGAAAACTGATCACCTGAAGATTAGACACACACATTTTTTTTCGTCTGAAGATTAACCACCCTAACACTGGCCTAACCTAAGTCCAATCTGCCTTAACTTAACCTGACCTGACCCAACCTAACCTAACCTAACATAACCATATGTAACACCAGACACAATACATTACATCACAAGGGTAAAAAAACAAAACAACCAGTGCATAACTCTTAAGACCCGAAGAATTCTGTGGCTTCGTGTCGCCCTAAATTTATTAGATATTGTGTGTCATAAAGACCTAAGAATTGAGCTAGGTCTTATGATTTTGGGAGCTGAAGTACAGTACCTAGTTCGGAAACAGCAGTAAGCAGCAACAATAACAGATGTGTTGGTGTGTTGCAGGACGGGGAGATTCAAGGAAGACCATCAATTAATAAAATTACTTAGGTTAGATTAAGATAATATTGATTGATACACTAAACTTAACGTGAAGCTAATGCAAGAGTGGTCCACTACTGTGACTGTTAAGAGTTAAGCGTTAAGATTATGACCAGATTAAGAGACCCAAAACCAACTCTTTTATTATCCTTTAAACTGTGCACTCTAGGTAAGTCAACACACACCCTTGATTAGAACATAAATATGAGGGAGGAGTATTTGTTGATATCACTCACAGTCAACGAAGGTACATACTGCAGTCATGTTATGGAATGTTAATCTTTTACCTTGTACACATTTTATACACACAAACAACTCCTGCTCATGAACACAAATTACACCTACCGGTACACACACCTCCCACATGCTGTACACACACACACACACACACACACACACTTCTAAAAATATATAGACGCTATGGGAATGCTGCAATGATATGGACTATATGTGTATGTACTGTACATTGCTGTGTGTGTGTGTGATTTTTTTGCTTGCAAGTATTGTCCATTTGTGTTATGTTCACAGGTTTTTGTGCGCGATGTTAAAAGTAGGTCCTGTATGTTAATGAGTCAGCGTATGCATACATACTTTTGTGGATGTGCGTAAGTCCCTCTGCGTGCTTGCACGGAAGTGTGTGTTGCGTGCACGTACTGTACCTTGCGTGAGCGTTGCTAGCAGGGTGTTGTGTGTGGGTACTGGAAAAACGCTTGAGTGTACGTAACGTTGTACAGTGCGTGGCAGGCTCGTGTGTGTACGTGGCATGTGCGTGTGCGTGTGTGACAGGTGCGTGAGTGTCGCAGTGAGTGTGGTGTGGGTGTGGGTCGGTGGAGGAAGAGGACCAGGCATGGTATTGTTTAGCGTCGCGGTTGTTATGGCAACACGTGCGCAGCAGGGGGTTCACTGTGGTGCGCACCTCCCACCCCCTCACCTGCAGCAGCTCCTTCTCGCCCGCCACAAGGAGTCGCGGTCCTGCCTAGCTATGAGCTCTAGTGAAAGTGCGTGTGACACTGCGGGCGAGGAACAGCATTGGCCAGCCCGGCTGTAGGAAGCGTGCCACCCCGTGGAATTACCATCACTTGCACGGCTTCTGACAACCGCTCCGTCGTTCGTTCGATCGCATGGGTGGGCCAGCGCCGCCCCCCAGCCCGTCATAGTGGCCCTGGCAGTGCTGGTGATCGCGCGCAGCTGGTGACAGTGAACGCGAGGACAGTGAACGCGGGGGATGGCCGCACCCGACTTACCTTACAGGTAGGTAGGCTCACCCTCCCTCTCACGCTCTCTATACACTGCGGGTGACGTAGGAGGCAGCGGGAGGAGGACGAGGAGCTGGCAGGGTGAGAGAGGTATTGGGACAGTGTACCTGGCTTGACGGGTCTCGTGCCATGTTGTGTTGCTGCTCTTGGCCACCATCCCCGCCCACCGTCCGGCTCGCCCCGAGCTTCACCCTCTCCAGTGTTGACCTTCTCCGTCCTCAATTGACCTTCTGCTGATCTCCTGGTGACTCGTGCTGACCCTGGCTGACCCACTGTGACCTTGAGGGGTACCTGCGTTGTGACAGCAAAGAGCCTCTTGTGTCCACGTTCTTGCCCCGATTGGCTTCACGGTGACCTGGGCTGACCTCGTCGTGACCCTTGCTGACCCAAGTTGATACACTTGTGGCTGTGATCTCTCTACTGTGTCACCAGAAAAACCTGTACCGCTTTGATGTGACGTCGTGCTATGTTGTGGCACCTCGGTCAAGTTGTAGTGTAAGTAGCAGACGTGAGGCTACCTGAGGACAGTGACTGTGATGATGGTGTTATGGTGACTGTGATGGTGTTGTGACTGTGGTGTTGTGGTGACTCATCATGGTGTTGTGATGGTGTTGTGACTGGTGATGGTGCTGTGGTGACTGATGATGGTGTTATGGTGACTGTGATGATGGTGTTGTGACTGTGATGATGGTGTTATGGTGACTGTGATGATGGTGTTATGGTGACTGTGATGATGGTGTTATGGTGACTGATGATGGTGCTATGGTGACTGTGATGATGGTGTTATGGTGACTGTGATGATGGTGTTATGGTGAGTGATGATGGTGTTATGGTGACTGTGATGATGGTGTTATGGTGAGTGATGATGGTGTTATGGTGACTGTGATGATGGTGTTATGGTGACTGATGATGGTGCTATGGTGACTGTGATGGTGTTGTGACTGTGGTGTTGTGGTGACTCATCATGGTGTTGTGATGGTGATGATGGTGTTGTGACTGGTGACGGTGCTGTGGTGACTGATGACGGTGTTATGGTGACTGTGATGATGGTGTTGTGACTGTGATGATGGTGTGGTGACTGTGATGATGGTGTGGTGACTGTGATGATGTGTGATGGCGTTAATGCTGAATTGCTCTAATGGTGCTGTGATGACTGTGGTAGTGGTGATAGTGGTGCTGTGGTGATTGTAGTGATAGTGCTGTAGTGTAGTGGTGATGAAGTGATGACTGGTGATGGTGCTGTGATGACTGAGGTAGTGGTGCTGTGATGATTGTGGTAATGGTGCAGTAGTGTAGTGGTGATGAAGTGATGACTGGTAATGGTGGCTGTGGTAATGGTGCTGTGATGACTACGGTTATAGTGGTATGTTTGACTGGTTATGGTGGTGTTATTGACTGTGATAGTGGTGCTGTGATGAATGTCCTAATGATGCTATGGTGACATACGATTACTGTGATAGCTCTGTTAATGGTGATGTGTGGTGTGCTGTGAGAATGGTGTTATAATGAAGGTACTGATGAATATGGTAATGGTGCTGTGACGGGCTGTGTTATTAGGGTGCTGTGAGGGTCTGTTATGGTGCTGTGATGGTGGTGAGGGTGCTGTGAAGACTGTGGGGTGCTGTGAAGACTGTGTTGTGGTGAGGGTGCTGTGAAGACTGTGGGGTGCTGTGAAGACTGTGTTGTGGTGAGGGTGCTGTGAAGACTGTGGGGTGCTGTGAAGACTGTGTTGTGGTGAGGGTGCTGTGAAGACTGTGGGGTGCTGTGAAGATTGTGCTGTGGTGAGGGTGCTGTGAAGACTGTGGGGTGCTGTGAAGACTGTGTTGTGGTGAGGGTGCTGTGAAGATTGTGCTGTGGTGAGTGTGCTGTGAAGACTGTGGGGTGCTGTGAAGACTGTGTTGTGGTGAGGGTGCTGTGAAGACTGTGGGGTGCTGTGAAGACTGTGTTGTGGTGAGGGTGCTGTGAAGACTGTGGGGTGCTGTGAAGACTGTGTTGTGGTGAGGGTGCTGTGAAGACTGAGTTGTGGTGAGGGTGCTGTGAAGACTGTGCTGTGGTGAGGGTGATGTGAAGACTGTGTTGTGGTGAGGGTGCTGTGAAGACTGTGTTGTGGTGAGGGTGCTGTGAAGACTGTGTTGTGGTGAGGGTGCTGTGAAGACTGTGTTGTGGTGAGGGTGCTGTGAAGACTGTGGGGTGCTGTGAAGACTGTGTTGTGGTGAGGGTGCTGTGAAGACTGTGTTGTGGTGAGGGTGCTGTGAAGACTGTGCTGTGGTGAGGGTGATGTGAAGACTGTGTTGTGGTGAGGGTGCTGTGAAGACTGTGGGGTGCTGTGAAGACTGTGTTGTGGTGAGGGTGCTGTGAAGATTGTGCTGTGGTGAGGGTGCTGTGAAGACTGTGTTGTGGTGAGGGTGCTGTGAAGACTGTGTTGTGGTGAGGGTGCTGTGAAGACTGTGCTGTGGTGAGGGTGCTGTGAAGACTGTGTTGTGGTGAGGGTGCTGTGAAGACTGTGTTGTGGTGAGGGTGCTGTGAAGACTGTGTTGTGGTGAGGGTGCTGTGAAGACTGTGCTGTGGTGAGGGTACTGTGAAGACTGTGTTGTGGTGAGGGTGCTGTGAAGACTGTGTTGTGGTGAGGGTGCTGTGAAGACTGTGTTGTGGTGAGGGTGCTGTGAAGACTGTGTTGTAGTGAGGGTGCTGTGGTGAGGGTGCTGTGAAGACTGTGGGGTGCTGTGAAGACTGTGTTGTGGTGAGGGTGCTGTGAAGATTGTGCTGTGGTGAGGGTGCTGTGAAGACTGTGGGGTGCTGTGAAGACTGTGTTGTGGTGAGGGTGCTGTGGTGAGGGTGCTGTGAAGACTGTGGGGTGCTGTGAAGACTTTGTTGTGGTGAGGGTGCTGTGAAGACTGTGTTGTGGTGAGGGTGCTGTGAAGATTGTGCTGTGGTGAGGGTGCTGTGAAGACTGTGGGGTGCTGTGAAGACTGTGTTGTGGAGAGGGTGCTGTGAAGACTGTGTTGTGGTGAGGGTGCTGTGAAGACTGTGGGGTGCTGTGAAGACTGTGTTGTGGTGAGGGTGCTGTGAAGACTGTGGGGTGCTGTGAAGATTGTGCTGTGGTGAGGGTGCTGTGAAGACTGTGTTGTGGTGAGGGTGCTGTGAAGACTGTGCTGTGGTGAGGGTGCTGTGAAGACTGTGCTGTGGTGAGGGTGCTGTGAAGACTGTGGGGTGCTGTGAAGACTGTGTTGTGGTGAGGGTGCTTTGAAGACTGTGTTGTGGTGAGGGTGCTGTGAAGACTGTGTTGTGGTGAGGGTGCTGTGAAGACTGTGCTGTGGTGAGGGTGCTGTGAAGACTGTGCTGTGGTGAGGGTGCTGTGAAGACTGTGCTGTGGTGAGGGTGCTGTGAAGACTGTGTTGTGGTGAGGGTGCTGTGAAGACTGTGCTGTGGTGAGGGTGCTGTGAAGACTGTGCTGTGGTGAGGGTGCTGTGAAGACTGTGCTGTGGTGAGGGTGCTGTGAAGACTATGCTGTGGTGAGGGTGCTGTGGTGTTGATGCTGTAAGCACTGTGCTGTGAAGACTGTGTTGTGGTGAGGGTGCTGTGAAGACTATGCTGTGGTGAGGGTGCTGTGGTGTTGGTGCTGTGAAGACTGTGTTGTGGTGAGGGTACTGTGACGACTATGCTGTGGTGAGGGTGCTGTGAAGACTGTGCTGTGGTGAGGGTGCTGTGAAGACTGTGCTGTGGTGAGGGCGCTGTGAAGACTGTGCTGTGGTGAGGGTGCTGTGAAGACTGTGTTGTGATGACTGTGCTGTGGTGAGATGTGCTGTGAAGACTGTGCTGTGGTGAGGGTGCTGTGAAGACTGCTGTGGTGAGGCTGCTGTGAAGACTGTGCTGTGGTGCGGGTGCTGTGAAGACTGTGCTGTGGTGCGGGTGCTGTGAAGACTGTGCTGTGGTGAGGGTGCTATGATGACTGTGCTGTGGTGAGGGTGCTGTGAAGACTGTGCTGTGGTGAGGTGTGCTGTGACGACTGTGCTGTGGTGAGGGTGTTGTGAAGACTGCTGTGGTGATGCTGCTGTGAAGACTGTGCTGTGGTGCGGGTGCTGTGAAGACTGTGCTGTGGTGCGGGTGCTGTGAAGACTGTGCTGTGGTGAGGGTGCTGTGATGACTGTGCTGTGGTGAGGGTGCTGTGAAGACTGTGTTGTGGTGAAGCTGCTGTGAAGACTGTGTTGTGGTGAGGGTGCTGTGAAGACTGTGTTGTGGTGAGGGTGCTGTGATGACTTTGGTGAGGTGAGGTGTCCTGTGAAGACTGCTGTGGTGAAGGTGCTATGAAGACTGTGCTGTGGTGAGGGTGCTGTGAAGACTGCTGTGGTGAGGCTGCTGTGAAAACTGTGCTGTGGTGAGGGTGCTGTGATGGCTGTGCTGTGGTGAGGGTGTTGTGAAGTCTGTGCTGTGGTGAAGCTGCTGTGAAGACTGTACTGTGGTGAGGGTGCTGTGAAGACTGTGTTGTGGTGAGGGTGCTGTGAAGACTGTGTTGTGGTGAGGGTGCTGTGAAGACTGTGTTGTGGTGAGGGTGCTGTGAAGACTGTGTTGTGAAGACTGTGCTGTGGTGAGGGTGCTGTGAAGACTGCTGTGGTGAGGGTGCTATGAAGTCTGTGCTGTGGTGATGGTGTTGTGAAGATTGTGCTGTGGTGAGGGCGCTGTGTAGACTGTGCTGTGGTGAGGGCGCTGTGAAGACTGTGCTGTGGTGAGGGCGCTGTGAAGACTGTGCTGTGGTGAGGGTGCTGTGAACACTGTGGTGAGGTTAAAGACGTCATTGAAGGCCACCAAGGTGATACTCGCGACAAGGAAGCACAATCGAGGACCCAAGAGTGCCTGTTTTGGGCTGACATGGGTGACAAGTGGTGGCATTCTTCCTGCACCGGTCTTGACAGGGTCAGTACTCCTGTCTCGAACATGGTAGGGGCGGCACTCCTGGCTCGGTCATGGCAGAGGCGGCACTCAGCCAGGCAGCCACGCCCGTGACGTCCTGTGAACGCCAGCCAACTATGACAAGAATATAAACTAGACTCAAGGCGAAATTTCGAACCATTTTTTTATAATTCCATTTAAATCTATATTTTATCCAGTTCCTTATTCTTAATATTGCTGTGAGAGTTCAGGAAACGGCGTATGAATTCAGTTAGATGATATGATGATAAATAAGTGTCATAATAATAACAATGGAGTGATAAAAGACAACAAATTTGATATATCCATTTTAGAGGAAGATGCGGGGCGCTGAAAGTGATTTTTCTTGTGGAGGAACGACGGAAGGTGGAACGACTTTATCCGTCCCTGCCCCGCCGTGTTACGACACATTTAAACTTTACTAAATCCATCTTTATATTATCTTTCTCTCATTTTAAGCATTGTACTAAATTCAGCCGCGTGAGAAACTATTACAGTATATAAACAAATTAAATAAATACGGAAATAACACAACTTCTTAGGAAATAAAACAGTGATGTGATGGATGTCTTGTAAATCACAAATTCTATCGCAATAAAAAAAAATTACAATTATAGATTACATTATTTTTTTATACTCAAGATACCGATACAGTAAATAGGCCACTAAAAACCTCTTTGCTGTTTAGACGGACCAAAGAAAGTTTACTAATCGGACTGGACTGTTCACATTTCAAGGACCATTAACATTATCGCCGCTTCAGACTTGAGTGTTGTAGATTGATAAAGTAATGAAGGGCGATTCGTCCTTCAAGCTGTGTGTGTGTGTGTGTGTGGTGCGACCATGCTGGTGGGTAACATGGGCATTGTGTGAGGCGCACTTGACGTTTACATAATTATTGTTGTTGTGTCACCTTCCGTACCACCTCTTTCACTTTCACACCCATCTGCCACACCCTCCTGCCACCACACACACACACACACACACACACACTCCTAAATTCGATTCACGCAAATAAGATATTTTGTAGATGACGCCCCTGAGAGGGTGTAGTTTTCTGTAGAGAGAAACAGTACATTACACATTACAAAATATGACTATTGTCTGAATAAATTTGTTCAGTGCGGTTGAATAAAGAACGAATTTGTTTAGTGCAACCCGAGGATAGTTATCAAGAGGGTACGACAATCTTTTCTCATTCATGTACATTATTACAATCGTGGTCAGCACCCTGGAGAGAGGGAGAAATTCACACCTGTAGCTTTGTTTAGTCTGAACCTGTTATTGACTGGCTCTTACTACCCACTCACACACACACACACACACACACACACACACACACACACACACCTCTCCCAAGGTTATCAGTACAGCGGCTCAAAAGTCATCTCATATACACAATGGCAATTATTAAGCACGTGAAATCGACCTAATTGAGTCATTAGGTGTGTCTGATTATATATTGCTGCTGACCTGCCAGTGATGTTGGGGGGTGAGGTGAGGTGGGGGAGGTGCAACTGTGTTCGTTGTTTCGTCTATTTAAAGTTTACAACTTATTCTGTTTGACTCTTCCGTAGTTCATATATATATATATATATATATATATATATATATATATATATATATATATATATATATATATATATATATATATATATATGTGTGTGTGTGTGTGTGTGTGTGTGTGTGTGTATATATATATATATATATATATATATATATATATATATATATATATATATATATATATATACATGAGTGCATTTGTGTATGTATTTGTGTGTATGTGCATGTTTGAGCGGAGTGCCTTGTGTGCATTTTGTGCTTGTGACAGTGTACACGTATACTCATCAGTATCCACGCACCGTGATTTATTACCCACACATTCATCTCATCAACCAATGTAAAAAAACTCGTCATTTGCTCACCGATATTTTTCCAAACCTCCATTCAAGCTAATGAAGCACAACATCAAAGCCAAACTTCCTCATAATAAAAGCAGAAAATTGAATGACAAGCAAAAAAAGAGAGAGAGAGAGAGAGAGAGAGAGAGAGAGAGAGAGAGAGAGAGAGAGAGAGAGATACTGTTCGCGTAAATTACAATAAACAAGTTTCTTTCTGTTTATTTAATAACTCCATTTTGCTGTACGAGTTTCATGAATCGGGCTTCAACATATCAATTTGAGAGAGTTCGTGGAGGGAGGAAAGGATTTTGGTGGTGAGGAGGAGGAGGAGAAGGAGAATAAGGAGGAGGAGGAAGAATTGTGATGAGGAGAACGCTTAAAGTAACAAAAACGTCTTGTAATATGCTTTGATGTGTGCCAGAACATTGTGAGTCGTGAGGGTAAAAACGATCCTTCTCCTCACTGTGAGTGTAATTGACAACAACAACAACAAAAACTTAGTTATTTTACCATATGTGAGACCAATTTATTTTTTTGTTGGTTGTAGAGGGGAGGTGAATCAGTTTAGACGGAAGGTGAGTCAGTTTAGATTTGGTGAGTCAGTTTAAAGGGAAGGTGAGTCAGTAAAGGCCAGGTGAGTCAATTCTGAGGGAACTTTGTGAACCAGAAGTGAAAAACGTAACAAACAATTAAAATTTTGCTCCGAATATTGCTTCCATATCTTGGAGGCCGTTTTTAACAGCGAAAGTTACAGAGGAGGGAAGGTGAGGGGTGAAGGAGGAGGAAAGGGTGCGGGGTCGAGAGGTGAGGGAGATTAGAAGGTAAGGGTGAGAGGCGAGGAGGTAAGGGTGAGGGTAGGAGGTAAGGGTGAGGGGCGAGGCGGTAAGAGTGAGAGGCGAGGAGGTAAGGGTGAGGGTAGGAGGTAAGGGTGAGGGGCGAGGCGGTAAGAGTGAGAGGCGAGGAGGTAAGGGTGAGAGGCGAGGAGGTAAGGGTGAGGGGCGAGGAGGTATGGGTGAGGGGCGAGGAGGTAAGGGTGAGGGTAGGAGGTAAGGGTGAGGGGCGAGGCGGTAAGAGTGAGAGGCGAGGAGGTAAGGGTGAGGGTAGGAGGTAAGGGTGAGAGGCGAGGAGGTAAGGGTGAGGGGCGAGGAGGTAAGGGTGAGAGGCGAGGAGGTAAGGGTGAGAGGCGAGGAGGTAAGGGTGAGGGTAGGAGGTAAGGGTGAGAGGCGAGGAGGTAAGGGTGAGAGGCGAGGCGGTAAGGGTGAGGGGCGAGGAGGTAAGGGTGAGGGTAGGAGGTAAGGGTGAGAGGCGAGGAAGTAAAGGTGAGGCGAGGAGGTAAGGGTGAGGGGCGAGGAGGTAAGGGTGAGGGTAGGAGGTAAGGGTGAGGGTAGGAGGTAAGGGTGAGAGGCGAGGAGGTATGGGTGAGGGTAGGAGGTAAGGGTGAGGGTAGGAGGTAAGGGTGAGGGTAGGAGGTAAGGGTGAGGGTAGGAGGTAAGGGTGAGAGGCGAGGAGGTATGGGTGAGGGTAGGAGGTAAGGGTGAGAGGCGAGGAGGTAAGGGTGAGGGTAGGAGGTAAGGGTGAGAGGCGAGGAGGTAAGGGTGAGGGTAGGAGGTAAGGGTGAGGGTAGGAGGTAAGGGTGAGAGGCGAGGAGGTAAGGGTGAGGGTAGGAGGTAAGGGTGAGAGGCGAGGAGGTAAGGGTGAGAGGCGAGGAGGTAAGGGTGAGAGGCGAGGAGGTAAGGGTGAGAGGCGAGGAGGTAAGAGTGAGAGGCGAGGAGGTATGGGTGAGGGTAGGAGGTAAGGGTGAGGGTAGGAGGTAAGGGTGAGGGTAGGAGGTAAGGGTGAGGGTAGGAGGTAAGGGTGAGGGTAGGAGGTAAGGGTGAGAGGCGAGGAGGTATGGGTGAGGGTAGGAGGTAAGGGTGAGAGGCGAGGAGGTAAGGGTGAGGGTAGGAGGTAAGGGTGAGAGGCGAGGAGGTAAGGGTGAGGGTAGGAGGTAAGGGTGAGGGTAGGAGGTAAGGGTGAGAGGCGAGGAGGTAAGGGTGAGGGTAGGAGGTAAGGGTGAGAGGCGAGGAGGTAAGGGTGAGAGGCGAGGAGGTAAGGGTGAGAGGCGAGGCGGTAAGGGTGAGAGGCGAGGAGGTAAGGGTGAGGGTAGGAGGTAAGGGTGAGGGTAGGAGGTAAGGGTGAGAGGCGAGGAGGTATGGGTGAGGGTAGGAGGTAAGGGTGAGGGTAGGAGGTAAGGGTGAGAGGCGAGGAGGTAAGGGTGAGGGTAGGAGGTAAGGGTGAGAGGCGAGGAGGTATGGGTGAGGGTAGGAGGTAAGGGTGAGGGTAGGAGGTAAGGGTGAGGGTAGGAGGTAAGGGTGAGGGTAGGAGGTAAGGGTGAGAGGCGAGGAGGTAAAGATGAGAGGCGAGGAGGTAAAGATGAGAGGCGAGGCGGTAAGGGTGAGGGTAGGAGGTAAGGGTGAGAGGCGAGGAGGTATGGGTGAGGGTAGGAGGTAAGGGTGAGAGGCGAGGAGGTAAAGATGAGAGGCGAGGAGGTAAAGATGAGAGGGGAGGCGGTAAGGGTGAGGGTAGGAGGTAAGGGTGAGGGTAGGAGGTAAGGGTGAGAGGCGAGGAGGTAAGGGTGAGGGTAGGAGGTAAGGGTGAGAGGCGAGGCGGTAAGAGTGAGTGGCGAGGAGGTAAGGGTGAGGGTAGGAGGTAAGGGTGAGAGGCGAGGAGGTATGGGTGAGGGTAGGAGGTAAGGGTGAGAGGCGAGGAGGTAAGGGTGAGGGTAGGAGGTAAGGGTGAGAGGCGAGGAGGTATGGGTGAGGGTAGGAGGTAAGGGTGAGAGGCGAGGAGTTATGGGTGAGAGGCGAGGAGGTAAGGGTGAGAGGCGAGGCGGTAAGAGTGAGAGGCGAGGAGGTAAGGGTGAGGGTAGGAGGTAAGGGTGAGAGGCGAGGAAGTAAGGGTGAGGGTAGGAGGTAAGGGTGAGAGGCGAGGAGGTAAGGGTGAGGGTAGGAGGTAAGGGTGAGAGGCGAGGAGGTAAGGGTGAGGGTAGGAGGTAAGGGTGAGAGGCGAGGAGGTAAGGGTGAGAGGCGAGGAGGTAAGGGTGAGAGGCGAGGAGGTAAGGGTGAGGGGCGAGGAAGAAAGGGTGAGAGTAGGAGGTAAGGGTGAGAGGCGAGGAGGTAAGGGTGAGGGTAGGAGGTAAGGGTGAGAGGCGAGGAGGTAAGGGTGAGAGTAGGAGGTAAGGGTGAGAGGCGAGGAGGTAAGGGTGAGAGGCGAGGCGGTAAGAGTGAGGGTAGAAATAAGCGTGAGAGTAAGAATAAGGTTGACAGGAGGTGAGGGAGCGTAGCAGGTAAGGGTGAGAAGCGAGGATGTAAAGGTGAGAGGCGAGGAGGTAAGGGTGAGAGGCGAGGAGGTAAGGGTGAGGGGCGAGGAGGTAAGGGTGAGAGGCGAGGAGGTAAGGGTGAGGGGCGAGGATGTAAAGGTGAGAGGCGAGGAGGTAAGGGTGAGAGGCGAGGAAGAAAGGGTGAGAGTAGGAGGTAAGGGTGAGAGGCGAGGATGTAAGGGTGATAAGGCGAGGAGGTAAGGGTGAGGCGAGGAAGAAAGGGTGAGAGGCGAGGAGGTAAGGGTGAGAGGCGGTGAGAGGCGAGGAGGTAAGGGTGAGAGTAGGAGGTAAGGGTGAGAGGCGAGGATGTAAAGGTGAGAGGCGAGGCGGTAAGGGTGAGAGGCGAGGAGGTAAGGGTGAGAGTAGGAGGTAAGGGTGAGAGGCGAGGATGTAAAGGTGAGAGGCGAGGCGGTAAGGGTGAGAGGCGAGGAGGTAAGGGTGAGAGGCGAGGAGGTAAGGGTGAGAGGCGAGGAGGTAAGGGTGAGAGGCGAGGAAGTAAAGGTGAGGGGCGAGGAGGTAAGGGTGAGAGGCGAGGAGGTAAGGGTGAGAGGCGAGGAGAAAGATAATTACCGTGCAGAAGCCTACAGATAGTGGACAGGGAAGGGAGGCCGGGCGGGCGGTGAGGGCAGTGTTCTATTTTTAGTTAAGTCCGACACAGAAGGTCACAAGTCCTTCCCTACCAAGAGTGATAACAAGCGGCTGTTACCTAAGGGAGAACAGTGGATATTATTATCACGGGGAAATAATACGAGAGTTACCCTGTTGACGTATTCTAAAGTTATCATCGCATTGCTGACATCATCTGAAAGTTTTCATTACACTAACACAACTTTCCTTCTTCACGGGATCTCATGAATGTGAACAAACAGACTATAAGATGACGTTGATATTTATACGACAATGGCAGGGTTAATTCAATATTTTATCACACAGTAACAAACGGATATTTCCAGATTGCCTTCAAATGTTTAAAGCACAGACCGGCCTTCACTTTCCTGAATACCTATGAGCTCATATTGCTAATGTAAAAAAAAAAAAGAAAAGGAAATTGCTTCGATATCTCACAACGCCAAAATAAACTTCCCCAGTTAAGTAAAGTCAAGTTCACCTTAACATGACTTGCTCTTGTGCCAGAGATCTCTTATTATTAATGCAGACAGATAGAACAAGATTACTTTAATAGTTAACAAAAATAACAAGATTAGCCTAATGTGTCATGACACAAAGACGGATATATTCCGATTTTTTTCCTCCGTAACTTGAGAGGCCACAGTGTACACGAAGAAGTCCTATGACCCGCTAGTGTAAACACTAAGAACATGATTATGACTATATACCACAACATTTTTTTTCTATAGTTTAAGAGAAATTAAGGAAAAAAAGGGTCCTGTTTTACCTGCGGACTGAGAACACTCCTTTACAAATGCAAGTAACAATTTTATTTAGACATTTTACAAGCACAAATTATTTTTTCTCATAACATCGAAGAAAATACGATATTTCCCCATAGCTTGAGTGCGTGTTTAGTACTCAGTAACCACTTTTAAATGACACCTTGATCACCTACAGTCAGGTGTTTTTAATAGTCATCTTGGTATCTTTATGCTGTATAAAATTAGACAATATAATAGTTTCACAGCCAAACGTTATATTCTGACGTAGTCGTGTGGAAAAAAGGGAATATTTTCATATCATCCAAAACAGTAAAAAATACGTTGAGTCAGTAGAGCATGAGTTGCACCAGCCGTTGATATTTTGTTAAAAAAAAGTCAACTGTAGTGGAGCACGCATTGTTATTTTGTTAACAAAAAAGAACAGCTATTTGAGTGGCGATCAATACCCACCTAGGCCCCTGCACACTGAGAGCTCCGAGCCTGTAGGAGTAAAGGCTGGTGCAGTACAACGTAAAATCGCGGCGCTAAAACACATTTTCTGGACTCTTTAGTGACTTAGCTCTCGTGCAGTTCACCTTCTTGGACAATCAGGTATCTGAGTATACCTGTGTAGAGCGGTGGTGCGGCGCGTGTGGTGGTCCAGTGCTTCACCCTGGAGACACAGCCATCGTCTGGCCTTGGTCACGGGACGGAGCCTTGACATACAACACCAGCGCTCCAACCACCACTTGGCCAGTACTGAAATAATGCTCAATTTTGACGACTAATGTATTTATTAACCTAAAATACGCGCTATAAGACATTGTTTGCTGGGGTGCGGTAATACATCATAAGACCTAAGGTTCCTTTTATTACTAATATTAAACAATTATTCCATTTATTCTGAACAAACGGAGATGTTCCTCTTGTCATAATATTACTTGATAATTATTTAGACACCAACGTTCTGTACCTTGGCAGTTTACCTCATCGTCTACTAAACTCCATCATACCACTTCTTACTTTTATTTCAAGGTTAAATCATAATTGTTTACGTGTTATAGATGTATTACATATTTTCTCACGTAATCGATGATAACTCTGGGCAGCTTACGCCCTCGACGGCCACGAGACTTAAAAAAAAAACCCACACAGAAGTTTCTAATTTTAATTGTGTGTTTTCCTGTATTTGCTATTATATTTGTTGTTGTTGAATATTTAAAGCATCTTGTATATGATTATTCCTGGGTGGTGGCCACCAAGTTAAACCTTCACTCTAGACAGCTGAAACAACACTCATAAAATGTGTACTTCTGAGGAGGATACTCAGCCCGGTATTGTGAAACGAAGATGGAGGTCATCCCCGCCTCTGCGAAGTCATAAAACACGGAAAAAATTTAGCCAAACTCTCATAAATAATAACAATGGGAGCATTGCACCTGATGACCCACTCTCTCCTGTGACCTGAGACTCTCTCACCAAAATGGACTTCCGGGAGGGTGAGTGCTGCTTACCCTTACACTCTCTCTCTCTACCTTATGACTATCTTCATTAACACAGACATACAAACACACACTCATACACACATGCGCGCGCGCACACACATACACACGCGCCCCCTCACACATAAACTTACATATGCACACCCACACACCACACATGCGTACATATGCAGTATATACGCACACATACTTGTATATGCACACACACACACACACACACACACACACACACACACACACACACACAAATCCTTGCTTTCAATGTAAATGACAAACTAAGTTGGGAAGAAAATCTTTGTAATATTTTATCATCAAATCCTTCACCTCTTGTCTCCCCGTCATCCACTATCCCAGAGACTTACTGTGTTTAGCCTCAAGACCTTTTCCACGATCATTCTACTTCTGAAACCTATTTACGCTTCCCCTAACAGATCTTCTCCCTTGACTGCTAGACAACAAAGACTTCTAGAGAGAGTGCAGAAGAAAGCGTGTACTATTTTATCCACCCTTTTTACACCACCTGCCTAAAGGCACTCAGTACGCTGGACCTTTCACATCTCACTAAATATCATCTTCTTGACGTTATCTGTCATTTGATATAAAGCTTCGGCACCACCTTCTGCCACCTGAAGTTCCTCGCCTGCTCTGAGACCCCGATGACGTCGACCTTATTGCGTTTCAACAACTATGGTCTTTAAGCGCATAACAAGGTTGGTTATTACATGAGTCCATTAACAATTATGATGGGGGGAACTCTGTTGACACTACCACCGCGTCAAACTCGTACGACTTGGCCCACACAGCTACAAGAACACACCCATACCAACCAGTGTGGGCAAACATAAGTGGTTCGTAGATGTCGCGTATATTCTCTCCTCCGGTTCCCTTTGTACTAGATTCCCACTAAAAGCTTATGTTCAACTAACCTATCACAGTGAACTCTATACTGTATATACACCATGTATGTATTTTGCATATATTCAACGTTTGGCTTTTTTAATTTGCATTGATATTTAATTATTATTGTCATTATTATTGTTACAGGCATACACGAACACATATATTATATAGATACACAAAGACACATACATTTATAAACATATAAACAAAAATAGATAGATAGACTTGCACCTCAAATAAAATGTACATTACGGTTTCAGTATCGATGAAATCATAAAAAATGAATTAAGTAATTAGTGGACTTAATAACATTACTACGTAGACAGTAGGTGTGTGTGTGTGTGTCTGTGTATTAGGTCAAGTAGGATACAGAAGGAACCTGCCTGCTACGTGACCGATTATTCTGAACTACTTAATCCTGTACTGTTATCACACGTGTCGCCGCCTCGTATATTACAAGGCTGGAGTGTAATTTTGTCGTTATAATTGGAATCATGTTTTTTGGGGGGACAAGGAAAAGGTGTGATTTACTGTATGAATAATGCACGTATCGGGTGGCAGTGTCAGCGGCTTCCCAAACACTCCCTATTGGTATTCATTTGTGTGATATACTGACGTTAATATATACTGATTACACTTTAGCGGAACAGTGTTAAAACGTTATCGACATACATTACATTATCACAAACACGTACAAGCACATATGGACGAACACAAACACTCATTTGCATGCAGTTAGATACATCTACTGAACACACCTACAAACACATACATATTCTTACATACACACAAGGATAGACACTGAGTATTGTTTTTGTTATTGTAAAGCCTCCATACGGTACCCCTGCCCAGCACTCTCCCTCCCTTTCTCCAGCACCATAGGTCACCCCATAAGCTCCACTCAGTTTCCAGCTGCAAGATGTTCATCTTTTAGCAATGTAGGAACCTTCTTTCGCATTTCGTATAAGCCCCTTATAGGTGGCGTTAGACCTTCCAGGCACCTCCTGCCTCCATCCAGCAACAAAGAAACCTCCTTTGATAGTTCGTGGCAGGTCTATATAGCAACATGGCAGTCTCCTCAAGTAGTACTAGGTTCTCTTCTACAGCACAGCACTGAACGACCTCTCCAACTTAATGTGGCAACCCTTCCAGAAAAATGGCACCCTATTCTTGTAGCGTAAGGTCCCGCAGCATCAAAACAGCTACATTTTATAAACTTGGCACCTGCCCCTTCCTCCAACAGTACGTAGGTCATATCATGTGTCCTCGCTATGCCTAGCCCTTACGTCCACATCATTACTCTCTAAAAATTTGGCCTTACCTTCGACTGTGTGTTCACCTCATATGGCGTGGAACTTTTGTCTAGGAAAGCTAGATTTTCTTTCTTCGGAAAGGGTCACTCTACAGCCGTGAGGAGACCGTGGATCCCATTCCAGCCAGACAGATCTACTCTCAGGCGCCTTGTTTGCGGTCCATCAGCCACCAGCCGGGGCGCGGGGTCCCAGGTGGTTGATGGGAGTCCTTACTGAAAATCCAGCGAACTCTCTAAGGTCTCATTTGACGCTCTTCATTATATAAGACACACTTTCCGTGTATCAGCGAGGAACTCCACTGGGTGTGTGACCCTTTGAACACATCCTCCTCTGACCCTCACCACGAAGTGTTAATTGATCTTGACCGACTTATGATAATCCACAAAAGTAATCCAATAATGAGAACTTCACTGTGTGTGTTCACTTGACATCAAGATGATCTCTAAGGCAACCAGAGACAATACAAAGGAGGAACACAAGGTAGAAGGTGTCCCCGGACAGGAGGCGCTAGACGCCACAGGTCGTGTGGACCTGTAATTTTGACACGAAAATATTTCATAACCTGCTGAGAAATCACACGTGTAACTGCGGATACAGCTCACTATACAAGCTCATTTTGGCTCTCAGAATGGCAGAGTGGCCAGCACTGTACTCGACCGCCTTTACTTTTACAACTGTAAACTTAGTTACCTATTCAGTGCTGGATGAAGGGGTGGTCATATGACTTATACATAGTATCTAAAATAGGCTAAACGAATACAATATTCCTATTCAGACTTAACTGCTTCATCGACCATCATTATCACGTACCAAGCAGAAGTGTTATTTTTTTTACAACATACAACTTTAAATCATTAAAAACATACTGTTCCCACAATGTTGATGGTGTATGGCGGTAATAAACTGTAACTACAAACTAGTTCTTTAAGCATCTACTCTGAGGTTGATCGTGCACTAAACGTCAATTGTTAAAAATTAAGAGAGACAACCCTGGCTGTAGTCTAATAATAGTACCAGTGAAATAATCCTGACTAGTGTTAATGAAAACTACACACCACCTGTATGTGCTCAGGGTGACCGTACTTATGTGTTGTTTGCTTATGCATGACTGTAATAGGGGCTTTCTATATTTATAAATGGAAGTTATTAGTAGGTTATGTCAGCAAAGGTGTTAGAGGTCCAAGGACGGAGGGATCGTGTAAACTTAATATATTATCCACAGAAGGGGAAACCAACATAAACCCTGACCTTTCGGGAACATGAGAGTTCTCCTCAGACCGACACTAGTCACATTCTGTACCGAACTCTCAAACTACCATCACCCTGCTACCGTGAGATTGTTTGGAGACTGTAAATACTGTAGCATACGTTGACAAGTTTCGTTTAGGAAAAATATGAAAAAAAAAATGGGAAATGATTTTTACACTGACAGTAAATCCGATTTCTTGTAGAGAGAAGAGGTTCGCTTTCTATACGCTGCGTCGCCTTTCTGCGTGGAAGTATCAGGCGTCAACGTTATGATGATCAACACGTTATAATATGCAAAGACACTTATGCACTCCGAAGTATTATGATTACACAGCGTCCCTTCCCTCCGTGTGTCCGGTAAACAGTGGGGGAACTGGTGCTTCATGAGTGGGAGCAGCTGTTCTTCTCTAATGTTATTATTAATGTCTTTTGTACATACGACCACTCACACACACACACACACACAGATGCCCATTATATCTTGTTTCGTGATACAGTTTATTCTAAGGGGCGATCAGAAATTTACCAATGGTCTCTATTGTATAAACATATAAGGAACACAAAATCAGATTGGCTATGATAACAACTTGTTAAATGTCTCACGAACAACTGCAGACAAAATTCACCAGAAAACACGATCACACACACACACACACGCCTAGAGCAAATATACTCCTGTGAATAGACGAACAAATAAAACAAAACCAATATACTACTACTACTACTACTACCACTACTAATAGTAATAACAGAAACTTGGCACAAACAGTTACGCTCACAATCACATCTGCAAGTCATCAGTACACAACTTTCAATCAATTACACAATAAAACACTACATAAACTTCGCGGGGGGAAAAACACGTCATACTGACAAAAAAAAATCTTTTCGTAGAATCACCAAATAAACATAAGGCAGGAGGCGGTCGTGGGGGAGTGAGGGGTGGGGAGGCTGACAAGATGTGGTATTGACTAAACATTTCCAGGAGCCGCGTCATCGACCAGCCTGCCACTCCTGGTCGGCACGAGGGTCTGTCTGTATACACCTCAAGTCACATTCACACTGACCTGGTTCTCGGTCTGTCTGTATTGTTTACATCTCAGTCACATTCACACTGACCTGGTTCTCGGTCTGTCTGTATTGTTTACATCTCAGTCACATTCACACTGATCTGGTTCTCCATGTGTATGAAACACGGGAGCCAATCTATGTAAACCTCAGTCACATATCTATCATTCACAATTACCTGTCCCTTCATTTGCATATATTCTTGAAACATTCACAATGACCTGGTTCTACGTCAGTACACATGTACGTTATATTCACTCTGACCTGAACGTCCATCTCTATTTACCTGAGTCACATTCACATTGACCTAGTCCTCCTCTACCGCAGTGTACGCTAAACGCGGGTCTTGTCAGTTTTACACGTAAACTATATAAATAACCCAAACCTGGGTCTTAGAGGTTCATCCTTTATTGCTTTGACTTGAGTAAGGAATGAATCTATTTGAATCTGCTATGATATGAATCTATAGCCCGAGCTATAGATTTTCAAAGATTCTCACGTCAAAGTGCAAAAGTCCTGGTCACAGTAACACCTGATATGATCACAACATATACAGAAATAATCCCCAGAGAGAGAGAACACTAAATATTAACTAAATGTCAAAGTTTTCCCACAGTTTGCGCCTAAAGGTATTCATGTTGTCGTCGACACCCCGGCGCTCGTCCGTACCTGCTTCTCTTGAAATTCTCTGCGAAAAAAAAAACAAAAAACAAAAAACAAAACAATACAAAAAGACGAGGGGGACTGTGGGAAAACATCTTACTGGCTCACTTAACCTGAGACACAAAGAAGGCCGTCAAAATGTCGTTGAGATTGCATTAAGACCAAACCGTAAACTACATAATATATACCTTCTCTCTTCACCAGTTGCAGGAGGAAAAAATTATCGGATGAATATAGTACAGGTATTTGAGAACTCCTGACCTCTGTAAAAGTTGGAAGAATTGCAAGGAAAGTTATCTGGATTAATAATCTTATTACGTTTGGCTGGGTTTTTTTCTTTTACGCCAGGTATATTTTCTTTCGGGGGATTTGTTTAGGTTAGGTTAAGTTACGTAATGATTAGATTAAGTTAGGATAAGTTGAGCTTGGGTTAGGTTAGGTTATATTGCAATACTTCCATTATTATATATATATTTTCTCCACCACTGAATATCTGATAAAGATCAAGAAAGAGCAGATACCGGTCTACGCCATGTTTAGTCTTCTCTGGTGCTTGGTGAGAGATGGACAAGCAATGGGCAATGAAAAAAAAAATCTCAATGTATAATTCTAATAAATATCCACACAAGGCTGTCTTTCACCCTCTCGTCTCTGGTAATAATGCCGTAGCTGTGTACACTCAGCCGAAAAAAGTAACATAGCCTTATGATTCTCTCGTGTTCTATCTTATTTTATGTATTTATTTTACTTGCACGTTTGATTAAAGCTTGACTACATTCCCTTTGTGTTAAAGCTCATATTATGCCTGAACCCTCGTAAATAAAAGATAGGCAATTCATCTGGTGCAGTCAATGAGCGTCAGTCATGTACTGTACACGCTGTTTGTGAAGACCAAACAAATCTCTCTCACAATACAGCTAGGTTGGTGGTAACGTGGGCGAAGAACAAACTACATTAATAACACTATATGAGATAATTGTGAGAAAGTATGGCTATAACCTTGTCAGTTTGCGACCACCATCCCTGCCCTTATTAAATGTACAGCTCTGTAAATGCTTCGCCTACCGTCAGTAATAATAAGTTGTTACAATAGAAAATAGTGAAAACGCATGAGTTAACGTGATGTTACTAATGAAGTATAAGTTCTTGTGAAAATTAATTTACAATATTGTTATTTACTCAGAGGCATATTTCTATAAGTAATTTAACTGCATGAATATATACTATATATCGTAAATATATCATGCGTGTTACCGTATAGCGTGAGGTATTAATATTATATCTCTATAAATGATTAGTATATAACAGCCATAATTTAATCTTTACATGGCTTTGTTTCCCGTTACAGTTGTTCGCACTGTAAGCCTATTAACAGATAATCATGACATGTATATTGTATTTTGTTGCAAATATTTTAATCTGTTCACTGTAGTAATATTTAAATTAGAGTAAATTGAAAATAAATTAGCAATAGAGACAATATAAATTTCATAAAATCCCCGACAATTAGCTATTGATTGATTAAATGTTAATGATTTTATACCTGTACAACACCACACACCAAGTATTGCATTATAGCACTTCGGGTTCACAGTGAAACCATATGAAGTACGAAGACAACAACTACTAGTCAGGTCACATCTCTAATACCTTAAGCTATATAGGCTGACCGACACATTTGTACCACACACAAACACACTATACATTTATATATTGTCAGTAAAGTGCATTTATCACCACAACCTAAATTTTTATCTATGGATTGTCACTCGTCAGGTATTGGGAGTAAACAATGATTTATTTGTTTGAAATACACACAAACGGGTTGCTGTAACAGTTCAGAACGGATAATTAAAACACAGTTCGTTTATTAGTTCTGACCCTCCCCCCACCAAAAAAAAAGCCAATGTAATCTAAACAATTATAAATTACAACGAAACAAATAACACAATAAGCGTGCAGCTAAAGAGCACACTGAACGTTCTTGAGCAAAAAACAAACGAACTATTATGAGCGAATACGCTATCAAACTACCAAAGCCCTCTGTTGACGGTCGTGTAATATTTCAATGTGATTCTGATCTTTTAAAACGTTGTTTTTGCATAATGTAGTATTACTGATACGTAATTTATCTTAGTATGCCTTATTGTGGGTACAAATAAGTATATATTAAATGCATCCTCCGAAAGCGTGAATTTCCTACCAGAGTTTAACAGTTAATTCTTGTTTAAGATTTCTGATAAACTTCCTGCGTGCGTATGTTTGAAATAATAAATGTATGTATTTTTATATAATTTAGATAAATATCTTTCTCGTTAGAAACGGTCATCCCAATGATTATGAATAAACTCATTTAGAAATACATCATTACTTCAGGACAAAATCGGACAGGTTTGCAACAGCCAATCAGCTGTAACTCTTGAGGAGGGGGCGGGGCATATTTTCTCAGCTTTTTATTTTATTATATATCGGGCAGAAGCGTTTACGGTGCCCAACAGGGAAGCTTGCTAAGTCCATGCTTGCCTTTATGTCTCATGAGTTAAGGGCGTAGAAGCCTGAAGAGTCAAGGGCATAGAAGCCTGAAGAGTTAATGGTTTATGTCATCAAGTTATTGGAAGCTCCAACAACTTGTCCCTGAATACGAATTCGCAACTTTCGATTTACACCAGGTACCTATTTACTACCTACTTTACTGCTAGGTGAACAGGGACTAATGGGGGGCTCGGAAGTATGTCCAAACAACTTCCACCGGCCCGGGAATCAACCCGCGACATCTCGCTTGCGTAAGCAAGAGCGGCACCACTCTACCACCAGCGCCCCTTTTTTTTTTTCTTAGCTGAGAAAAAACTCACTATAGTGGGTCACTGTGGGTGGCAGGTGACGGGGTCGGTGTTACGCCTAGGACTGACAATGCAAAGCTTTGTTGTGGTGTTTGTAGCTTGTACATGATATATAACATATTGTCTGGTCACCAGACTCTGGTGGTACAGGATGGTGGTGTGGTTATTGTGAAGACGAATTCTAGAAGACGTGCACCAGTGTTCGGGGAGGCGAGCTTTACGATGTTTGTTTATTGTAAACTCGCGAAATAACTTCTGATTTGAAATTGCTTTCCCATGATGCTGTGATATATAGTATAAATTAAAAAAAATCCCTAAACATTGAAGATCCTTTATATCAGTTATAAATATAAATATCAAAACTGCTGTCTAGCCGAGTCTGTCAGCGACAAACTAGTCAACTACCCTTCAGTGACGGCCACAGCCTTGAGCACCTTCTTAACAATTATGGAGTCTATCGCGACGTGTATAAACAAAAGAATATATTTATTATTATTTAGTCTGTCTTGTGTATCAACCTTGTCCCTTGGTGTTAAAATAACAATTTGTGGAGAAACCAAGTCTATGTAATGATGAATACTCTACTGAACTTGTTGTTAAGGGAAGGTTAGTTTGAATTTGTTTTCGTATGTTACAGGTTTTTGACCCGTGATTAAATATTTACTCTGTTTTGGTTTTTTGATCAAGACGCAATCCGCCATGTTTGTTTGCTATTTTTAACCTATCTTTATTTTATTCTACTTGCCGATTGATTACACAAATTGATGGTATATACACCATTGCGTGTCCAGGACTCATTGATTTGCACCTGGTCGTCCGTTTGTGCGCTCTTACACACGTCACACTGTTAGCTAGCAGGATTACGGGAAATGTATTCGGCCAAACGCGTGAGTTTTAGTCGGCTTCCAGCTGTTCGGTTGATTTTTCTATATTTGTATGATTTCTCGGGATTTCAAACGTAGTTATTTTATACCAATTAGGGATATTAGAAATAGCTCTAGTTTTACTTTTCGTTAAATAGACTTTATTAAAAATTATCAGTGATAAATAAATAACTGCGTTTCCGAACTAAAGATTTGTTTAGCTGTAGTGTAATTACTCCCAGTGAAGCTGAACTCTTGACAACAAATTCTTTGCTAGTATTATCACTACCAGTAATAATGTGACCGAGGAAGCACAAAAGAGTCAGGGTTACCACTATCACTAAGTTGACAACACAAAGACCACAACACTATTGATGAGGCTTCCCTCTATGTCCGTACCAGTCTGATCCTGGCGTGGGAGTCTTGTTGTATAATGTAACCAAATTTTCCTATGAGCCAGACTTTACACCATCTAAAATAGGTGTAAATAATTTTCTTTGTTGTTATTATATTATATTAACTTAATTCAACGAGTTCAGTCTTACACCACAAAACACAATGCTATGTTAGTATCTATGCAAGACAACAACTAATAAAAATATGTTCTTCAGGTTCATATGGGTTATTATGTCTCACATTTCTACAATCACAGCTGAGGACGTCTTTCGTTTTATATCCAGGGGGGGGGGGGGGGGAGGAAGACTTACTTGCGCTACTTTTCTTGGCAACAAACATACCAGGTGAAAATAGACCCTTGAGAGAATTAATACTATTGAAGTAAAATATAAATCTTAAAACTGAGGCTTATCTAACACAGAAATCCGCTTTTAAAAACAAATGCATAGTATGACGTCTTCACTAAAACCTCTCTACACTTACAGCATAAACATGAAACTGTAAATTGTAGTGACCAGTTGCATCGTTTACTAAAACCAGTATTGTCTTTGTTAGCCTGAATATATTACATAGAATCTCTGTTACTTAACTGGGCATGTGTTTCTGAATGAATCCCGTGAAATGCAGACTCTTAGGGCTCCTCATTTATTACATGGAGCACTGCGGTTCTTGTCTTGTGACGCGCCACCGTTTAACTAGTTTAGGCAATTGTATTTTTTTCCGGAAACATCTAAATAGTGTATAGTACATAGACTGGACTCTTCACCAAGATTCTAGCGCGCCTGAATAAGCATGGACAAAACAAACTACTCACTCGTATATTCTCCCTAAGCATTGCTGACTGGTCTAGAGAAAGCAACGCGAATTATGCAGGAGGTGCTAACGTTATTTAAATAGACACAATTTTGGAGTGTGATTATTATTCCTTGTTAAATTATCGTCACTAAGGTATTGTAAATTTACCCTAACGCAACTTGCTTAATACTGCATGAATAAGCTTTTGGGCCGTAAGACGAGTCAGTTGCTTTTAGCGGAAACAACAACCACTCCTATCATGATGTAAATTGTCTAATTTCCATTTATGTAAGCTTCCCACCGCACCTGCACTTTATCAGATAACAAGGGCGCATAATTTAGGAGTGTTGGACCTCCATGGCTGTTCTCTTTCCCCGATAACCCGTGAGTGATAAAAATTATGAAAAAAAAAAATGAAACAATTCTTATTAGGTGTAGACGTAAACATTATTTGCTTTTTATTGTTGACAATTTACTATTAAACTTGTCTCACACAATGGATTCCACTCATTATCTCAGAGAAATTTGGGTCACAAAAAATTTCAGTTGGGATGGGAAGAACCAAGTTCATTTGCCTCACTGCTCGATAGGAAGGTTGGCTTTCTCAAGTCGGAATAAGTTATAATACCTTATCCAATTTCATATTTTCTTGAAAAATTACAATTTTTCGTCGCTCGCAGTGGACCACCCCCCCCAAAAAAAAAGAAAAAAAAAAGCCTTAACCGTGGACTGGAGCTGTTGGTAAGTGGCAACCTAGCTAGTCCAAGAGCGGGGGGGGGGGGGGGGGGGGTAGTTTATCACCCGCCTGAGGCCAAAAGGTTTGGTGGTATTTTTTAATCATATATTACATGAGTAAATCAAAATACCATTTCTTACTTGATACAGCCTGGCCAAATCCCTGTGGCAAAGGGTTAAACATTGTACATACCAGTGTGAGAGTTATATTTTCTGTTTACAGGAATAGTTTGTCAAGATTAACCATTTCCGTGTATTTTTATCATTCTATATAATTAATATTGAAATATAATTTAGTAGTCAGTTCTATAACTGAGTGATGAGGTTTTGTCAATAAATGTTGTACTTTATTTCTATAAGATATCACTTTGAAGCTGTTAGTGATGAAAATCTGTATTGCATTTCAACTGTCTGTGCAGGTTCAGAAAAATTGAAAGAAGAGTTGGCCAGAAGAGGTGTGATGAGTTCGTAACAGGCTGCTTTAGTGATGCTAGTAGATTTGAAAAACCAATAACCGCAGTATAGAGTAAAGAACTTTGTAACAGAGGAGTAAAGGTCAAGTTAACTGGGAAAGATGAAGATCCAAGAGATGCAAGCAACAAGAGACCTATTTGGAAGGTCATTATACCCAGCCACAAAAATTTATATTGATCTTTCTAAAGTTTTGAGTTACCCTATCACTCTGCACCTGCATCTGTGGCACATCTTAATGGATTAATCAGTAAAACCGGAAAGTCTGTACAGAACTAAAGAAACTTGAAACGAAAGTAAACAGTGAGCCGCCTTCCTCAGTCGATGCTTGTGTTATAGATGTAATGTTTCTCATCAGATCTTTGTTAGATCTCCCTGCTACCTATGGCAGGGTGGCTGAAGTCCTGCTGTCAAAGTTGTGTGCTCATGCTAGACGTGTGGACTTTGTGTGTGATACTTGTACAAGTCAAATCAAAGAAATGAACAACACATGCGTGGTACAACTGAGGTCAACATTGTTATTGCCGGCCCTGAACAGAAACGACCAAAAAACTTCAGTCAAACGCTGCCATCCGGCCTAGTCAAGACATCACTCTTCAAATTCCTTGCAAGTGAATGGAAAAGGACACCTACAAAGAAATGCTAGATGGCCATGAAATTTATCTAGCACTAGAAGAAGACTGTTATAAATTTGAAGTAAAAAGAGGCTCAATGTTTCGGCAGATTGTACTTGAACTTGGCTGTCAGCATGAAGAAAAAGGCACACGAGTTGTTTTGCATGTGAACCATATCAAGGAAACCATGACAGATGTCCAGGTTCGTGTTAGAGTAAATGACACAGATATTTTAGTGATCCTTCTTTACCATGTTGCCAAGTGTACTGGTACTACCAAAGTTTAGATGGACCTTGGATTTAGCAGCAACGACACTCGTAGATATATAGATGTTACTGCCCGCGCTGCTAATTTAGGAGAGACCATCTGTTCTGCCTTACCAACAATATGATGCTTTTACAGGATGCGACTACACATCACCATGCATGCGAAAAAAAAGCTACGCCCTTATGATATCATGGAAAGGTCTTAGGTTTTTCAGGAAGCTTTTTCCAAGGTTGGGGATTATCCATAAGTATCTCCGGATGTGATCTTGTCATTAGAATTCTTTGTGTGTACTCTCTATGGGAACGGAAAGTTTCAAGGTGTGAATGATGCAAGATTTACTTTGTTTAGGCAAAATAATGCACCTGCTACTCATTGGAATCCACTTGAAAATATTAAGCATAGTGAGCCGAGCCTTCTTCCTCCATATAGATCAGTTTTGGTTGAATAAATTTAACGTACAAACTATGTAGCATCAGTATAGAAGTCAGACACAACAACTCCAGTACAGTGGCAAGCAGAAGATAGTGGCTGGGAGCTCAAACACGGGCTGTACACAATAAAATGGTTTGAAGGTGATTGGATTCCACAGGAAATATGTATAGCAGTGGATAGCACAACCATGTTATCTACGGAGGTTAGTGAAGATGAATTAACATTTGAATTATCAGGTGAGTCAAATTATGACTCATGCGTAATCACAAAGGCTCAATTCATTTTGTAATTATATAATGCTGTGGACGACATTGTTTATTTAGTTCTGGGGTATGAAATGTAATAAATAGGAACTGCTTTATAAGAAGATTGACACTGATTATTATATGAATAAGAATCATGACCGTGTACCTTTCTTTTGATGCACTGTAATACCCTTAAAGTGCAGTTACGGTATGATATAAAAGATTGCAATCAGATACTCAGTTTGTCTACAGTTTATCTTGTACTTAAGTGTGATTCTATATGAATTTAAAATGATATTTATCAAGAATATTATGCATTTTTTTACTTGTGCACCATATCAGAAATATCGTTTTAATATGTGATAACTGTGCTTCTATGGTTTTTATGCTATGTTTTAATATGTAACATCTATGTTTCTATGGTTTTTGTAATGTCGATTTTTGTTACTTATAAAATGTTATTTCCCTGCGTGTAAAAAAGTCGCCACCGCGCGGTACAATTTAACCCTTTGCCACAGGTTTTTGCAGGCTGTATCAAGTAAGAAATGGTATTTTGACTTACTCATGTAACATACATTTAAAAAATACCACCAAACTTTTTGGCCTCAGACGGGTGATTAGCCCTTGACGCTGGCAGTGTTACCCTCACTGTTGCCATTGTACTGAGAGAGGTGGCGTGGTGTGTTGAGATTTGTTTAGGTACATATTGCATGACTATTTTCGGCAGGATCACAAAATGTGATATAATTGGCGGAGGACACAATATAACTGCTTGTTCGATAATTACTCCAGTGCTTATTGTCCATGTAGGGTGCGGGGAGGATGGAGCGGTTATCTGAGGCAGTTTTGGTCTGGTAGGAGCCATGCAGTTGTTTATGGCGACATAAGTCTAGCCGTAGGCGTGGTCAGACATTTTGGCCTGCTCACTTCATTGTGTGTAGACTCCACTTGAGGTCTCACTGTGGTGTGTGTGTGTCCTGACTACTGAACAGCACCCACACATATTTTAATGTAGTCATTGTATCCTGTTGAGACCTTGGCGATGATCGAATTGACCGTGATGTGGGCGCAACTGTAATAAAACTGAATTTGTTTTCTCCAAGCTATTTCCTTAACAATTTACGAAATCGGTTCATTAGGTTGAAGATATTTTGGTGACAGATCCGTAATAGATAGAGACTGAAATGATCATAATGGCTGTTTTCCCTCAAAACATTTCGGACTAACTAGAATAATTTTTGTTTGCTAGAAAGCCAACGAATACAACTAAATACTATCATTATCCTGGTACTTACTGTTCAATGCTACATGAATGTTATTGATTACGTAAAGTATTGGTGACGTAAAAAATCATTATTTTTAGTAGAATTAAATCGGTTTCATCATCCGAATGTACAAAGTGATTTCAAACTGATACTTAATTATATAAATGAAGTACTCTTAGCCTGAGTTAACTGTACTTGTTTATAGGAATTTCTAAATGCTTTTTATACTATATTATTAAAGTAATTAAACTACAATAATTCATACTACAGAATTTAGATTTCAGACAGTGTTTATTTCAGTTTCAAAGTTACAGGTCTGTAATAACAAAATTTCTCTGTGGATCGATTCTACAGTCGATGTTTGATGACGTGTTTGTGCTTACTATTCTGATCCTAAGACTGATATCGACACAAGTCCGTCATGCAAACATTACCGGTATAGTAGCTTTTGTGTAGCTCAGTCATTATTTGAGGATTGTTGTACTGTTTGTAGCCTTCATAACTCACGTAACATGTGTTTTTGTGTTCCATATGACACTCAGGATCATCTGGCACGTGTTCTTGAGTTTTTTGGGATATGTAATACAACCTGACATGTTCTCGAGTTTCACTGTGTGTTCAAGACAGCCTGACGTGTGTTTTTATTCTCACTGGATACTTAGGATGACATTATATCAACTTTATGTCTGATTGGACTCCCAGGATAGTCTAACGTGTGGTTTTGTTTCATTGATTCATAGGAATATACTATAACATGTGCTTTTGTGTTTCACTGTTGACTCAGCGCGACTTATCATGTCTTTATTGGATACTCAGGAACCTTTGTGCATTTGTTGTTTATTTGACATTCAGGGTAACGTGACATGTGTCTTTATGTTTCAGTGTAAAACACTTAGGGCCCCCTAACTCATATATTGTGTTGCAGGGGACGGTAGTAGGAGTGTGGGCGGGGTGAGTGCGTCGGAGCCGTGACGCCCGTACCCGCCACGCCCCCCAGCCATGCCGGGGGGCAGGAGGGGGCTCGTCGCCCCCCAGAACACCTTCCTGGAGAACATCATCCGCAGGTCGTCGTCACAACGTGAGTACCCAGACTTGAACCACTTTTTCTGTTGTTGGGCAAATTCCCTCCAGACCTAACGTTACTTCACCTACCCTGACAGGGTAATTTAGGACTTTCCAAGAAACCTGAGCTGGAGGGATTTTGTTCACTTAATTACTCTCGTGGTGAGGCTGTGTCCACTGTATTATTCCCGCGTTGCGACTGTGTCAGGAGGAGATTTGTCTGTGGAGATTTTCTTCGGTGGGAAAGTTGCCGGATATTTATATACAATTATGTAAGTGGTGTGATTTTGTCCTGTGGAAAAATTATCCGGCTTATATTTTGTCCATCCATGAAGTTTATCCGATTTTTTCTTGTACAGTGATAGGGAGAAGTATCTGGTGGAAATTTCCTCGGTAGTATTTTATAGAATGGAATTTTTTTCTCAGTCCCTCATTCCCCTTATCTGTTCTGCCACCCCCTCCCTCCCCTCCTTCCTATCCCCCATCTTGCCTTCTTCCTTCCTTTCATCTATCCTCCCTCCCTCCCTCCCTCCCTCCCTTCTTCCCTCCCTCCATTCTTCCCTCCCTCCCTCCTAACCTTCCCTCCCTCCATTCTTCCCTCCCTCCTTCCTTCTCTCCTCCCCCCCTGGTTTGTAGTAATGCCCCTTCCCCCTAAGCTATAAATTTCAATATATAGATACCAATCTTGCAGTGTTTGGCGGATGCGGCGTGAGTTGCATATTGCAAACGTCACCCACCGCACTTGTGTAGGAAAAGGAGACCCTTCCTTGCTTAAATGAGGATGATGATGATGATGATGATGATGATTTTAATGATGAAAATGATGGTGATGTTGGTGAAATTTGTATTTATGCGTTGATGTTAATAGATATTGCAAATGATGCTTTTGTTGATGTTGCAAATGTGTAACTTTATTAAACAATGAATTAAGAAATCCGGACCTGTATTACTGGGTTGAAATTAAGAACAGTGATCAACATTTAAGATGACCGGGATGGATTAAGAGTACCGGGATGAGTTAAAACATGACAATAATTACCGGGATTGAAGGAAGTTGAATCATATTACTGGGATGGGTAATGAATTATGTCTTGTAAGTACCGGGATAGAGTGAAAACCATGGCATGTACCGGGACTTACTGAGACATATGGCTTAAGTTACCGGGATGAACTTAGACAGCATTTTAAATTACCGGTATAAATTAAGAAATGTGCCAGTCACATATCCGTCACCACCTCGTAGCACCCCCGTCAACACCGTCACAATATCCATCACCATCTCGTAACACCGTCACCACCTCGTAACACCATCACCACCTCGTAACACCCCCGTCACCACCTCGTAACACCCCCGTCAACACCTCGTAACACCCCCGTCACCACCTCGTAACACCATCACCACCTCGTAACACCCCCGTCACCACCTCGTAACACCCCCGTCACCACCTCGTAACACCCCCGTCACCACCTCGTAACACCCCCGTCACCACCTCGTAACACCATCACCACCTCGTAACACCCCCGTCACCACCTCGTCAACACCGTCACCCCCGTCAACACCGTCACCACCTCGTCAACACCGTCACCACCTCAACACCGTCACACCACCCCCGTCACGCTATACATCCCTGCCGGAGTAAAAACGTAAAATAAACAAACAAAATAAAAACTCAAAAGGGATTGGCTGAGGAGTCGTCTCTCTCGCCTGGGGGGGGGGGGGTTGATGCCTGGGGGGGTTGATGCCTGGGGTGGGGGGGTTGATGCCTGGGGGGTTTGATGCCTGGGGGGGTTGATGCCTGGGTGGGGGGGTTGATGCCTGGGGGGGGGGTTGATGCCTGGGGGGGGGGTTGATGCCTGGGGTGGGGGTTGATGCCTGGGGTGGGGGTTGATGCCTGGGGTGGGGGTTGATGCCTGGGGGGGTTGATGCCTGGGGGGGGGTTGATGCCTGGGGTGGGGGGGTTGATGCCTGGGGGGGTTGATGCCTGGGGTGGGGGGGGTTGATGCCTGGGGGGGTTGATGCCTGGGGTGGGGGGGGTTGATGCCTGGGGGGGTTGATGCCTGGGGTGGGGGGGTTGATGCCTGGGGGGGTTGATGCCTGGGGGGGGGGGTTGATGCCTGGGGTGGGGGGGTTGATGCCTGGTGGGGGTTGATGCCTGGGGTGGGGGGGGTTGATGCCTGGGGGGGTTGATGCCTGGGGTGGGGGGGTTGATGCCTGGTGGGGGTTGATGCCTGGGGTGGGGGGGGGTTGATGCCTGGGGTGGGGGGGTTGATGCCTGGGGGGGTTGATGCCTGGGGTGGGGGGGTTGATGCCTGGGGTGGGGGGGTTGATGCCTGGGGTGGGGGGGGTTGATGCCTGGGGGGTTTGATGCCTGGGGGGGGTTGATGCCTGGGGTGGGGGGGGTTGATGCCTGGGGTGGGGGGGGTTGATGCCTGGGGTGGGGGGGGTTGATGCCTGTGGGGGGGTTGATGCCTGGGGTGGGGGGGTTAATGCCTGGTGGGGGGTGATGCCTGGGGTGGGGGGGGTTGATGCCTGGGGTGGGGGGGGGTTGATGCCTGGGGGGGTTGATGCCTGGGGTGGGGGGGGTTGATGCCTGGGGTGGGGGGGGTTGATGCCTGGGGGGGGTTGATGCCTGGTGGGGGTTGATGCCTGGGGTGGGGGGGGTTGATGCCTGGGGGGGGGGGGGTTGATGCCTGGGGTGGGGGGGTTGATGCCTGGGGGGGGGTTGATGCCTGGGGTGGGGGGGTTGATGCCTGGTGGGGGTTGATGCCTGGGGTGGGGGGGGTTGATGCCTGGGGGGGGGTTGATGCCTGGGGTGGGGGGGTTGATGCCTGGGGGGGGGTTGATGCCTGGGGTGGGGGGGTTGATGCCTGGGGGGGGTTGATTAGAGTTATGGGGAATGGACTGTAGTTTATGTGAAGAGAGAAAGAGGGAGGGGGAGAGAGGGAGAGAGAGAGGGAGAGAGAGAGGGAGGGAGAGAGAGAGGGAGGGAGAGAGAGATAGTTTTCACCGACTTTACAAGAAGAAATAATCCAGGTATATAATTTCGTACTAAAGTGTTCACCTGATGATAAATAATTGGATTATTATTAACTCATAACCAATTTATTTATTCACTTTTTTCTTTCATAAACACAGGTAATAGGAGGATATTAAGCTCTTGGTAAAAACAAAGATAGTGGTGATTCAACTTTCACGGGTTATTCACCATTATGTATGAGTATGAGCAGCCAAAAAAGTTATACATATCGCCATTAAACTTCATAATCCTCGTGTGTAATGTTTTAGATGGTGTTTTTTTTCCTCGGTATGTTTTTTTTTGTAAGATATGTTTAAGTCCAATATGACGGCTGGAATGTTGAGTACTGTATATGTTAGTCCACTATGGCGGCAAGTTAAAAGGTGGTACATTAAACTATACCATTCTCGTGCTTAAGTTGTTCTGGAGAATTTAGCGCACCAAGGCTCCTCGGTGGAGAAAAATGAGCATAGTGAACTGATGACGTGAGGAGGAGGGGGAGGAGGGTGGGGAGAGGAGGAGGAGGATGGGAGAGGAGGGTGGGGAGAGGAGGAGGAGGATGGGAGAGGAGGGTGGGGACAGGAGGAGGAGGATGGGAGAGGAGGAGGAAGAAGTAGGTGGAGGGGTTTGTATTATCATTTCCTATGTAAAACAAAATGACAGCTTGTTCAGACGTGAATTGGTGATAGATTTTCTATGTAAATATATTAGATCACGTGAAGATTAGGCACTCCAACTTATTTCATCCGGTGATTAACCACTCTTACATTACCTGGGGTTAGGTTAGGTTAGAGTGTTTGATTATCAGGTGACATAAGCTTGGGGTGCCTAATCATCACGTGACCCAATATTTTTCGTGAATTGTTGATGGTGGAGTGAATGAGGTGTTAAGGTTCAGCCGCAGCGAGGTTGGAGTGGCAGACGAGTAAACATATGGGGTCGTCTCCTGGTGGATGGGGAGTGATGGTGGTGTTGGTGTTGGTGTTGATGGTGTTGGTGCTGATGGCGGAGGGTCTTCCACGATGCTTGCCGTGACTCATGTTAACCCTTTGACGTCACCACACGACACTATAAAAATATTAGATTCGAAACGCGACGCTTTGTTTATTATCAACATGAGAGTCAGGTCGGTGGCCCGGGTCTGGTGAGTCAGCAGAGGGGGAACAGAGGGTCCTTGAATAATAGGTCAGGTCCTGGAAGAGTTGGTCAGGCCATAGAACAAAGGGTCAGGTCCTGGAAGAGTGGGTCAGGTCCTGGAAGAGTGGGTCAGGTCCTGGAAGAGTGGGTCAGGTCCTTGAAGAGTGGGTCAGGTCCTGGAAGAGTGGGTCAGGTCCTTGAAGAGTTGGTCAGGTCTTAGAAGAGTGGGTCAGGTCCTGGAAGAGTGAGTCAGATCCTGGAAGAGTGGGTCAGGTCCTGGAAGAGTGAGTCAGATCCTTGGATACAGCGTGTGAAACAGTAAATCAAGCGTCGAGTCAATCTGGTCAGTTCCTGGTGTGGTAGTTCACCTCTAGGAACAGTGGAATATGTGCTGGAACAATGGATCGGACCTCAAGTTAGTAAGTTAGTTCCTGGAATATCAAAGTCAAGTGAAGAGAAGGAAAAGAATGATGGTGACCATACAGTCTTTTTTTGCATTAGATGATCACATGGTAAGAGTGTATAAGGGTGTAAGTGCCTGGCTAGTTTGTTGCCTGTGTATAGTTTGGTGCTTATATGGATACCCCCACCCCACTCCTTCCCATTCCCCCAAAAGAACATTTTTTTTCAGTAGTGTCTCCGGCCGGATGCTCCGATAAACGGGATAAGTGTAAATATTAATGAGGCGGAAATTTCTTTATTTATAATCTCCATGAAATAATTCAAGTGGTATAGGACAATGCGGAAGAATATAAAAGCCTCTTTATAATAATTTAATGTTTTATTTTATAGTTTATATATTTATATGAAAGTGTCTGCGGCACGTTTAAGATATGCTCGAAGCTATTTCCCGGAGCACAGGAAACTCTTGAGATATGCGACACACTGGGAGCTTCTTTCACAATTATGTTTAAATTTTATACTCCAGCAGAAGCAGCTTGGGAGAATTAACCTCTGAGGGCGAGACTAAGTACCGAGGCATCCAAGCTTTGTCTGAGACTGTGGTGGTCGGGGAAAGAAATCTGGAGGAGTTTGAAATGGAATCACGAGCTGTTGACACAAATTGTACTTCACCCGGCGGAGGAGTTGTGTGTGTCTCGATGAATAGCAAAACCCTCGCCTTACACTAAACATGCCGTGCGGTAATCTGTCTTGGTCAAAAATATTTTCCACCTTTAATTAACTGTAATATAATTTATGGTCATTCGTCACGATATCGCTATGGTGAGGCTGATCTATACGACTTTAGTGATTGTCTCTGTCCATAATTTATTTTACCACATATTGTTTTGAGATTCTTTAGGTGTCGCAAAAGTTTTCAATATCTCCGAAGTGTGTGTGTGTGTGTGTGTGTGTGTGTGTGTAAACAGTATACCAAGACATGTATCATTAGTGCATGACGAGGTGAGGTGAACAAGAACCTCCTCACTCAGGGTCTGTCGTAGGTCAATGGAGCCCCCTGTCTCTCCCCAGCTGGCAGCAGAGGGCGGCGCTGAGGGTTCTAGAGGGGTCGTGGAGGGCCGGGATGAGGGCTATCAAGGGCCGCGCCTCAATAGGTTTCATCACCACAATGGTCTTCAGTCGCTCTCATCGCTGGCGTGTTATTGGGGGCGGCCACCTCGAGGACTCTTGTTCATTTTATCTGATTAAGACTCACATGACAGCGGCGTCTCCAGGTGTTGGGACCGTTCGTAGTCTGTGTGTGGTGCCTGACTGATCCAGGTGATTTAACAAGAGGATATAATATATTTTATCGATTTAAGTGAGTGATGTGTTTTAAGGTGGAATGTTGGGTGATGTGTTTTAAGGTGGTATGTTTTAGGGTGGCATGCTATGGGTGGTATGTTGGGGGTGGTATGTTTAGGGTGGCATGTTGGGTGTGGTATGTTTTAGGGTGACACACTATGGGTGGCATGTTGGGTGTGGTATGTTTAGGGTGGCATGTTGGGTGTGGTATGTTTTAGGGTGGCATGTTGGGTGTGGTATGTTATAGGGTGACACACTATGGGTGGCATGTTGGGTGTGGTTTGTCTTAGGGTGGGATGTTGGGGCAGGATTTAGGGTGGCATGTTTTAGGCGACATGTTGGTGGGTGGCACCTAGTGGGCGGCATGTTGGTGGGTGGTATACTGAAACTTTCCTTCACTCTTTATCCCTCTCTTTCTTTCTCTCTCTTCCCCACTTTCTCTCATGTCTCACATAATTTTGGATTTTTTCCCTCGGGTTTCTCTCCACACTCGCCGCTTTCTCCCACATCCTCTCAAAATTACCGCCCCCACTCTCACACTACCCTCCCCCCCCACACACACGACCCACCTCCACATGCGTCAATCACGTGTCACGGTGCTTGAATTGCTACGTACCTCCACATGCGTCAATCACGTGTCACGGTGCTTGAATTGCTACGTACCTCCACATGCGTCACATTCCTCTATGCGTCACATCTCCATCTGCGTCACGTCTACACGTGCGCCACACCGTGTCACGGTGACAGAGGTGCTACATTCCGGTGCATGTCACACACAGCCACATGCACCACACTGCCTAAATTGTCATGTACCTCCGCCTGCGTCACACCGCCGTATGTGGCACACTTTTATCAACAGTAACACACGTCAAGCTGTTACAACTGTAATCCTGCTGTGTGCGCCATGTTGTCGTATACTTTACACATCAAATGCGTCTTGCCATTGCATGTTTGTCACGCACTAATACAGATGAAACGTATCTCCAGGTAGGTCACACACACACACACACACACACACACATATATATATATATATATATATATATATATATATATATATATATATATATATATATATATATAAATAAACAATATATGTATTTTGTGTACACGCGACCATAAGCGCCTCGCAAATGATCACATGAACAACATCGCCACTTGCGTCACTTAGTTGCTGCTGCACACGTCACACACTACAGGTCACATGCGTCGCACATTCCATCATGTACAACAAGAACAGCAGCAGCGGTAACAGTAAGAGCAGCAACAACAGCAAGAGCAGCAGTGGCAGGATCCTTGGCTGGGTTAGGTTAGGCTGGTGGGGTAAGTGGAGGTCATTCATCTTAAACAGATAAGCCATGTTAACACTGTGCTGTATTACCCGCAGTAGTACAACAGGTGCCGCAGTAACAGAAGGAGAGTCTACAGGAATCTTTGACTGGCAAGAAGCGAGAGGTTATGAGTGTAGGTCAGCAGAGCAGGTACCATTAGCGCTTTATTCTACAGTACTCCGCAGAAGGAACAGCAGCAAGAGAGTCAGTACAGCAGGAGCCTCAACATCAGAATTATCAGACAGAGAAGTTTTGAAAAGTGTTGTCGGCTGGGTAGTGGAGGGGGCCGTCTTATCCTTGGAGTTTTTTTTTTTTTTTTTTTTTTTACGGGAATTAGCCAACCCGGGCACAGGTCAAACGACCCACAACGGAGCCTGGGGGGCGGAAAAAGAAGAATGGAAAGAAATTGAAAATATAGAAAAAAAGGTTATACTGTATTAATCTACACCACGAAGAGGACGGAAAACCAGCTTTTTAAAGTGAGACAGATTGTAAGAGCATGGAAACACAGAAGAAGGCAAAGCATTCCACAGTTTGGCTGTGTGAGGGAAGAAGGAGGTACTGTAACGGGTTATTCTCGGGTGACCGACACCACTGAGAAACGGTGGGCACCGCGGGCAGGACGTGTGTTACGAACCCACGGCCTTGCCGGCGGTACACAGGATGCCAAATCCCCTGAACATTGCCCGTTAAAGTACCTGTAAAAGAGAGAGTGAAGCAACATTGCGGCGAAGAGAAAGGGGAGAGAGATTGTCGACTAAAGGAGGGGAGTTAATAAGACGAAATGCCTTTGCGGCGGTCGAATGGATACATCGCTCGCCTCCTGGTCTAAGGGTCACTGGTTCGATACCGGAACTCTAGTAGTCCACCCAGTTGTAAATAGATACCTGCCTTTCTTTACTAGTTGGAGAAGTAAAGACGGTCGAGTGCAATGCCGACCAAGCTGCCTCTTGTGTACCGAAGGTTTCTTAGTATACAGTGTGCTGCATCCACCCTGCCCCTGAAGGGTAGTCATGGCTATAGGAACGACTTTCACCTTAAGCGGTGGACCTTCCAAAGGCTCTAGTAGCAGCAGTAGCAGAAGGAACAGCAGCAGTTTAACAGCAGCAGAAAGAACAGCAGCAGTTTAACAGCAGCAGAAGGAACAGCAGCAGTTTAACAGCAGCAGAAAGAACAGCAGTGGACGGAGCAGCAATAGTAATCTCGGTGAGTCACAGGTCGGCGGCGTGCTGGGAGGTGGGCGCCGCAAGCAGGCACTGTTAACGTTGTATTCTGCAGTATTGCGTCGCACTCCTCCCTACCTTCTCTCCCATTGATTTTCCGGGCATGCTCAGCCACCTTGACTGACCACTCAACTACCCCCTCCGAGGCCCGTCGACACTTTGGGGAGCCGCCGTTGTCAACAGAGAAACGGGAACGATGTCCCAATAACCACGGCAGTTGAAACCCATCGAGCAGAACCCAACGACGTCAGTAAACTCGTTACGGATGGTCAGCCAGTGTTACCAGACTGGAGAAACTACTCTTGCATACATAAAGAGTTTAATAACCTACATCATCCAATCATAATTATTGTCAGCCATCAACCGCCATTATACACCCACCATTCACGCCATCAACCACTTTCTTCATCAACCAGTCGTTGTTAGTCAGCCAATAATTCCCACCAAGCAGCCATTACTAACGAATTCAGTCAATTACAATTATTATCAAGATTCAGTAACGTTTAACCATTGTCAATCATCATCACCAACTACCAATACAAGCAACAACCACCAAACGTCATCATCAAACACTAACAACCACAAACTCTCCTCAAATTCTGCTGCCAACGGTTAAAACACCATTCTCATCAGTAGTCAGGAGTCATTGGCAGGCAGAAACCCCTTAAGACCGATCATTTAAACTTGTGGTTCTTATTTTTTACAGCCTTGTTCAGGTCTCTTGTTGCCCACTACCACGTCAGTCCACTCTCCCACCCACAGACCCACAGACCCACACACCTACAGACCCACAGACCCACACACCCACAGACCCACCCACCCACAGACCCACCCACCCACACACCTACAGACCCACAGACCCACACACCTACAGACCCAGCCACAGACCCACCCACCCACCCACCCACACACCTACAGACCCACCTACCAACCCACCCACCCACACACCTACAGACCCACCTACCCACACACCTACAGACCCACAGACCCACCTACCCACACACCTACAGACCCACCCACCCACCCACACACCTACAGACCCACAGACCCACCTACCCACACACCTACAGACCCACCTACCCACCCACCCACCCACCCACCTACAGACCCACAGACCTACAGACCCACAGACCCACCTACCCACCTACCCACACACCTACAGACCCACCTACCCACACACCTACAGACCCACAGACCCACCTACCCACACACCTACAGACCCACCTACCCACCCACCTACAGACCCACCTACCCACCCACCTACAGACCCACCTACAGACCCACCTACCCACCCACCCACACACCCACAGACCCACCTACCCACACACCTACAGACCCACCCACCCACCCATCCATCATCACACTGGCTTTTGTATCATGGCACCTGGCTTGTTCCTGTACATACTAATGAGTTAATATTTACATTTTTCAACTTTAAATAATTCTAAACTTTATTATCAAGTGATTTTTTTTACATAGGATTATGAACTTTGATTCGTCGTCTTATCATATTAAACTGATGGTGAAAGTTAGGGAATTATTTGAGAATGATTAAAATATGTCTGGGAATTTTACCGAGTCTTCCATTACCCAATTTATTCACTTGTGGTAATTACTTATGTGTTGAGAACCTCTGATTGCACCTCTTGAGTGATGATTAAACCTCTTGAGTGATGATTAAACCTCTTGAGTGCGATGATTAAACCTCTTGAGTGCGATGATTAAACCTCTTGAGTGTGATGATTAAACCTCTTGAGTGCGATGATTAAACCTCTTGAGTGCGATGATTAAACCTCTTGAGTGCGATGATTAAACCTCTTGAGTGATGATTAAACCTCTTGAGTGTGATGGTTAAACCTCTTGAGTGTGATGATTAAACCTCTTGAGTACGTTGATTTAACCTCTTGAGTGCGATGTGATTAAACCACTTGAGTGCGATGATTTAACCTCTTGAGTGCGATGATTAAACCCTTTGAATACTATGACATCTCTCTTAAGGGAATAATTATGTCATCGTCCGCAAGGGATTAAGTCATCGTCCTCAAGGGGTCAAGTCATCGTCCTCAAGGGATTAAGTCATCGTCCTCAAGGGATCAAGTCATCGTCCTCAAGGGATCAAGTCATCGTCCTCAAGGGGTCAAGTCATCGTCCTGAAGGGATCAAGTCATCGTCCTCAAGGGGTCAAGTCATCGTCCTCAAGGGATCAAGTCATCGTCCTCGAGGGATCAAGTCATCGTCCTCAAGGGGTCAAGTCATCGTCCTCAAGGGATCAAGTCATCGTCCACGAGGGATCAAGTCATCGTCCTCGAGGGATCAAGTCATCGTCCTCAAGGGATCAAGTCATCGTCCTCGAGGGATCAAGTCATCGTCCTCAAGGGATTAAGTCATCGTCCTCGAGGGATTAAGTCATCGTCCTCAAGGGATTAAGTCATCGTCTTTACGGGATTCTCAGACACCGAACAACAACCAGAAGCGACCATCAACGTCTCTCACTGGCTTATAGAACCATTTTTCCTTCTACTTCATTGTTAAACTCCTCCACTTACTGAGAGAGAGAGAGAGAAAGAGAGAGAGAAAGAGAGAGAAAGAGAGAGAGAGAGAGAGAAAGAGAGAGAGAGAGAGAGAGAGAGAGAGAGAGAGAGAACTCCTTGGAAATAAAAGATACCTGTATATATCTACCCTGTGATTGGATCCCCTCCCACACACACGTCAGGTTTCATCACCGTTGCGTGTTGTCTCCGCCGTTCTGGTAAGCGTAATTACACCTGGGGCCGTAAATGTAATCGTTAATGAAGTATATGGCGCTCTTCCCCTGCCTCTTGGGTGGTGATAAGAGCCCTCTGGATTCACGTTCATCCTTATCTCTGTTCATTTATTTTATTATTTTTTTATTGTATTTATTTTTGTTGTTGTTGTTCCCTGATTGGTACCTGTGTGGAGCTCTCTAATTGGCGAGGTGCATTCGAACACATCCAGTGACGTGGGAGATTCAGAACAGTTTGTTTATTACGACAGTTGGAGAATTCGACGGCAGAGTTCTCCCGTTTTCTGTTAGTGGTCGTAACTATTATGTCGCATTTCTTTCCGCCCTGACGTAAGCGATCTGTGTCTCGTTGTTGTTGTGTCTTCTTTTACAGTCGTTTTATGAGTTATTATCCTCATTTATCGGTTTTGGTGTAACTATTGCGTGACCTTATTAACCTAATGGATTTTTTTAACTCTCCCAAGGCGATATGACCGATGGTGTTGTGTGTGTCTTGGTGATATACTTGTGTGAGGCTGTAAAGTGAGTTGTAAAGTTGGAATACTTATCTTAATGTCATGGAGGTATGTTGTGTGTAGTGCTAACCTTCTAGCCATCGTGAGGGGAGGAAGGGAAAGAATAGGCGTTGGTGGGCTAGATGGTGGTGAGGGGGGGGGGGGGACACCTATCCACTCTATCGCTATTACCTCTCTATAACTACTAATTACTTACGGGAAAATATAACTCGCGAAGAAAAGAGTTTCAGCACAACGTCAACTGTACACACTGGCTGCTACTAAGTAATATATTTAGGTTTAATATACTCGATCTAGAGAGAGTTATTGTATAATGGTGGTTGTATAATGAATAGGGAGAATGATGGTTCCTATATTATAATTTATTCTTCACTATAACAATATAACATTAAGGGGGTCACCTGAAGACTCTCCACCCTAGTTTATTTCACCTTAAGATTACCCCCCCCCCCTCAACACTATTTGATGGGATGTGGGTAGGTTAGGTTAGGTTAGATTAGTGTTAGGTTAGGTTAGTATTAGGTTAAGTTAGTGTTCGGGTGGTTAATCTTAAGGTGAAATAAGCTGGTGTAGAGAGTCTTCAAGTGATCCCATTGAGGTAAGACTAATGGAAATATGTCAGACGTTGTTGAGTTTCAAGTAGCGGGCGTGGTGAACCTGAGTTAAAGTGAGGGGTAAGGGGTCATATAGGGGAAGGGTGAGGAGGGTGAAGGGAAGGGGTTGTGTTGAAGGATGTCAGTCGAGTGTAATGTTTGTCTGTTGTGAGGTGTGTGTGTGTGAGGTCAAGTGCGTTGAAGAGTCTGGAGCAGTGGAGCATGTCTTGGGTGTGTGTGTGTGGGGGGTCTGTGCGTGTGTGTGTGTGGGAGGGTCTGTGTGTGTGTGGGGGGGTGTGTGTGTGTGGGGGGGGGTCTGTGCGTGTGTGTGTGTGGGAGGGTCTGTGTGTGTGTGGGGGGGTGTGTGTGTGTGGGGGGGGGTCTGTGCGTGTGTGTGTGTGGGAGGGTCTGTGTGTGTGTGGGGGGGTGTGTGTGTGTGGGGGGGGGTCTGTGCGTGTGTGTGGGGGTCTGTGTGTGTGTGTGTGGGGGTCTGTGTGTGTGTGGGGTGGGTGTGTGTGTGTGTGGGCTGGGGGGGTCTGTGTTTGTGTGTGTTGTGGGGGGGGTGTGTGTGTGTGTAGGGGGGTGTGGTGTGGGGGGGGGGGGTATGTTGGTGTGTGTGTGGGGGGGGTGGTCTGTGTGTGGTGGGGGGGGGGTCTGGCGTGTGCGTAGTGTGTGGGGGGTCTGTGCGTGTTGTGTGTGTGGGGTGGTCTGTGTTGTGTGTGTGTGGGGGGGGGGGGGTCTGTGTGTGTGGTGTGGAGAGGGGGCTTGTGCGTGTGTGGGGGGTCTGTGTGTGTCTGTGTGTGGGGGTCTGTGTGTGTGTGGGGGGGGGGGGGTCTGTGTGGTGTGTGGGGGGGGGGGGTCTGTGTGTGTGTGTGTGTGTGGGGGTCTGTGCGTGTGTGTGTGGGGGGGGTCTGTGTGTGTGTGTGGGGGGGGGGGGTCTGTGTGTGTGTGTGTGAGTTTGGCATTTTTTTGTAGGTTATGCTGGTGGAATGTTTTCAACCTTACTGTGTGAAGGTGGGTGTTGGTGATGGTATCAGGCCTGGCGTTTTATACTGTGCCGATGGATGGATGAGTTGGTGGGTGGTGATGGTTGTGGTGGTGGTTTAGATGGTTGTGTCATGGTTGTGGTAGTTGCGTCATGGCTGCTGTGTGGCTGTTCTGCTTTGGTGTTCTTGCTCCCACCTTTATTAAGACGCTCTCCCAGGAACTGGCGATGAAAAAAAAAAAAAAAAAAAAAAAAAAACCCTACGTCAGATTCCCGCCGCCCAACTATGCCGAAAGTTCCCCGTCTTGGAACTTTCACAGTCCGCCGCAGGTCGAACTGTTTTCTGGGGCGAATCTTATTTCCGCTGATACGGTACAAAACTGTTATGTGTCCCCCGCGTACCAGCGTAGCGTGATGGATGTCGTTTTCGATCTCAGAACACTTCCTGAGTCCATTTAGAGTCAGGGGATTGACCTCGATTATTGCGAGAGTCTGTCTGGTGACCTGGTTTTGCCTTGGGTATATGTCTGCTTGGGGACCTATTTTGATCTGAGAATATTACACGAGTCTCTTTCTGGTTTAGCTCTTATCACAACACGTGTTCCCTGTCCGTGTGATCATCTGTCCTGGCTCAGCGTATCAAATAGTGACCTCGTTCGACCTAGATTACCTTGAGTCATTTGTAGCTACCAGATATGATCAAGATGTGTTTGTGAGTCCCTGCGCTGGTGTGGTCCCACCCGGGTCATCGCTCTAGTCCACTGTTCTTACCTGAGATTATCCTGTAACTCAGAATGGTTCCCTCGTCTGACTCCTACCGTGCTGCACGTGACCTCTTTTGTGTTTTGACCTATAGTTTGCAAATGAATCCATCTGCTGATCCAAACTAATTCGTCACAAATCCCTAAGTTAGTCTGGCTTTACCTCCACCAGTGTACAGTATGCGGGGTGAGTGACTTGCCTTGGCTCACTAAGGTAGGGGGAGGGGGGGCAGCAAGACGCGGGCACAACTGTGTGATAATGACCGGGTAAACTAAATTACCCTCTGAAGCTCCCCCTTTGGTGCAGTATTGACCCCCTCTCCTCACACAGGGGCGTAGTTCCTCAATTAAATATTGATGCGAGGAAAAATCTCTTAGGCTATTCGGAGGTAAACATTCTCCTAAATAGGGCAAACAAACGGTAAAGATGGCGGAGAGTGTGTGTGGAACATATCCCGAGGCACGGGCACAGTAAACAGGCCGCTGTTGACACGGGAGAAACTATCTCTTTCACGGAGGCTGGTGGAGACCCCTCCCCCCTTCTTCCCCCACTCCCTCGCTCCGTCTTACCTTGTCAACCTCTCCTCCCTCTCCCATTGCTGTGTGAGTATATATATAGATATATATATATATATATATATATATATATATATATATATATATATATATATATATATATATTTATTTATTTATTTATTTATTCCCTCTTACCATGTTACCGCTCTTCCTCCCTCCCTCTTTACCGCCTACCTGTCTGTCTCGTGCCTCCTCGTACCTGTCAGGTCCCAAGTAAGTCATAAGTCCTGGATTCAAAGAATTCAAGTCTAGGTCTCAGGGCATAGAACTGAATGTCAGAGTCTGATTCTGGGTTTTGGGCCCCTGTCCCACTCCTGGGCAACTGGGACAGCGAAGTCTTCGTACCTACCAGGACGTGGGTGACAGAGTAGGAGACAGCTGGCTGATGGTGCAGGTGTTGTGTGGTTGTGTATGACGCTGGCGTGTACCTTGAAACAATACTTGATGGCGCAGGTGTTGTGTGGTTGTGTATAACGCTGGCGTGTACCTTGAAACAATACTTGATGGTGCAGGTGTTGTGCAGGTGAAGGCAGCACCTACCTGCCTTCCTACCTGCGCTATGCAAGGTGTTTAGCGGCAGTGTCAATACGCTCGGTTCGGCGTGATGAAGACACACAAGGCTCTCGTGCTTGCCTCACTCTCTCCCTCTTTACTTACACTTTCAGTTTGTTCTCACTGTCTGGGGCACGGCACGATACCCCTTTTTTCCAGGGCGAGTTTGGAGTGCTCACCTGTCACCTTAAATGAGGATTTAATGTGTACCGTTCGTTATGGATCTGTGCAGACGACGGTGTGCTTAACAATAATAATGTTATGGTGTAAAGTGTTTTAGGGTAGTTAGTTCTCTCTCTATTTTACCAGGGGGAGGCGCTGCTAGTTCTCTCTCTCTCTGTCTTCTCGCTATCTCCTGTCTCTTTCCTGTCTGTCGTTCTGTCTTTGTCTCTCTATCGGAGACGTGGTATTGGTGGTAAAGATCAAAAGTGCATTAGTAAATAACATCGGGGGGTGCGATAATATTAGGTCAGCACAAGACTAATGTCACCAACCCCGCTGGCGTGAAGGTATGTGTGGGCGTGTGCAGCAGGAGTCTCTGTTAATCTCAAGACTCGCATGTATACATCAGCCAAAAGTCTTGTTTACAAGGGGCCTTGGCTACTACTCGGTAATTTACCGCAAGGAATTAAGCCTGACGGACACCCAGGGCTAAAAAGATTACATTCATGAGGTTGGAAAATTCTTTGTTGAGTTTTAATTGGAAAAGTTAGCAAATAACGCTCGATTTAATATTCGCATGAAAAATGGACAGCGCTAACTAGATATTTTATAATAATTGAATACTTTAACTTTTTTTTAGCTCAAATGACAGTGAGTCTTTTGTTGGGTAAATTTAGGGGTTATTTTCCTTACTAATGGTCTTGATTACTGTGTCAACACTGAAGGGATTTTAGGAGCGTTTACTTTACTCTCGAGTCTGAGGAAGTCCCCTCGCTGTTCCAACACTGCTGCCTCCTGCCATCTAGTCTTACAATCATATGATTTTGCAGTCCCAGAGTCCTGTAGTGTTGTCGTTATACAGTCTTATAGTGCTGTCGTCTAACAGCTCTACAGCCACCCGGTCTTAAGCTTCTGTAGTATTATCACCCTTCCATTCATCACCTCAACGTTCCTACAGTCCACATCATTTAGCGTCTCGTATACTCCAGGTATATCCATAACGCTGACCCGGGCTGACTCAGTGCTGACGCAATCTATAACACTACCCGGGGCTGACAGATGGTGCTGACGCAATCTACAACACCACCCCCGGCTGACAGATGGTGCTGACGCAATCTATAACACCACCCGGGACTGACAGACGGTGCTGACGCAATCATGACCAGACTAAATATGATTTTTGCCAATGATAATATTTGTCATTGATCTCAAGTTGTTTACACATTACGTTCACCCTGTTTAACATGTCATCAGGTGAATGAGTCTCTAACTCTCCTGGCCAGTGCGATGAAGAATGTTTAGTTTAAGAGTGAATGTGTTGAATGATTCTACATTTCTCCCGGGTAGTTGAAGAATAAGAATGTTTTGTTTACGTGAGAATGTGTAGAAATGATCAATATTATTATACATGTTGTTTTTATTTCTACTAGTGGTGTTATTATTATTACTATTATTATTATTATCATTTTTACTATTATTATTATTATTATTATTATTATTATTATTATTATTATTATTATTAT
>CAUDMG010002277.1:6027500-6050000 GCA_958450375.1 Homarus gammarus | reverse complement strand
TAGGAGAGGTCATACTGGTGGAGGTAGAGGTTATATAGGAGAGGTCATACTGGTATACTGTGAGTGTGTTTATGGTACTACAGGGAAGGACTCACATTAAGAACGTTCCCCAATGTCTTTTTTATATCTTCCGGTAAAAAATGGTAAAATAGCTGGTTATTATATGTCGTATCTCTCATTGTAACTAAAGGCGACAACAGAGATTAATTTCCTGTGTTGTGGTGAGAGGCAGCCATTATGTGACACTAAACAGAGTAGCCCCATCAAGTAGCTCAAGTAGCGAACATCAGAGGTAGGGAAAGCTTATCTAGTTACCCTTCAGTGCTGGGGGGGGGGGGGGGGGGAGAGAGAACCTGTCTGAAAAATATGTCTCTACAACTTGCAAATTTAGTTTAAGAAAAATAATCGGATTTAGACGAAATCTTTTGTGTAGATTTCCTTTCCACCTCCTCCCAAGATCACGAGAATATGAACTTAACGTACAGGAACTCTAACGGCGGCGGAGGAATGTACCCAACTTATTGACTCTATTCAGGATTCTGCAGCAACAAGTCGCCCATCTGCCTCCACCAACTCTGCCGCCTCTTCACCACGGTATCGTTGTCTCCGGGAGTGGCAGTTGTGGTGTGGCCGCAGGAGGACCTAACCCGTGTGAATTTACTCTTGACGCACACCGTATATTTCCTTTACATTTTATATTAATAATTTTATCCAAATTAGTGAATTACAATATGTGTAATATAAGGGAGTGACATACCTTTAACTTTGCTTCTAGAACTCTCAATAAATCTTAGTTTTTATTTAAAGGTATTGTGGAGTAACAAAGCTTTTATGTCTATGTATCACCACACAGCTAACAGAGTGGGTTTAAGGGCCTAGGCCGTGTGGGTGTATTTTGAACATCCCCGAATGCCCCGGTCCATTTAGAGAGTCGTTGTGTACAGACCCACTAATACCTGACATCAGCCCTCGGCCCTAACTAAAGCTAACCTAACCATACCCACCCTTACCTCAGATTGACTCGACCTAACCTAACCCTCATCTGAATCTACGGTTTTTAGGGTAGAGATTAGGGCTCATTTTCGGGTACAGAGGCGGCAATCTGTTTAACCCAGTTGTGATATGTCCCACTTACACACACCCACACACACACACACACACACGAGCCAGTTAGCTCACTAAGTCTTAAAGGTCTAGTGGTGGATAATCACTTCTCTCTGCCCAAACACACTCTTGAGACATCCGGCTGTGGGATATATGTGCTTTAAGATGCTAATAACTATCTCAAGACGCCCGCCGGTTGCTGCTGCCATATTCTTACTAACAAATCGCGAAGAGTGACACGGATTATGAGTCTTTTTGGTAATGTTGTTGCGGTGTGTGTGTGTGTGTGTGTGTGTGGAGGATGTTGATGGAGCTGACAGTGGTGACAAAATACAGAGAGAGTTAATGGAGAAGGTGACTGACAACTGACAGTGAATCGACAGAGCTGACATAAGAGGAGGGTGACAGTGAGCGAATGAGGAAATAACGAAGATACAGAGATTCGAAGAATATTACAAAGAACTAAAAAACAAAAAACAAACACAGGATCCCAAAAGAAGAAACACTTTAGTTGACAAGGAGCTGATGAAGAGCTGACAGAGAGCTGACACAATGTTTTGAGTCAGTTGTGTGAGTTAGTATTCATGGGAGCCAGCTTTCTCAGGAACCATTGTTGAGTTCTAAATATTCCTGGAATGGCAGACCGTCCCTCCTCCAGCTTAACTTGTGGACTTTCCTACCACCCACCCACCCACCCACCCACCCACCCACACCCACCCATCTTAATATGTCGGCAAGATAGCCGACATATTAAGATTGTATCCACTTTTTTGCACTTAGTATCTATGTCAGTTCTCATGTACTCAGAACCAAATACGCATGTGCTTGAATACCTCCCACGTAAATTTAGTAACCAAAGTGTGAGGCCAGACATACTGCTCACACGCCTGATTCTCACGCATTTGTGAATAAGTTACCCTTTATGTATAGAACTAACAATCTGTAAATGAAATACTGTGTAACTTTCAGTGCCTAATATCCTACAAGCGGGGGTAAATTATTATGACCCTTTCGTAAACCCGACTCTTGTAATCCGTTTTGCGCTACCGCTCACAGGATGAGTGTGGGGTGCGCAATAAAGTAGCCGCTGCAAGCGGCAAAATCAAAAAAAATCAAAATCAATCCACCCCCACCCACCCCCCCACCTACCCACCCCCACCTACCCACCCACCCACACACCCACCCACCCACCCAGACCCACCCACCCACCCACCCACCCAGACCCACCCACCCACCCACCCAGACCCACCCAGACCCACCCACCCACCCACCCAGACCCACCCACCCACCCACCCACCCAGACCCACCCACCCAGACCCACCCACCCACACCCACCCACACCCAGACCCACCCACCCACACCCACCCACACCCACCCACCCACCCACACCACCCACCACACCCACCCACCCACACCACCCACCCCACCCACAACCACCCACACCACCACACCACCCACCCACCCCACCACCCACACCACCCACCCACCCACCCCCACCCACACCACCCACCCACCCACACCACACACCCACCCACACCACCCACCCAACCACACCACCCACACCCACCACACCACCCACACCCACCACACACCCACCACCCACCCACCCACCCCCCACCACACCCCCCACCCACCACCCACCCACACCACCACCCACCCACCACACCCACCACTCCACCACACCACCCACACCACCCACACCCACACCACATACCCAGACCCACCCACACCCACCGAGACCCCACCCACTTAGCCTCACCCCAGGGCTCAGGTGTGACGCTGCTCCTCTTGTGCATCGTACTGTTGTTGTCTGTTGCTTAATTCTTTTTCTTCTACTGTAGTTACTGTTGATGTCCGATGGTGTTTCTGTTGTGTTTTGTTACCTATTTGTTCCTGTTGTTGCTACTGTGTGTTGCTCCTTCTGTTATCGTTACTATCTGTTGTTACTGTCTGTTAATACTCTCTGTTGTTACTGGCTGCTGTTAGTACTCCCTGTTGTTACTGGCTGCTGTTAGTACTGTTGCTGTCTGTTGCCCCCTTGTTTATTTTTTCTTGTTGTTGTTGTTTGTTACTTGTTTTGCTGTTTTTGTTGTCATTATGATGTGAGGAATACTTCACCGTCATCCACCCCCACCGTCATCCACCAGAACCACCACCAGCGCCACCACATCCACCCCCACCGTCATCCACCCCCACCGTCATCCACCCCCACCGTCATCCACCAGTACCATCATCCACCCCCACCGTCATCCACCCCCACCGTCATCCACCCCCACCATCATCCACCACCTCCACAACTCCCAAAGCCTGTCTAAATGCAGTCGTCTTTTGTTTTCATATTTTTCCCGCATCTAAAGCCTTTCATCGTTTATTTTTTCTTCAAATTTGTTTTGTAAATAGCGAGAGGAAAGAGGGAGGCTGGGAGTCGCGCCATCTGCTGTGCTCTGATAAGTTGGTCGGTTTGGGGACTATAAGAGAGAGGTTAGGTTAGGTTAATGTTCTCGAGAGGTTAGGTTAGGTTAATGTTCTCGAGAGGTTAGTTTAGGTTTAAAGTCTCGAGAGATGAGGTTAGGTTAGGTTTAAATACTCTGCAAGATGACTATAATATGAAAAAGATTCACCTTAATGGATAAACAAGACGAATCAGTCCGAGTGTTGCGAGTCTCTTCTGTTTTTGTGACGTCATCCTCGTATGCGCCAATTATAGTGGTTCCAATTACAGGGGAAATCTGCACACACACACACACACAGTTTAATCATCTCTTGAGAAATATTACAAAGAAACTTAGAACATATGTTAATGACGTCGACACCCGGAAGCAACCTATTCAATTTTTATATCGAAAAGTTCCCTTCCCTCTCATTTCATCCCTCCTTCCACCCCTCCTTCTCTCCCTCCCTCCCTCCACCCCTCCCTCCCTCCCTCCCTCCACCCCTCCCTCCCTCCCTCCCTCCACCCCTCCCTCCCTCCCTCCCTCCCTCCACCCCTCCCTCCTTCCCTCCACTCCTCCCATTCCTCTCCCCTCCACTCCTCCCATTCCCCTCCCCTCCCTCCCTCCCTCCCTCCCTCCCTCCCTCCCTCCCTCCCTCCCTCCCTCCCTCCCTCCCTCCTTCCCTCCACTCCTCCCATTCCTCTCCCCTCCACTCCTCCCATTCCCCTCCCCTCCCTCCCTCCCTCCCTCCCTCCTTCTCTCCCTCCCTCCCTCCACCCCTCTCTCCCTCCCTCCCTCCCTCCCTCCCTCCCTCAACCCCTCCCTCCCTCCTTCCATCCCTCCCTCCCTCCCTCCTTCCCTCCACCCCTCCCTCCCTCCCTCCCTCCCTGCCTCCCTCCCTCCCTCCACCCCTCCCTCCTTCCCTCCACTCCTCCCATTCCCCTCTCCTCCCTCCCTCCCTCCCTCCACCCCTCCCTCCCTCAACCCCTCCCTCCCTCCTTCCACCCCTCCCTCCCTCCACCCCTCCCTCCCTCCCTCCCTCCCTCCCCTCCCTCCCTCCCTCCACCCCTCCCTCCTTCCCTCCACTCCTCCCATTCCCCTCTCCTCCCTCCCTCCCTCCCTCCACCCCTCCCTCCCTCAACCCCTCCCTCCCTCCTTCCACCCCTCCCTCCCTCAACCCCTCCCTCCCTCCTTCCACCCCTCCCTCCCTCCCCCCCTCCCTCCCTCCCTCCCTCCCTCCCTCCCTCCACCCCGCCCTCCCTCCCTCCACCCCTCCCATTCCCCTCTCCTCCCTCCCTCCCTCCACCCCTCCCTCCCTCCCTCCCTCCCTCCCTCCCTCCACCCCTCCCTCCCTCCCTCCATCCCTCCCTCCCTCCCTCCCTCCACCCCTCCCTCCCTTCCTCCTTCCTTCCTCCCTCCCTCCTTCCCTCCACCCCTCCCTCCCTCCCTCCACCCTCCCTCCCTCCACCCTTCCCTCCCTCCACCCCTCCCTCCCTCCCTCCCTCCCTCCCTCCCTCCCTCCCTCCACCCCTCCCTCCCTCCCTCCCTCCCTCCACCCCTCCCACCCTCCCTCCCTCCCTCCCTCTCATCTGATGGACGGGAGGGGAAGTGAACGTCATCATCCCAGGGTCTTTCTTTTGTTACGCCACATTGTTGAAGTTGTAGACCTTCCTAATTCACTTCTCTCCCCTTATCATATTTTTTTGTACTGGTTATAATCTGTTTGTGCTCTTATATTCTCTATGTCTTGGGGTTCATTCTCTTCTTTCTTTCTTTATTTCTTTCTTTCTTCCTCTATTTCTTTTTCTCTCTATTGGTGTCCTAAATGTGTCTTAACTGTGTCCTAACTTCTGGAGGAGGTCCTTGCTGTGTGGATCATGGCGTGTGTGTGTGTGTGTGTAATAATAATAATAATAATAATTAACGGTTTATTGAAAGAGCTTGGCAGCCAGAAGGCTGAAAATATGCAGTTACATAATTGGGGAATGGGTCTCGAATTCCAAATAATATACAAGTAACGTAAGTGATATAAATAAGACATATAATAACTAGATGGGGAAAAGCTCAAACTACAGGGCATTTCAACATAGTGACAGTGCAAGAAGTAGTGTTTACAGGGAGTGTGTGAGTCTGTGTGTGTGTGTGTGTGGACTTACTGCAAAGGTTTATACTGAATAACGTAACCTGGAATTCACATTACGACATTCTTTTGTTATTAAGTATACATACGTCACTCTCCCCCCCCCTCTCTGATCACCCTGCTTATTGGTTCAAATTGTGACGTCACTACTTTGATGTGACGTCATTGCTTTGGTTTATTCGTGTTACTGATCAAACTTTTGTTGGTGTTTGTTTATGATTCCCAAACAACATTTACTTTTTTTTAACCTTTAACCTTTCTACTGACATCATTACTAGAGTCTAAAAGATCAATTGTCAGGAATATTATACTAAATTCCAGAGTGAGTGAAATATGGGCGGCTATAACCAAAGATTTATACGTTTTCAAACACATATTGTATTTTTTTTACAATATATATCCCTCGTGTTTACAATTCATGTATTTGGGGATATTTACGTTTTTGCAATATATTCCTGGTGTTTACATTATTCAAGTATTTGTATATTTTTACTTTTTTTCTACAATATGTGTCTCATGTTTATAATATATATATTGTATTTATATACAGGGTGTCCCATAAATTTCCATACATAGGAAAAATAAATTTTATAGGAAAATCCATTTTCTTTATATAATATGCTCTACATGACTACCATTCTGTTGAAAACACTCTTCAATGCGTGTCCTCCACTGCTGAAGAACACGTCAAGCACAGCTGGAGTTATGCTTGTAATGGCGTTGGTGATACCTTGTATGGAAACTTATGGGACAGTATATATATATATATATATATATATATATATATATATATATATATATATATATATATATTATATATATATAGCGCAGATAATAGGAATTTACTTAAGGCATTTCTCATTAATGATTGTATTGTAATTCTCAAGCCACGTAATGGACCCCCCCCCCCCCCCCCTCCTCGCCTTATAAGACTACAATTCCATCATTTGTCTGAGAATTATTATTGCGACGTGTAAATGGTGAAGTCTTTTGGGGTTGTTTTCGCCGAGCGGTTGGAATACATTTATTATCGTGTTTATTAATGGTATCCGTCACTTGGTTGTCCTCCCGCCCCCAGTTGACGAGGGATTCCAGTGATGGTGTTTTAAAAGCTGTTTTTTGTTTTTTGGGGATAAAGGTTTATAGTAAAATTTATTTTTTATTTTTATTTTTAATGTACTGTGGGAATATTTTCTACGGGAAGAGCAGATTAGAATATATTTATTTGTCTTTTGTTTGTTTATTTGTTAGCTGTATATAAATATTAATTATTATTGTTATTGTTGTTATTTACAGTGGTCGACCATCAGCTGTTTACTGAAGGGTGGCAGAAAACACCAGATTAAAAAAAAAAAAAAAAAAAAAAAAAAAAAAAAAAAAAAAAAATATATATATATATATATATATATATATATATATATATATATATATATATATATATATATATATATATATATATATATATATTTTATTTATTTATTTATTTATTTATTTATTTATATCTGCTAAACTTTACGCTCCGAGAATGAACACAACTTTCAGGAATTTGAAATAGCGCTCAGACGTCACTCTTCGACACGTGTTTGGTTTCTGTCAATTAATATCAACTTTGACGTCATCGTTCAATCAGTGATGTCATATACACGTCACTGTTCCCTCGCCTCTCCCGCCCCTCTAGATAATTTTAACGCCATATTTACTCCTTCTTATCACCTTTTAATCATCTCTTAGAATCGTTGTTCATTTGGGGAACATTTTAACACATTCTTATCAGCTCTTTAATCTTGCCTGAAGATCGATGGTAATGACGTCAGTTCTTGTATACGAACCGTCACTAGTACTTGTTTTCATGAGCGCGTGTTAGCGGGGAAGGTTTAGCTGGCGTGAGTGCCGGGCCGGGTTGTGAGGGTGATATTAGTGCCACAGATTGGTGTCAGAATTCTGTACTGTATGTAAAAGCGTGATAGTATTCAGGTATGTGAAAAGGTGTAATAAATATATCGTAATTGAGGTAGACACACACACAGACACACACACACACAACTGTAGTTTGAGCTTTTCCCCATCTAAGTTATTATATGTCTTATTTGTGTCACTTATGTTACTTGTATATTATTTGTAATTCGTAACCCACTCCCCAAATATGTAACTGTATATTTTCAGCCTTCTGGCTGCCAAGCTCTTTCAATAAACCGTTAATTATTATTATTATTATTACACACACACGCGTGACGTACACACACACACACACACACACACACACACATGACGTACACACACACACACATGACGTACACACACACACACACACAGGATTTATTGAACAGTCTCCAAAACTGGGCCACCAACAACCATGTCACCATCAACCATACCAAGACCATGGTTATGCACATCAACCTCTCCTCCGACATTGTCCCACCTCCTTCCATAACTCTAGGTCCGAACACACTCCAGGTTGTAGATTCCACGAAGCTCCTCGGCGTCACCATAGACAACAAACTAAATTGGAAACCACACGTCAATGAAGTTGTCAAATCCTCCAGTTTCCGTCTCCACCTCCTCCGCCGACTCAAGTCCCTCGGAGTTCCTGCACCCGAGCTCCTCAGTGTTTACACAACATTCATACTTCCCAAGCTCACCTATGCCTCCCCCACCTGGTCTTCCTCCCTAAATGCCACACAACGTAAACACCTAGAAAAAGTGCAAAAGAGGTCATGCAAGATTATTCTCTCCCCTTCCTACTCCACATATCAAGAAGCGCTCAACACACTGACCCTTTCGACTCTCACTGACCATCACCACGACCTCATCTGCAAATTTGGTAAGAAGCTTCTACACCATCCTCGACACCGGCTCCTACTACCACCTGAGATCCCTAGCCCGAGAATTGCTGTTCGACACCACAACCGCATCCAGCCCATACGTGCACGAACTGATCGCTATAAGAACAGCCCAGTCCCAACCATTGTAAAAATTATCAATAACTTGTAATAAACCAGTGTATTCACTCCCAGTATATACTACTTCTTGCACTGTCACTATGTTGAAATGCCCTGTAGTTTGAGCTTTTCCCCATCTAGTTATTATATATCTTATTTGTATCACTTACGTTACTTGTATATTATTTGTAATTCGAGACCCATTCCCGAAATATGTAACTGTATATTTTCAGTCTTCTGGCTGCCAAGCTCTTTCAATAAACCGTTAATTATTATTATTATTATTACACACACACACACACACACATACACACACATGACGTACACACACACACACACACGTAAAACCAATCGTGCTCGGAGTAAGGTTATCCTCTGACGTAACCTGACATTAATTAATCCTCAACATCTGTCGTACCTGACGTGATCTTATTATCGTAGAGTCCCAGTCTGGTGAGCCGACGGTGGTATACGTTTTGGGTCGGTTTTTAGTTTGGTTAGGTTAGGTTAGGTTGATATGATTTGGTTTGGTTAGATTAGGTTAGGTTGCTATGATTTGGTTAGATTAGGTTAGGTTGCTATGATTTGGTTAGATTAGGTTAAGTTATTTTTGGTTACATTTTAGTTTAGGTTAGGCTAGGCTAGGCTAGGCTAGGCTAGGTTAGGTTAGAATTGAATTTAGGTTAAGTAAAATTCGGTTTAGGTTTGGTTATGTTAAGCTTTAGGTCAGGTTAAAATAGGTTAAATTCTCGGTTTAGGATAAAATTTAGGTCAGGTTAGATTGAGGTGAACGCCATCGACTCCGCTATGGTCAGAATTGTCGTCGTTTAACAGTGCCATTCCCACAATCACCTGGCACTACCGATGGGCACTTTGTTGTGGTGGTTAACAGTGGCACTAACTTTAACTAAACCTTTACACTAGTGATTTGTCCTTATATATACAGTATAGCTCGGTGTGTGTGTGTGTGTGTGTGTGTGTGTTCTTCGGTTGATATTATTATTAGTCCATTTACTGTTAAAATTTATTGACCTGTGTTGAAAATTTTTGAGGTATTTATGTTTTAGCTGTTTGGAAACGAGTTATTTTTTCGATTTATTTTTTTATTTTTGTTTATGAATTTTTTTAATTGTTTTTTAAAGTTATTTTTGGAGTTATTTTTTGGATTTTGTTTTTTTTTTAGTTATTTTTGGAGTTATAATTATTTTTTTGGAGTCATGTTGAATTTTGTTATTTGAGTTCTTAATTTGTTTTTTCGCTCTACCATTTTGGAGATGAGTGTAAGTTATTTATGAGTTATTTTTGAAGTGTGTCATTCATGTCTTGCTTTTGTGGTCTTTGGTAATCGTCCAGGAGTGATTGTTTATGCCTTTCTTGGAGTTTCTTTCAAATACATTTTTTTTTTCTGTTTGGTGAGCGTCCTGGAGTGATTTGTATTATTATTATTTCTTTGTTCTGTTTAAGAAGATTTACGCTGGGATATTTGTTTTTGCAAGGAAAGTATTGTTGATTATTTTTGTTTACTTGTTAAGATGAAGGAGAACCACCTCAAATATAGTAACATTAAATTGATATATTTCCTTAGTTTTTTTTTTTTTAATCTGTTCAGTGGATTAAAGAATTGTTTCGGGGGAACATCTGTGACATGATGTTATTCTGGAGTTTATGTAAGGAGACGTAAACATCGAGTGTGTGTGTGTGTGTGTGTGTGTGTGTGTGTGTGTGTGTGTGTGTGTGTGTGTGTGTGTGTGTATAGAACCCCCCAAAATATATCATCATTGAGTTTTATATCAACGGTGAATCTTTAAGGTGACCTCTGATGCCCCCCAAAAAATCACCTGGGTTGGTTGTGATTTGTATCTACTAGGCGAATTTTTATACCAGGGGTCACCTTAAAGACTCACTGTTGGCATACTGGTGATATTTAATGGTGTAGACTCACTGTTGACATGATACTGGTGATATTTGGTGCTGTAGACTCACTGTTGACATGATACTGGTGATATTTGATGGTGTAGACTCACTGTTAACATGATGCTGGTGATATTTGGTGCTGTAGAGTCACTGTTAACATGATGCTGGTGATATTTGGTGCTGTAGACTCACTGTTGACATGATACTGGTGATATTTGGTGCTGCAGACTCACTGTTAACATGATACTGGTGGTATTTAGTGGTGCAGACTCACTGTTGACATGATACTGGTGATATTTGGTGCTGCAGACTCACTGTTAACATGATGCTGGTGATATTTGGTGCTGTAGACTCACTGTTGACATGATACTGGTGATATTTGGTGCTGCAGACACACTATTAACGTCTCCTATTCACAAAGCTGTCCAAGAAACAGTATTTAGTATCACCTATGAGTCCCCTGAAATGATAATACTCAAATGAACACATCGGGGAATATTGTAATGAAATTCTTGAGGGGAGAGAGAGAGAGTGAGTCATTATCCTCGTGTCATTTTCAGTATTATTAATCACCTGGTTTAGTTTATTACTTCTGGTAATGTTGAGGGTAAATATATATATATATATATATATATATATATATATATATATATTATATATATATATATGGTATTATTATTGTTTTTGTTACTTTTGATAATCTTTTGTGTCTGAGGAATTGTATTTGTGGTGAGATTTCTGTAGTTTTTGTAAGTGTATTTTGTGTTGTTGTTGTTGTTGTTGTTGTATTGTGTAGATGAAGAAAGTTCCAGTAATTGTTTTTATTGTTTTTTTTAACAAGATTTGAAATGCTGTTGTTGTATTAAATGAAACTTTTTGTCCCACTCTTTAAGGTTTCAACAAGTGACACGAGGATTTCATTGAGTGTTTGTTGTTTTTGCGGTGTGTTGAAAATGTCAGACACATACACGACCATCAGGTACTGGCGGCAGGAGAGTGTTGTTTTTGATAGGGGAGGGAGTTAGTGGACGCCAGGGAGAAGGGTGAGGTGAGGGAGGAGAGACAAGGCTGGTGAGTTATGATCGGGTGACCCCCAGTGTGATAGCTGCCATTCGGGACCTCCTCTCGTTGTTGTCTGTCTGTCTGTCTGTCTGAGTGTCTTTGTTCTGTCTGTCTGTCTGAGTGTCTTTGTTCTGTCTGTTCCTGTCTGTGTCTCTCTCTCTCTCTTTTTTCCCTTCTCACCCAGCCCTTCCTGCCTCAACCCTCTGCTCCACACAGGTGACCCCAGGTAATAATGACGAGTGTGAGAGAGTAGGTTGATTAGGTACCGAGAGAGAGAGAGAGAGAGAGAGAGAGAGAGAGAGAGAGAGAGAGAGAGTTTTGCTTTTTAAAGTGTGTGTGTTGCTCAATTAAATAATCGAATTGACTCTCAATAACAGTACGGCACTACGTCCTTCCTCTACCTGCCTCCCCTCCCCTCCTCTCTCCCCCTTTCCCCAGACTCTTGTGTTGATTGAATTCCAGTCACCCGTTCGGTAATGTGATTGATGGACTTGTTCAGAGGTCCTGTACACGATACACACGACGAACAACTCTCTGTGTGTGTGTGTGTGTGTGTGTGTGGGTGTGTGTGTGTGTGTGTGTTTGGGTGTGTGTGTGTGTGGGTGTGTGTGTGTGTGTGTGTGTAGGTCACACGTCATGGTTATTTGTCTGTGTGCTGTTTGTGGCCTTGGGAGTTTCTTATTAATTCATGGTGTTTGTGATTCAAGGTAGTTTTGCTAATTACTCACAGGTGTTCGCAATAGCAGGTAATGATGCGTGTCACTTGTTTGTTATCTTTTGTTTGTGTTTACTACTGATAATTGTTCGTGGGTCACATACACTAACCTGGAACTAACAAACACTCGCGAAACTGTCGATAAAAGAGTTACCTGCTTTTACTCAATCTAATTTCCGGTTTTACTGACTTGACCGATCGTGTTTTTCGTGTCAGTTGACCAGTTTTTGGTGTTCCTTGTTTACATGTCCCTCGCGGTAACACAGGACGTGGTCTTTTGTGTTGACAGTATAGTATGTCCGTCCGTCCGTCCGTCCGCCCGTCCGTCCATCCATCCATCCATCCATCCGTCGTGATACAGCTGTCCGGCAACAACCAATGGCCTCACGTTGTAGGTCGTGTGTACAGCGGACGTCAGGAACACTTTAGACATGATAAAGTGAAGCTGACGTGTACCGGACAGTAAACGTTCCTCTTAACACCTCAAGTTTGGTCTTTTTTTGTAGAGTTTCATTTCTTTTATATTTCCATTACCAAAGTTACTCCGCCGTGTTATTAAAAGCCTCGTTTGTGAACCACGGGTCTTCCCCTTAATGAAAAAAGGTTGATTTTACCATATTAATAAAAACTTTTGTTGGATAAAGTTCCAGCTTTAGGTTGTATTACACAGTTTTTCAGTGCTTGTAGAATGTGAAGTTTAAACCTGAACTCACGATAAAACTTGATATTACGATTATACTTTAATTACTTGCTAGAAGGGTGATGGAACTTACTGTTTAATGAGGAGGAAGCTTTTGGCTGGTAAGTGAATCAAGGACATAATTTGATAACATGACTGAATATTACCCTGATGACGAACGATGAGGGAGAGAACTATTAATACGAGTAGTGTGTGTGTGTGTGTGTGTGTGTGTGTGTGTGTGTGTGTGTTAGGTGCCTTGTGGAAGCAGCTACTTTACAGTCACCTAACGAATAGGTCTAAGTATAGTCTTAAGGCAAACCTGAGAAAGTGTCTAATCGACCCCCTCACGTGGGAGACGATTACTGCACACCGTGACGCTTGGAGGAGCACCACACAAGGAGGTGTCAATACTTTAGAGTTAGCCCGACTGCAAACCGAGGCAGACAAGAGCCAGCGCCGGAAAGACCCTGCCACCTCCCCTCCCGCACTAGATGTAGCCCTCCACACGTACAACATCTGTGGACGGCCCTATCGATCCCGTATCTGCCTCTCGAGTTACCTCAGAGGTCACCAACGAAGGTAACATCCTTAATAACTCATATCATTGTATCATCGCTGGGTGATCGTCATACTCGATTCCGAGTGACAGCAAAATAGTGTTAGGTGCTTGTGGCGGGTGCTGGGTGTCGCTTGAGGGAGGTTAGGTTGAGGTCACCTGGTGCTAGTTATGATAGCTTGTTGTGTAAGAGTAACCATTTTATTTTATTTTATTTTATTTTTTCAATGAGTGAGTCAACTGCTATCCTCTCTCATCTGTCTCTCTCTTTCCCTCTCTCTCTCTCTCTCTCTCTCTCTCTCTCTCTCTCTCTCTCTCTCTCTCTCTCCCCCAAGCACACCATTAACTCGCTCTATCGTGGTGAAAATCTCTCTCCCTTCTCCCCACTTAAGTACCCAAAGTTTTTCACTTTTGATAATTATATGCAAACTTTCCACCCTCCTTTCTCCCTCTTTCCTCTACACCTCCCCTTCTCACCTCTCCCTCCCTCCCTTTCACCTCTTCCCTCCCGCCGCCCCTTTCCTTTCTTCCGACTCTTTGACTCACCCCCCATCCATTTTCCTCCCATTTACTCTTTTGTTTCTTCCCTTTTCTTTTCTTCCTCCATTGTTCCTCTTTCCTTCCTTTCCCTTGTCTTTCCTTCCTCTCCCTTCCCTCCCCTTTTCTTGCTCATCCCTTCTCTCCCATTCCTTCCTTGGCCTCTTGTGTCCTTTTCACCTGTTTCATTCCCCCCTTCATCTTCTCTCCTTCACCCCCTTTCCTCACCTTCCCCCCCCTCCCTCACCCCCTTTCCTCACCTTCCCCCCCTCCCTCACCCCCTTTCCTCACCTTCCCCCCTCCCTCACCCCCTTTCCTCACCTTCCCCCCCTCCCTCACCCCCTTTCCTCACCTTCCCCCCCTCCCTCACCCCCTTTCCTCACCTTCCCCCCCTCCCTCACCCCCTTTCCTCACCTTCCCCCCCCTCCCTCACCCCCTTTCCTCACCTTCCCCCTCCTTCCTGCTCTATTGGGAGGAGGCTCAACAGGCAGAGCAAAAGGTTCGTCTTGACAAAGTGGAAATACTTGTATATGCAGCGGCGGCCGTAGTGTTTTCCGAGTAAAAGCTCTGGGGCGGGCGGCGGAATATCAAGCACCTGGGACCTCCGCCGCAGCCGCCACAGCCGCCACCGCAGCAACAGCAGTTCAGGATAACAACTAACCGCCTCCAGTACCAGATTTGACACCATGACGTCACGCAGTATATATAAAGTCAAAAAACTCCGACTTACCTAATGCAAGATGGGATAAATGTTGTTCTGCTTGGTTGGTTAGGTTTGGTCTGGTCTGGTCTGGTCTGGTCTGGTATATGGTTAGGCATGTTGTATCTCGTCACCAGTCCAGTTCACCAGTCCAGTTCACCAGTCCAGTTCACCAGTCCAGTTCACCAGTATCTGGGATTATTACTGGTAATATTATCCTCCTTCAGCTGGTCATTATCCTCCTCTTCCTCTTCCTCTTCCTTCATTTTCCTCCTTCCCCTCCCTTTTTTCTCCTCCCTCTTTCCTTCTCCTCTTCCTTCTTTCCTCCTCTACCTCTTCCCTCCGGCTTCTTCTCGTCCCTTCTTTTCCCTCCGTCTATTTTCTATTTCTTTCTTTCATTCTCCTTCTCCTTCCTCCGTCTCCTCCTTCTCCCCCTCCCTTACCTAAGTCACCCACGTACATCCTCCTCCACTCATCCCCCACCCACGCTCTTAGTCACCTGCCGACCCTCAGCCACCCACCCCGCCAGTCATACCCCCCCTCCTCTCCACCCACCCACCCACCCTCCAGCAACTCACTCACCCCTCAGCCACCCACATTCTCCCACAATCCCCCCTCTACTCCCATACCCATTCCCCACCCCTCCACCCACCCACCCACCCACCCACCCATCAGAAGTTGTCCCTAAGCTTCAGCCAGACCGTCATTAATACCAAAGAGTTAGTCTCCTCTCCCCCTCCCCCATTGACGTTTGAAAGACCGTCATTTAAACTTAACGAGGTCTTGTTTATATAAAGGAAGGAATATGGTGTTTATAATTTACTTCCCGTCATACCTGGAAGTAAGTCTGAATGAATGGGTACACACACACACACACACACACACACACACACACACACACTTACATTAGCTCGTGAAAAACAAACATCACTACCCTTGACCTGTATAAGACCTTCCCTCACCTCACACGATCGTTTATATCCGCGTTGTCCTGCCGAGGTGTTTTATTTTGGATCCAGGATGGTGATGAATTGCCTGAGGGGTGTTGATGATCGCTGGCGTGGGTGGTGGTGTGGGTGTGGGGGTGGAAGGGGGTGAGGGTGATGGGGAAGGGGGTGAGGGTGGTGGGGTAGGGGTGAGGGTGGGGATGGAAACAGGGGGGTAAGGTCCCTCTGATTCCTCTCTTCTGTCCTACATCCAGCCTTTCCTCCACCCCCTCCACTCTTTTCTCCATTCCATCTTCTATTCTGCTCCTCAGCTCATCCATCCACCGTCTCTCCACCCCTCCACACCTCTCTCCACCCCTCCACACCTCTCTCCACCTCTCCACCCTCTCTCCACTCCTCCACACCTCTCCCCTTCCCTCCACCCTCTCTCCACCCCTCCACACCTCTCTCCACCTCTCCACCCTCTCTCCACTCCTCCACATCTCTCCCCTTCCCTCCACACCTCTCTCCACCCCTCCACACCTCTCTCCACCCCTCCACACCTCTCTCCACCCTCTCTCCACTCCTCCACATCTCTCCCCTTCCCTCCACACCTCTCTCCACCTCTCCACCCTCTCTCCACTCCTCCACACCTCTCCCCTTCCCTCCACCCTCTCTCCACCCCTCCACACCTCTCTCCACCTCTCCACCCTCTCTCCACTCCTCCACATCTCTCCCCTTCCCTCCACACCTCTCTCCACCCCTCCACACCTCTCTCCACCCTCTCTCCACTCCTCCACATCTCTCCCGTTCCCTCCACACCTCTCTCCACCCCTCCACACCTCTCTCCACCCTCTCTCCACTCCTCCACATCTCTCCCGTTCCCTCCACACCTCTCTCCACCCCTCCACACCTCTCTCCACCCTCTCTCCACTCCTCCACATCTCTCCCGTTCCCTCCACACCTCTCTCCACCCCTCCACCTCTTCCCTAGGCTCCACTAAAAGCAGGAGATGGAAGCGGCGCCTGAACCAAATAGAATTAAAGTTCAAACCTTTTAAAACGATGTGCGTGCGCGTGTGTGTTCATGTGTGCGTTGCGTTCCTGTGTGTGTGTGTGTGTGTGTGTGTGTGTGTGTGTGTGTGTGTGTGTGTGTGTTTGTGTGTGTGTGTGTGTGTGTTTGTGTGTGTGTGTGTGTGTGGTAAGATAACAACGGATTAATCTCAGCGTGAGACGAGGAAAATGAAACACTAATCTTACTGTTAATCGAGGAAGAATATTACCAATCTTACTGTGAGACAAAGAATTTAAGCTCTTTTTTTCTCGGCTGTGAGACGATGGAAATAAATATACTGTATACTAATCTCGGTGTAAGAAAAGGAAGCATTGGACTAATCTCAATATAAGACGAGGTACATGACATCCCAAGCTCAGTGTGTGACGTGACAATTAATCTCAACACGAGGTCATGAGGTAAAGGTCAGAGGTTAAATGTGATTGGTCATGAGCTACTGAGCGGACGAAGATAAAACAGTTTTGTGGGAAGGTCATAATTGGACCCCGGGGTAACTAGAGGTCATGGGGAGGGGATAGGAGGTCATGAGGGGGCGATGGGGTCATGGGGGAGGGGATAGGAGGTCATGAGGGGGCGATGGGGTCATGGGGGAGGGGATAGGAGGTCATGAGGGGGCGATGGGGTCATGGGGGAGGGGATAGGAGGTCATGAGGGGGCGATGGGGTCATGGGGAGGGGATAGGAGGTCATGAGGGGGCGATGGGGTCATGGGGGAGGGGATAGGAGGTCATGAGGGGGCGATGGGGTCATGGGGGAGGGGATAGGAGGTCATGAGGGGGCGATGGGGTCATGGGGGAGAGGATTGGAGGTCATGAGGGGGCGATGGGGTCATGGGGGAGGGGATAGGAGGTCATGAGGGGGCGATGGGGTCATGGGGGAGGGGATAGGAGGTCATGAGGGGGCGATGGGGTCATGGGGGAGGGGATAGGAGGTCATGAGGGGGCGATGGGGTCATGCAGAAGTGATAGGCCATGAAGGGAGGGAGACGAGGGGGGTCATGAGGGAAAGGGGACGATGGGGTCATGAAATACTGATTGAGGGCCATGGAAGGACATAGGGTTCCTAAGAATACAGTAACGGGCCATAGAAACCCTTACACAAACCCTGGAAGGACCATGAGAGGTGAAGAGGACAAATGAGGGCCACGAGAAAGTCCATGGAGTGCCGTCTTGGGGCAAGAGAAGGCCATGAAAAGCTCATGAGAAATCCAAGCGAGATCCATAAGAGAACACTGAGAGGGCCATGTGAGGACGCTGAGAAGGCACTGAGATGAGGACAAAAGGGCCATGAGAAGACCACGAAAGAAGGATGAGAGTGCCACGAGAGGGCCATGGGAGTGTCGGAGTGGGCCATGAGAGAGGGCCAGAGTGGGCGGGAGGGAGCAGCTGGTCGGTCAATCAATACTGTAGGTAGAGCTGACTTTTGCTGGCCTCTTGCTGCTGCTCCGTGACACCCTTGTGACACCTGCTGCCCCGTGACACTCTTTGTAACAGCTGCTGGTCCTTGACACCCTTATGACACCTGCTGACCCGTGACACCCTTTTGACACCTGCTGCCCCTTGACATTCTCTATAACATTTGCTGCCCCGTGATACCCTTATGACACCTGCTGGCCCGTGACACCCTTATGGCGCCTACTGCCACGTGACACTTTTGACACCTGCTACCCCTGACGCCCTTTGTAACACCTGCCCTATGACACCCTCATGACAACACACATACACGCATCTCCCCTTAATGCAGATAAGAAAAGAAGCGTGATTAGTACAGTGGTGGGGGCTTGACCTGCTCTCACCACACCAACACTCTCTCTCTCTTTCATTTTTTTCTCTTTTTCCTATTCCCTCTCTTTTTCCTCTTTTCTCTTTATCTCCTCTCTTTCTTTATTTCCTTTCTCTCGCTCTTTATGCCTTTCTCTATCTCCTCTATCTCCTTTCTCTCAAGAGTGGTCAAACTTTCTCCTACCACCTCTTCTTAACACACCCACACTTTGACACCTTCTTCGTGGTTGTTGACTGTTGGTGGCGTAAACACACACTTCTGGGTATTGTTTACTCTTTTAAAACACACACACACACACACACACACACACACACACACTTGTTCATGACCTAAAATACCTCTTTTCCATAACGACTTTCAACCTAAGCCATGTTAATCACTCTCGAGATGTTGAAATGTTTTTGTTGTTGTGTTTTGATTGAAAAATATAGGAGAAGACTTTGCTGTTTCCTGACCGTCAACTTGAGGATGTCTTGTTGTTTAACTACGGAGAGAGAGAGAGAGAGAGAGAGAGTGTGTTTACTGATCTACGTTAACACTCCCTCCCCCAACCCCCACCCCCCACCCCCCATCCTCCAGAACTTCTTTCATACGATAAGTGGCGGTGTGGTGTGTGTGTGGTGTGTGTGGGGGGAGCGGGGGGTACTCTTCGTCCTGTCCATTAATATCACAGTTGTTTGAGCATAAGAGATCAGTCACATACAGCGCCCTCAAGATGTCTCAAGGGTTCATACTGAATTAACCTTGGCTGGCTTAAACGACTGAGAGTTATGATGATAATTTTATTGATGATGGTGGTGGTGGTGGTGGTGGTGGTGGTGGTGGTGGTGGTGGTGATGATGGTGATGATGGTGGTGGTGGTGGTGATGGTGATGGTGGTGGTGGTGATGATGATGGTGGTGGTGATGATGATGGTGGTGATGATTATGATGATGGTGGTGATGATGGTGGTGGTGGTGATGATGATGATGATGGTGATGGTGATGATGGTGGTGGTGATGGTGATGGTGGTGGTGATGATGATGGTGGTGGTGATGATGATGATGATGGTGGTGATGATGATGATGGTGGTGATGATTATGATGATGATGATGATGATGAAAATGTTAAAAGAGAACTGTGCTGTGGGGAAAGTTTGACTGGGCTGGGCTGGGGTTACTAATTCAGGTGTGCCATATAGGAGATGTTGTTTGGGTGTTTGGTAAGACAACAATGGCGACTCCTTTTACCTGCTCTTGAGACCATTAGGGGATCTTCTGTCGTTTAGGGAGAGAGAGAGAGAGCTTAGCGGTGCTGGCCTCCACTACACACTCAAGAGTATAGTAAATGATCTTCAAGTTTGACCTCCGACTCGAGCAGCCTAATGTGTGTTCCCGAGGATGACTTAACAGTAATTATGTCATGTGGGAGCTATTATGTAGACAGACAGACAGACAGACAGACAGACACAAGAACTCGCTGCTAGTGGGTAGTGAAGTGACTAAAAGGAATGACTCAATGACGAAGGAAAATGACTCGTGGTGACTCGGATCTAGTGGCTATCGTGACTCGTGTTGTAGAGGCCTGACTTAAAGGTAGAGTCGACCCATTTAAGTGAATACAGAATCGTTAATGAGGAAGAGGAGGAGGAGAAGATGGAGTGGAGAAGGATGAGAAGAAGAAGAAGAGATGAAGAAGAAGGAAGAAGAAGAAAAGATGTTGAAGAAGATGGAGGAGAAGGAGAAGAGAGAGAAGAAAAAATAAGAAGGCGAATAAGAAGAAAGAAAATGAAAAAAAGCAGAATAAAGAAAGAAAGAAAAAAAGAAGTACTTGATTAATGTGTCGGTAAAGGCTGGAAATTAAGAGTCAAACAAGAGAGGTCAGACATAGCAGAAGAGGTCAGACATTTTATTGGATTTGTCAACAAGGGAGCGTTTTACGTCCCCCCCCCCCACATCCTCCCCTTCCCCCCTTTACTCTTACCTTCCCCATTCTCACTGTTACCTTCCCCTTTCCCTTCTTTTTCTCCCCCTCTCCTCCCCCCTTCACCCATCCCTCCCATTTCTTCCTTCTTTCTCACATTCATTGTTACCTCCCACTTCCCATTATCCCCCCGACCTCCTACCTCTTCCCCTTCTCTTTTACCTCCCCCTTCCTTTCTTTTCTCCCCATTTTTCCTCCCCCAACGCTCATGATTCTGGCTCTTCCCAATTGATCAAGTGTCATAAAAATCAGGTCTAATTTACTCTGCTGTTGAAAAGTTAAAAGGAAAGAAAGTTGAAATCAGAAAAAAATATTTTGAAATCTGAAAAAATTAAATTTCTTGTAAAATCGAGACAAAATATGAATAAAAGTGTTAATAAAACTCAAAACTGTTCAATTAATATTTTTTGTTAAATATAATAAAAGTTCATAATAAATGCTCAAATATAATTCTTAATTCTTTAATATACTTGTTGTTGTAAGAGTCAGAATTAGAATTAATGACAAAATTAATAGTATCTTTAAAATCACTCAAAAATCATTAGTTTTTATACATTCCAGAAAATAAAAATAAAATGATAATGTCAAGTTGTAAAACAAATTTCAATGATTGTTCTCTTAAAACTCAGAATAAAAAATAAAAAAACAATCCCTTTCTAAATTGCAAAACTATTTTTATAATACAGAAAAATCTAAATTAAAAATCTTTACATCTTCAAATTAATTTTTACATTACAAGCAATTTCGTTTTAGATTCGAGAAATAAAACGAAGGTAAGAAACAACACGACACAAGTCTCACAAATCACTTCCACATAACCAATTCTAATTAATGTTCTTCCTTCAGGTGATTTAAGAATTAAAACTTAAAAATCCTCAAATGAATTTTTATGCTGTAAGCCATTTTTTAGCTAACAGAAAAAAAAGCCAGTCAGAAAATACAAAACATTACAACAAGATCCCCGAAATTAGGTTTAGAATACCTGGCCTAATTAATTACCTCCCCTTCAGGTGTGTTTTCAAGACGACTGACTGGCTACACTTCTCCTCAGGCTCACACATGAACATACAGTAGCTCTTGCGTAACTGGATAACTTTACATTTTCGTCAAATTTAGGCCTAGGTAAAGTTTTATTCGAGTTTGGTTTAATTTCTCATAAATTACCCCAAAAGAAAAAGAAAATGAGTGATGAAACTTGAAAAGGAGATGTAAGAAATTATTATTATTATTATTATTATTATTATTATTTTGAGCCTAAGGATGGGTTAGTTGGGTTACGCAACACATAACCTGCCAGCTTATTTCACCTGATGATTAAGCAACCTAACCCTAACCTAACCTAAGTAAGTAGGGTTAGGGTTTTTAATCGTCAGATGAATTAAGCTGGGGAGGGGGCTAATCTTCAGGTGATCTAAAAACAAGTGTAATAACTAAGGAGAGGAGAGGTGAAGGGAAGGGTCGAGGCTTACAGAATCAACGGTGTTTTTCCCGGGGTCCAACATGAATAAATTGGATCATTTGATTTGGCTCCAGGATGTTGGTGATTGGCCGGGAGGACGCGTGAGGGTGTGGGAGGACAGGTGAGGGTACGGGAGGACAGGTGAGGGTGCAGAAGGACAGGTGAGGGCGCGGGAGGACACTTGAAGGAGCGGAAGTATACGTGAGGGTAAACATAGCGCCTGGGTGCCCGAAGGAGCATATTTATATCATAACAAACAAGGAATTTAACAGTGTCTAGTGCGTCAGAGAGCATGGAGAGAGCATATCGTGCGGGGGTGGTGTATTTCACAGTATCCAATGCTCATATATTATCAGGGAGCATGTAGAAGAATATGAGAGTTAGCCAGGTTGATAAAATAGCCTTAGGTAACCCCACAAGAGATTTATGGTAGTACGATAGGGGGGGGGGGGGAGAGCGTGGCAAGGCATGGGTACCCAGGGGGGCCCGGAAACAAGACATCAGGGGCACATTAAAG